>BSBK01002116.1:45000-270000 GCA_027943335.1 Chamaecyparis obtusa
TAAGGCCCATCTTATTAATGATATTAGGTCCTAATTTGGGTCTTATTACTCATATTAGGTCAGGTAATAGGTTAAAAATTAGGTCTTAATGGGTCACAATTTACTCAAGGGGTCTAATTTTAGGTATATAATTATGTCTTCTTAGTCAATTATTAGGTCTAATTAGTCTTATCTAGGTCTTATTAGTCTTAATTAGTCTTATCTCTAGGTCTTATTAGGTGTAATTAGTCTTATCTAGGTCTTATGTACATGCACATGTATACATAAAAATCTATCTATACACATGTACATGTATGTATACATACATATATACATGCATACATGCACATACATATATATACATACATATACATGCACACATACATGCACATGTGTGTGTGTGTGTGTGTATATATATATATATATATTGTATGCATATATATATAATAATGAAAAATCTATATATTTAATCAATACACACATGTATATCACAAACTTTAAATAAAGAAAAATCTATATAATTATATATACAGATGTGCATATATATACACATATACATGTGTATATATATGCATATATACATGTGTATATATGCATATATATACACATGTATACATGTATATATATGCATATATACACATGTATATATATATATATATATATATATATATATATATATATATATATATATGCATATATACACATGTATATATATGCATATATACACATGTATATATATATGCATATATACACATGTATATATATGCATATATACACATGTATATATATGCATATATACACATGTATATATATGCATATATACACATGTATATATATGCATATATACACATGTATATATATGCATATATACACATGTATATATATGCATATATACACATGTATATATACATGTATATATATATACACATGTATACATGTATATATACATATATATATGCACATATATACATGTATACATGTATATATTCATGTATACATGTATATATACATATATACACATGTATACATGTGTATATGCATTTATACATGTGTATATATGCATATATACATGTGTATATATGCATATATACACATGTATATATGCATATATACTATTTATGCATCTATCAAAAACTGAAAATAATAAAAATGAAATATGAAAATACCTCAAAACCGTGTTTGCAAATTCGGAAGTCGTCCCCACGGGTTTCACTGTCACCGAAAGTGACAGTGAAAGTCACTTTCGACGGATATATTTCCACCAAAAAAAAAACCCTAATTAATGACTTTCGATCGAAATTCATTAATTAGAAACTTTCGATCGAAAGTTCATAAGTAACTTTCGATCGAAAGTTACTAAGAACTTTCGATCAAAAGTAACTTACGATCGAAAGTCCTATGTCTAAGGACTTTTGATCGTAATTTTAGTACTTACGATTGAAAGTGTAAGCGAGTTTCTACCAAAAGTTGGTAAAGAATATTTTTCCAAAAATACTTTTCGAGATGAATTCCTTTCTCTGAAAAATTGTAACCCACTATTGTGGGTTCACCCATGCTTAGATTCATATAAATTTCATATTATTGCACAGAAAATACAAAAATATAGAATAATCTGCATTCATATAGTCTTTCATATTTTGCATTCAAATCCTTCATTTAGGTGTTGCATTGTCACTGATCTTGATTCCAATCTAAGAACATCATACTCGCACCTACTAGAAGGCAGTAAATCACCTGGTTAGCATAGTTTCAATTACTTGCAGATTTCGGTTTTTGCTAACCTCTAATGTTTTACTGAAGTGTTGTGTCTACAGCTAGGTACAAAATTCACACACACATTTATGGCGCCCACCATGGGACCCTAAAATGGGTTTCCATTTCTTCTATTTCACTTCTATCTATTTTCTATCATTTTCTGGTCCATCTACAATTTCATTCTCTGTCTGTACATTTTTTGTATGACTTTTGTCAGAAAGTCATATCAGGAAGACCCCACTGTCATACGATAGTTGATTCTATCAAGGCTCATATCAGAAGCTACACATTGTCATTTGGGAGATTGATTGTCATTTGGTAAGATACCCACTGTCCTACGAGTTTCCCAACTGTTGTCTGGAAGGTAACCCACTGTCGTACGAGTTTTGACTCTAGAATTCAATTGTCATTTCATAATTTTTGGCAGCTTTTCAGATTTGATTTTTAGATTTGGACTAATAGCTAACCCTAACAATTGAAATCTTCTATTTTTTACTGATATTTGTTGAATTTGATTGGGAAAAGTGTAACTAAATTGCTAAAATAGGTAAAATCTACTAAGCGCATTGCAAAGAATTTAGGTATTCTACTACGATCTGATAACACTTCGATTTGGACATAAAAAGAACTCTCACGTGTCAGGCTTGTGTGACTTTTCTTGCTTTCATATCACAGACTTCATTTTGGGCTATAAAACGAACATAGGTTTTCTTTCTGCATATATGTTACACATAGTAAATAGGCCCTATGAACACTATTTTTGGATGATCTCGAGAGAGTGGGCTTCTTTTTCTTGTTCACGCATGTGAAGCTCTTCTTGACGAAGGATCCCCTTGTAGGTAGGGAGGTTACTGAGATTGTCTTGCATTCTACTAGATTTGTGCATCTTCAACTTTTGATTGATACATTCTCTCTCCAGAGAAGTTGATAGATCATAAGTGGTTGACATCATAGATCTTTGTGAGATAATTTTGGTCTTAGCATGTTGGATTAATCTGTCTGCTTTATTTTGGTTAAAAGTGAAAAGGCTAGAGGACTATGCACTACTCCCTTTTTGGGTAGTATCAGAAACTCAGATCCTTGAATCTGGAACCAGTCCCCATGTGGTATCTTTTGTGAGTCACTTTTAGAGAGGGTTAATCATAGTGGACATTCCCTTAATTGGGTCAACCACGTGGATGGAACCTCAAGCAGTAATAGCCATTTTCATCATGGTAGCAGCAGCCACTATATAAATGTCCTTGTGGAGGAAATATTCACAGATGTGGTCTCTTGTTGGGCTATCAGATCTCCCTAGTAGCTCCTGATTGATTAAATTCTTGGACTGTGTCAAAACCTCAATGTGCCTGGATTGGAGTTTTCCCTCTTGAGATCATAAAAATTACAGAGTCAGACCATTACTACAAACTCTAGTGAGGCCAAATTTTCATTTTCTAGGAATATGTGTGTTATTGAAAAACTTTTTGGAACATACACAATTAGCACTTCTAGGGATTAGCACATTCAGTCACTTGATTGTTCATGCACAGAGTTGCTTTGTCCCTTGTTCATTATTTTTAGACGTTCTTGAAATCACTTGCTTGCTGTTCTGTGTGCTTGTTTATCTATTTGGTTATTGGAAATGAATGATCCTAGAATAATCTTCAAACCTGGAAAAAAAAAATTGCAAACAATCTAAAACTAAAAACCTAAAATTTGCAAAATCTGAAGTGAAATACCTTTTTGGATTCAAAATTCATCCCACAGGGTCAAATTGTCATATGAGTTTTCAGCAAAAGTCATTTCATAACCCCTATATTGTTGTATGGTATCAAATACTATGTCGTATGAGTGTTGTCACCAGAAGTCAAAAGAACAATTTTCCTTGGCAGCAATTGTCGTACGAGTCTTGCAATTGTCATTTGAGAGCATACCCAATGTCGTACAAGCCTTCAAAAACTCATTTGAGAAATTTCAAAAAAAGTTGTCAGAGATTGGTCAAATTTGTCAGGAATCCAATTTTTACAGCCTATTTCTAGATTCTGTCAAAACATTCACTATGTCAAGAACAGAGCAGAAACTAGAACGAGTTCGATCATTTTCCTAAAGTGGTCTCTTGAGTCTAATTTAGCCTTCTGATTTATCGATTTGAGTCTTTTTCATTTTGTGTCAAAACCTTATCAAAATTATCTTCAAATTTAGTCTTCTTACTAAAATGGCTAAGTGTTGTGAGCTCATGCCTACCATCTATTGGGCATCTACCCATACTACTATGGTGTAGTATCCTTCATTTATGTCTGATCTAATCTTTAATCAATTCAATCTTGACAAGGTTGTGTCATTCGATCTTCTTGAATCAATTCATTCTTCAATTGTCTTCATCTTATTCTTTCTCTTCACCCAAGGTTAATGGTGGAAACTAGAGCTTCATCACATAAGAAATTTGGAGAAGCATCTCATACTTTTCCTTTGTCTACTCACATAGGTCCAACTCTCGAGCAACTCTACAATTTAGGACTTTACAAAGATGACAATCTTGGCAATTTTTGATTGAAAACTAATTACATACCCCCTCCATCAACTCGCGGAGGTAATCAACAAACTCCACCTCAATCTAATCCAAGGAGTCCTAAAACTCCTAACATGTCTCATGGAGGGACACATCATGGGTCTCAAGGACATCACTCTCAACATGGTATGGATCAAGAACCTACACCTTCTGAAATTGTTCGATATCAAAATGATGATAACTTCAAGAGAATGATGAGGCATTTCTTGAAAGAAGATAGAGAGGCATAATTTCTAGAGTTAGCTCATTAAGGAGCTAAACTTCCTCCAAACTTTAATGTTGAAGATATAATTATGCATGAGGAAGAAACCCCTATCACGGCTATGATGAAACAGATGCATGCCATGCAAGTCAAATTTAACAAACTAGAGAAAGAAAAGGAACCTAAGGAGTTCTCCATGGAGGCCCATGCCCTTTAAAATTTGATAAGGACTTGTACATGCCACCATTCCCTAAAAGAGTGGAAATGCCTAAATACAATAAGTATGATGGAAACTCTGATCCTCAAGATCATGTTAGAGAATTTTGTACTCAATCTATGGAGTTTATGCATGAACCAACCTACTTAATGCATCTCTTCCCTCAATCTCTGGGAGGAGCAGCCATTCATTGGTTCTCTAGAATGCCTCCAACAATCAAAACTTTTGAGGAGTTAATCAAAATGTTCTATCAACAATACTCCTACAATATCCAGCATCTAGTCACCATGATCGACATCTGCAATTTGAAACAATATCCAGGAGAACCATTCCTGAAATTTCTTAAGAGATGGAGGAAGAAATTTTCTCTATATGCTAGACCCATTCCAGAAACTGAGAAACTGAAATCTTCATCAATAATCTTGTTCCATAAATCAACTACCCTTTACAAATGAAAAATCATACATCCTTTGATAAGATGGTAGATAATGCGATCAAAATTGAGAAAGTACTTGTGAAAAAAGGAGACATCACACTTCAAAAGGACAAGTATGAATCTGGGTCTAGTTCTAAGGATAAGAATAAAAATTGGAAAAAGAATAAAGGCATTGTCACTGACGACGTTGTTGATACTATATGTTCCCCATCTAAGGCACCCACTTTTAATCTCACTGTTGGTACCCAAGCCATCAAAGCTTCTGAAGCTAAATCCATAGAATCCAACAAGAAGTCATTTGATTATAAACCTTGGGCTACAGATCCTAACCACAAATTCACTCCTCTTGGAGAGTCCTTGGAATTTTCCATGAAAACTCTTTTGGCTAACAAAATCATCTACTTGCATGAGATAAAAGTCTTTGATCTTGAACCTAAACCAAAATGGTGGAGAGAGAATGACTTCTGTGAATTCCATCACAATAAAGGTCATAAGACTAATAACTATGTTCGCTTGAAGCACATCATACAAGATAAAATTGATAATGGAGAAATCACGATTGACAATCATAAGAGCAATAATGATCATACAACATTCACGGAACCATTTCTGAAGCATGGTAAAGAAGATTCTTCTTCTCAACCTAATATGGGTGATAAAGTCAATTATGCCTACTCTAGAAACAATATCATTATCAATATGGTTGAACTAGGTCTATCTAAGCATTACAATGTCATCACAATTGTAAGAAAAGATAGAGAAAACCCATCAGTTAATGCAGTTACTCGATCACAAGCTCAGGCACATCTAAAAGGACAAATACCAAATTCATCCAATGTCCCTAAGGTGTCTTTCAATCTTTCATCTTCTTCTAAACAGAAGGCTACATCTAAATCTTCAAATCCTAAAGACACAACGCCTACTTCATACAGTATTATCCAACAACTCCAACATACAAATCCAAAAATATCCATGTTTGAGTTGTTTCGGATATCTCCAGCTCATAGAGCCATTATAGACAAAGCTCTGCTCGGATCCAATGTTCCTAATAACCTTGATTTAGATAGATTCTAGACTATGGTTAGTCATCTTACATCTTCGTAATATATTTCCTTTTCAGAGGAAGATGATAACTCTTTGAGTCATCCGCATAACAAGCCCTTGCATATTGAAGTCTTGATCCAAAATCATCTTGTCAAATGTGTGTTGATAGATGGGGGCTCTGGTCTAAACATTTGTTCTTTTAGCTTGATTACACAATTGGGATTTTCAGAAATGGTCATTGATCCTAGAAAGAAAATAACTATCAAAGCATACAATGAGAAAGAAAGGTCTTCCAAGGGAACAATTGTCTTACCTATCAGAACAGGTCCAGTTATCAGGGATACTATATGCCAAGTTCTTGATCTACCTTTGGCTTACAACATCCTTCTAGGGAGACCCTAGATACATGAAATGAAAGCTATTCCTTCTACATACCATCAGCATTTTAAATTTCCTTATGAAGGAGTAGAGGTGACGATTCCAGTAGATCTATATACAACCTGCAATGCATTGAAGGAAAGTGCTGATAAACTTGTTCCTAATAACAAAGAATCTTCAACTAAGCAACTGGATGTTTCTTCAACATCCAAGATGGAAGACATTGCTAAAGAGGTTAAAATCAAAGAAAATGGTATGGGAGAATATACTATAGAGCCAGTCTTGTCTTTGACATCTCTCCCTATCTCACCTAAGTCCTATGGACAAACTCTAAAATAGTCTAAAAAGGAGTCTAAAGAAACTCTTGAAGCATATAAAGGAAATTTTGTTGCAGAACAAGTGTCCAAACAAGAGTTTGAAGAGGATAAAGTTGTGCTTGCGTAGCTATACAAAGATGAACTTTAATCTCAAATTGTTCAACAATGTGACTCTAAAACACCAAAGGTCCCTTCTAAGTCATATGGCCCAGGAGACAAATTGATCACAAAGATGGGATACAAAGGAAAAGGACATCTAGGACTATAGGGTAAAGGTCTTCTGTCACCTCCTGACCATCATGGCTGAGGAAACAAGAATACAACAAGTCTAGGATATAAGAAGAAGCCTTTCTATCTTAGCAAGAATTCCCCACATGTCTTAGAATAGATTGAGCCATCCACAAAAAATCAACTAAAGGAAGAAACAACTGAACAATCTCATAGTGATGATTCAGACACCACTGAAGAGCTCATTCCTTATGAGCATTTGCCTAAAGAAATAAAAGACCTCCTTGAAGCTAAAGATGATCCAATAAAAAGAATCAATGTAGTAGAAACACAAGAACCTACTATAGAGCAAGAGATAGTTGCACCACAAGAACCAGCTAATCTTGAAGGCAATCAAATAGATAAAGAGGAAGGTGGTAGTTATTCTGAGATAGATTCCCATGAGTATGAATTCAAATCCTAATCTGAGGGTAACCCTTCTTGGGGTATTCATCCTGACTTTACTCATGCTCTTAAATTTCCCAGAGGCATAGATGAAGAATCTAATGAATATGAATGGGGAGCCATTCTAGAGGAAGATGAGCTTATCACAGAAAAACATGTTGATTTTATTCACCAATATGCACCTAAACCCAACGTAAGTCTAGAATGAAATGATGAATTTTACGATTTTGATCCACTGATGGCTGAAGTGGACTCCCATAATGACATTGAGCCTATTCATGAATTGAACATCTTAAGTTGTAATATCACATTTGAACTCAAGCATTGGGTTAGGACCAATGATGACAGATCCATATCCATAAACACTCTTTCCCAATCTTTCACCGCTTTGACTATCCAACATCTTGAACTTCTTGACCAAACCTCTACGAATCTGAGCAAAGGTATTTATACCTTTCCTAATGACTATGCCCTTTCTTGCTACCTCAATGCACTTGATCCTATGAGGACTTCCATTAGTGAACCGAGTGTTAGCATGATAGAGTCAGACATCAAGTATCTTAGCCAAAAGAATAAGAATAAAAATAAAAAGAAAAGGAGTTCTGAGGGTGAAAACCACTTTGTGGCAGTCTCAAAACCTACAAAAGTAAAAATAAAAGACGTATCTGAAGGTCAAAACCTCTCTGACATGCCTAAGGATGAGATATTTGATGTCCTTCTGAGTCATTTACAGGATAGATCTCTAGTTCTAATTGAGCCCACTCAATCTATCAACTTGGGAACAGTAGAAGAACCACAATTGATCCATGTAGCCCAATCCTTATCAGAAGAAGAAAAGCAAAAATTTACAACATTCCTAACAGAAAAGAAGATCAACTTTGCATGGAAATACTCAGATATGCCAGGGTTGGATCCTAATCTTGTAATGCACCATTTATTTATAGCTCCAAACATTAAACCTGTTAAGCAAAAATTGAGAAAGATGCATCCACATGTTACACTCTTGGTAAACGTTGAATTAGAGAAGCTACTAAAAGCCAGATTCATCTATGCTATTGACTATGCTGAATGGATCTCTAATATTGTACCTATTTCAAAACCAAACAAATCTATAAGAGTGTGCATAGATTTCAGAGATGTGAACAAAGCATCCCCTAAGGATGATTTTTCATTACCTAACATTGATATGATAGTGGACATGACTGCGGGCTTTGAGATGTATTCTTTGGTGGATGGTTTTTCTTGATATAATCAAATCAACATTGCTCCAAAGGATCAAGAGAAAACTACTTTTACATGTGCATGGGGTACCTTCTATTGGAATGTCATACCATTTGGGCTTCAGAATGTTGGTGCTACATATTAGAGAGCTATGACATCTATCTTTCATGACATGATGCGTCAAACTATGGAGGATTATGTTGATGATACTTTAGCAAAATCTATGATAAGATCTGAACATCTAAATGACTTGAGAAAAATACTAGACAAAATGGAAAATTTTAGTCTCAGACTGAACCCTAAGAAGTGTTCTCTTGGTGTCACTTCTAGAAAGCTCTTAGGCTACATTATTTCAAAGAAAGGCATTGAAGTTGATCCAGCTAAAGTTAAAGCTATCATGGAGATGTGACCTCCCAAGAATATCAGTCAAATGAGAAGATTACAAGGGAGAGTATAATATATTAGATGCTTCATATCTCAGCTAGCAAACATATCACAACCTTTCACAAAGACATTACATAAAGGTGTGACCTTTGCATGGAATGAGGAATGTGAAAAGAATTTTAATCATATCAAGAAATATCTATCAAATCCTCCTATTTTTATGCCTCCTATTCAAGGGAAGCCATTGATCTTATATGTCTCCACAACAGATACATCACTAGGGGCATTACAAGCACAACATGATGAGAATAAAAAGGAAAGAGCTATATACTATATCAGTAGAAGATTGGTAGCATATGAAAAGAACTATTCAATGATTGAAAAAGCTTGTCTAGCTATGATCTTTGCATCACAAAAACTAAGACATTATATGTTGGCTCATACATGCATTTGGTAGCTAACATTAATCCATTAAAGTACCTACTAAGAAAAGCTGCCCTCACAAGTAGATTAGCCAAATGGGTCATGCTCTTAAGAGAATTTGACGTTGAATATGTTGAAAGAAAATCTATCAAAGGATAGGTTATTGCTGATCAACTAGCAGATGCACCTATTGGTTCTTCAAAAGATTTTACACTCCATGAGATACCAATATGCTTATGACTGATGTTAAGGAGTGGTTAATTCCAAATGTGGGAAATCTATAAGCAACTAGACCAACTATAGGGAAGCCACTACCCTCTTCACTTATGGCTCTACAAAACCAAGGTGGGTACACCTAATCCAATAGATTTAACTCTATTCCTTACTTAATACTGGATCTTATAACAAATGATAGTGAGAAAGTACTAAATAACAACCTATTATTCATTGACTCTCCATCACTGGGTAAAACAACTTATATAAAGTAAATAAAACCTTTAAAAGATTGGTATTGATTATATGTTTAGGATTACAAAGATTTTGATCATTCCCCACAAAGAAAAGATAGGAAAATACATGCCAGTGCCTTATCCATTGGGGAAAATATCAGAAGACAGAATGACTACAAAGATGTTTTGAAAATGACTGGTCTTTGAACATAAATACAAACACCCCAACTCTTTCCTACTTATAGAAAATCCTCAACTAAATTCAATAAACATGTATCCCACCCTGAGCAATATTGAATCCAACCCTAGATTAGAACTCAAAGCCAAATACATACATGTAAATGTCTGAAAGACTTAAATATTAATAGAATAAACTCAAAGGAGAGACAAAGATTTGAGATTTGTATTAAGTATAACCTTGATCGTTTGTATACATCATATTCTGAACAGTAAGCTTGCAAAATAGCAGCAGCAACCTATACTTCTTCTCTATTTCTTGATGAAAAATAATATAAAATGTTACAATCCTTGACTGAGGGCTAGGGTTTCAAAATTTCTATCTTCTCAACACCTAAACTCTCAATGCCTAGAATGATCGTGGAAAATCCTTTATATACAAGGAAATGCAATAAGCTACCGATCATTCTAGGGTTTACAAAATTCCTAACCTAAAAACTTTACAACAACCATATTGGTTTTACAATAAATATACTGATTAAAACTGGCGAGATATTTGTAGATGAGCTACCTTGCTTTATGTCTTCAATTCTCTCCTCATCTTCTTTCAAAAAATTTGTTTTCAATATCTTCGCTGCTAATCCTGCAAAAAATACCTTTTTGTATCTCAACAACCTTCATGACTCAAAAAGTTACTATCTTCACTTGTCTCACGAGGTTGGCAGAGTATTTACTTTTTCTGGATGAGGTATGTACTAATACCTCCACCTATTGTACACATCTTCACTTGGGAACTCAAAATTTCCAAATTCTACATTTTTGCCAGACAACTGTTCCCACCTATCCTCCAATTGACTAATTTCTCACTGAATGAAATCAAACTGAGACTTGGCAGAAATTAATGTCTCAATAGTATGAATAAAGAATAAAGTATTCTCTAGAGTCAAAATGTTATTCATTCTAGCAGAGAAGTCATCATCTATTTGTGCTCGCCATTTAATCAACTCCTTAAGTTCACAATTTTTCTTAAAAACTCCTAGGATCAAGTCATAGCTGGGGAGTGTCAATTCTTTCTTCATTAAATTTTATTTTCTCTCAAAATCACCCAAAATTATGTCATGCTCTACAAGATTTTTCACATTTTGGTCCAATGGTTTGATCAATGGGTCAGGATCATTTTGGGATTTAGACAACAATCTGAACAATCTCAGATTTGGAGACCTCTCAATCCATTTCTTAAAGACTGGTTCAAAATTACTCTTGTACTTATCCAATGATACAAGCAATATCTTTAGCCACCTAGCATGGTCAAATAAGACCATGGGATTCAAGTTTGTATAAAATTGCATCACAGCCTCTATTACCTTCTCTTCATATTCTTGCTTTAACAAGCTCTTATCTTTCAAATATTCTTCCCTTAACTTGTCCAATTATTTCCTTTTACTTTTGAAGTGATTGGTTTCCTCAAGTAACTGTTGCTTCTCCCAACTGATTCTTGCATCAAGGTGTGTCTCTGGGTAGGGTGATGGTGTAAATTCTATTATAGGGCTGGATGATGAAACCACTACAAGTTTTTCAGTTATCATTAGTTGTGGTGACCTGCGATCCTATGGTCCTGACAAATTAGCAATTAACTTGTCCTTTTGAATCAGCTCTATCTTAAGCACTTTATAGGACTTGAGGATAGTTTCAAACTTGAGCCTCAGCTCTTCCTTTTCTTGTGCATCCTTCTCTACCACCTTGACATTAAATTTGGCAGTCTCCAAAATTAGGTTTGAAGCTTCTACACCAAAAGTCTCACCTACTCATTGTACCAAAAAAATTCCTGCATATTCTGTAGAGAGAGCCTCTCTTTTTCCTTTGTTCTCTTCCCTCTTAAGGGACCACATTACCAAGGTTGCATGATCATCTGAAAAAGCAATACCCCTAGCAGCTTGTTGTGCTTGTTCTGCAGTGGCAAGAGTCTTTATCTTGCTCTTCCTAACCTGATCAAAAACTATTGCATCAACAATATCCCATTCTAGTAGAATCAGCACCCCTGCAATATGGACCATAGCCGTTCCCTCCTCAGGAGTAATCTTCTCAAATTGCTTTACCATCTATCCCTTGGTTTCAGTTTATATTTCTGTTATGTCCCTATCAGGGAACTCTTCTTTCTTCTTCTCACAAATTTCTTTAAATTGATTTATTTTCATTCTCCATAAAAATTGAAAGAATGCCCTAGTCATTACAAATTTGTCATCAGTGACAAAATAATCACTAGCTTGTTTCAAAATAGGGTCAATTTGCTTACCCTCAAATTCAGCAATAGTGAGATCCATTGCAACGTCCTTAGGTACCTCTGACATTCCTTCTTGTAACTCATCATTGGAAACAAAAATGTTCCCCTCATTCCTCATCTATACCAACTGTTCTACTACCCCATGTTCATCTAAATGTAAGGGGGATTGGGAAGGAAAATAGACATTTTATTCTGACCCTGATCCCTCTTGTTTCTACCTCTTTGGAGAGGGGCCTTGCATTGTTGGATCATCCATAGGCCTCTTTTCTCTTGAAGTAGAAGGAAGATCCTCACCTCTCTATTGTGTAGGTAAAAGAACATTGTAACCACTTATTTTCTACATAGTATAAACACCCCTTGGGGTCAATTTTATATATCTTGGCTGGCTCAAAATTTTCCTAGCTTTCTCAGGGTCTGTCTTGCTCACAGCAGGCCTTTTCTCATTCACTGCATGAATGATGCCTTCAAAATGCTCCATAAGAGCCTCTATCTTTCTTTCCCATGGCTCAAAACCATTCAATGGATCATAAATTCTATCAAAATTTCTAATGAAATCTATAGTCTTCTTGTAGATCATCCACTTCTTCTTAATTTCTTGAGTTTGGAGGTCAAAATCATTCCTTATTATATCCTCAAGAAAATTGAATTGGTGTTCCATAAGAGCACACCTAATCTCATCTCTAAACATTCCTGATAATAAACCCTCATTGTCTGCACATCTTACTACAGTTGTAGGCATTCTGTAGGGTTGCAAGACCTAGTTTAAATATACCCATCCTCCCTTAGTGATAACATACTGATGGGAAATTTTGATATCAAGGAAAAGTCCCTCTTCCTTTACCAATAAGGGTAGTTTCCTGCAAGTCACCAATCTGCCTTAATATATCTGCATATCATATCTTCAATGGGACTTGGTCGGGCAAAATGTATGGTGCCACCCTCCAGCCATATACTCTAAAAACTATGGAAATAGGATACAATATGATATCACCAAAATTATGAACAATAATAATGTCTTGATAATATTCCTTTGGTCTAATTAATCTTAACAACTCCCTTGGGATTCTAGGATTGTCAAAAAACAACAATGTCCTAAGCCTTGAGGCAAAATCCCTATCAAAAGCAATAAAACTAGCATCGACTCTATCCCATGACAAAGTTGTGGTCCACAACTGAACTAGAAGGGTTTCTACATTCCTCTCCTTAACAATGTTGACTTTTGAGCTGAAAAACTACTCACCTTTGTATTTAAGAACATATGCATGAGCATAGAGTACCACCCAAAGGGCCTACTAACCTTCATATTATTTATTCCCATTTATCCCTCATGGATTAGGTCATCTAAGTGAGAAGCAAAGTCAAAGATTAGTACCAATTGGGGATGTAGAGATTGCACCATCATGAACATATATAGAACTGGCAGATGAGTGGCCTCATCATGCCCTAAGATATGAGTTAAACATGTGTAAAACCCTTGTGCTCTTTTACTGAATAGATCCAATCGAAAGTGCTCTGGTGTACTTGGACTAACAACACACATGGCTCCAATCTGGTCTAGAAAATCCCTCAGAGGCCCTATCCTCAAATAATCTTTCTGAGCTTCATACACCTCAATGAATTCAGTAAAATCTATTTTTTCTAACCCAAAAGAAGGGTCATTCAATGAGAATACCTCCCTGATCTCATCTTCTATGATACTGATTAAATTATTTCCATTCACATCCTTGATACATTTTGTCACAAGATCATAACACTTAGCAATTTGGATCAACAATTCTGCATCCATAAAAACTCCAGGAACTACCAACTTTCCTATATCAAATTGCCAAATCTTGCTAAGGAGGCACAGGAATTCCTCTGTGAGTATGTTGTCTTGAATAAAATAAGACCATTATAGTCTTCTCCCACCCTAGCATCTCTCATCCAGTTTCCTCTATCATGGAGCCCACTATTTACATAATCTCTAGGGTTCCTTGGGACCAATTCTTTCAATCTAGTTGCCCCATTATCTGAATGTGGGAGTAATTGCATTAAGTCCTCAAAAATTCCCCTATCCTAATACTCTATCTTCCCAGACAATCCCCTCTTTGGTAGCATTTTAACTAGGGATTTTTAGAACAATGTGTAAATATCAGAGAAAAACCCTAAAATATCAGCTAGCAATAGAATTCTCTTACAATTTCTCCACAAACTCAAATAATTCCTAAATTTAGAGATTATGACCTACCAGGCACCTAAAAAAACTTTTCTTAATATCGCTCCAGAAAACAATCCAGCTCGCCAAAACGCTTACGAAAGAGGTAAAGAATGCAATGATCAAATTGGGGTATATAATATGTTTCCAACCATTTGCAATTCATCTACACGTAGCTCATTAAGTTTTCCATTACTAAAAACTAGCGGTCTCAGCATTCACAGGACGCGAGCAACGTCACAAAGAAAAAATTTAAATTTGGACCGTTGATCCTATTTTCTTTTCGGCACATCAGATGGCCAACAAAAATAGCCGCGCAAACCTCCTTTTATTTTCCCCAAACTAGTTCCCAACCAATGAGAACAACTTAATTTAATCATGTGGGAAAATAAAAAACTTTACTTTACTTTGATCAGAGCGGACAAGTGTCAACCTGTCGCTAAAGTGCGGGCGTAAAATCTGAACATCTTTCCTCAGCGGTGCCATGACAACCACAAGATCTTTCCTAATCTTATCAAACTTTACCATTTTCGAAAGCAATGACCCCACCTTTCTCTTCAGACCTTTCATTGAATCAACAAATGCCACATCGGATAGATTAGTAGGTGGAAAACCCTAACTTTCTCCTCGGTGTCAAGTATACTGACAACCTGACAAGTCACCTACTGCCTTCAACCAATCAGAAATGAACCTGTCAGCATGAACTGTCGACAAAAGACCCACATTTCAGTCCTCATCCTTTAAACAAGATCAACGGTTATCGCTATACCACAGGCCTTAAAAATCATGCACTTTATCTCAGCGCTATACCGACAATTGCGAGATTTGTTTGAACCTTAACTATCCAAGAAAGCCAACCCCACAATAACACTTCACTTATTTCTTCGTCGAGTTAGAAACTGCCACATTTACAAAAATAGGTGGGTAGGCCCCTTCTCCTTTCCTTCTTTAATATCAAACACCCTATCGACTGCCACATCATACTTACTTCAACCAATTGAAAGCAAACATGTCAGAGTGACATGGCAATTTAGGGCCCACATTCTAGCTCATTCATCATATAGCATTGGACGGTCGTCACTATATCGTGAAGCTTAAATACTTCACATCTTTCATCAATGGTATAATGACAACCGTAGGATCAATTAGTGTTTTATCCTTTGAAAAGTCTGAACCCGCAGCTGCTATGTCACCTAAGACAGGTGTCAACCTAAGAGAAACACCACGAAGACTGCCCAGCTAGAAACTGCCGCTGTAATACCCCAAAAATGGGCTATAAGTTCATTAACCTCCTACATCTACAAATCGAACGAAATCAACATCGAAGTCCTAATCTAAGGCACATCTAAACATCATCGAATCATAATTGATTATCTTAAATTCTGCATCGAGGAATATTCCTAGTAATATTCCTAATTATCTTAATTATCTTTAATTTAATGATTATTTGGCGATAAATCACATTTATCCTAAGTTTGATTAATTGAATATTTTCATATTTAATTAATTAGATTTAATATCTTGCCACTTAATTGTGTAATTAAATTTAATTCTATCTATTATTAATTGTATTATTTAATTTTGACAATAAATCCAATATCCTATGAATAATTGATTAAATTTTTATTTAATTAATTAAAGCAAGTTGTCATTATTTAATAATATAGTTTTTAATAAGAGTTTGATTAAATAATTGATTAACCCATAAATCAATTATTTATTTTCAAAAATTAGTTAAGTTGAGAATAAATCACTTTATTTATTTATTAATTCATAATTATCCATGTGCACAATCAAAAAGCAGTTAACTCCAAATCAGAAAATCAATGCAAGTTGTTGACTTTTTGAACTCAACATCATTTTTGAGTTTTAAAGTTGATCTAAACTTCTAATTCAAGTTAAAAAGTTGTTTTTGCATGATTTGCATGTTTTTGTGAATTAAATCATCTTTATTATCAGATAACTCAAAAATCAAGCTGAGCTAATCTGAGTGATTTATGGCTTTCTTCCATGCCCCTCCAAAGCCCTGGATTTCTATAAAATCAAGGCTCAACTCTTCATAATTCATCTCTCAAAATTTGCATCCACGAATTTGCATTCTCACGCTGTCGAATTGGAGTCTGAATAATCATCTTTGCAAATCCAAGCTATTGTGAGATCTTTCTAGTTTTGAGCATTGCATATCATTTAGCATAGATTCATATCATTGTTAGATCAATTTCCATATTAGCATAGATTCATATCAGTTTTTCATTATTATTGCATAGAAAATACCAAAAAAATAGCTTAATTTGCATTCAATTCATATCTAGATCAATTGCATTCAAATCCTTCATTTAGGTGTCGTCTAGGTCACTGATCTTGATTGCAATCTGAGAACATCAATCTCGCACCTACTAGAAGGCAGTAAATCACTTGGTTAAATTAGATTTCAATTTTGCACGATTTTGATTTTTGCTAACCTCTAATGTTTTACTGAAGTGTTGTGTCTACAGATCAGGTACAATTTTCACACACACAGCTGCTATCAGAACAGATGTTGATCAGATGCTTGTCGCTACACCGCGATGCTTAAAAAGAGATCAACTTGACCCTACGGTATAGCGATAGTCATCAATGTATTTCTTTGTTTAACTACCAGTGCAACACTGAAGATGGGCCCGTTGAGACAAGTGTCCGCTTGTCGCTAAATCACATGTCAAAAAATCTGACAATAGGGAGCCTTAAGATTTAACGAGGACCACTCATTTCAAAAGGTTAGTTATTTGGAAAAATTTATGTGAAACCTAGGCTTTGAAATAATTATTAAAAAGATACCTCGTTCGACAACCTAGTGATACAACATGTAAAGTGGTCACTTTAAAAGGGGTCAATATCGCACATGTCTATTTGGAAAATTAGAGAGCCAAAAAAGTAATGTTAAAACTTAACAATGCTAAGACCAACTAGGGTTTCCATCAAACTTAGGCTTTTAGCCATAAAACCTCACAATTAGGTCTAAGAACCAGATTTTTCAAAAGTTTTAGCATGAAGCTAGAAATTTTTTAAAATACCGCTAACAGTGGCTCATGCTTGGGGATGTTCATCTCCTACAAATACAATGAGAAAACTAGAATCTCCAGGAAGAGCATACCAAAACAAAATGTTGACTGGCAATCAAAATTGCACACAAAACCCTAAACCTGAACCTACACAGAGACTCAAAAAGTATTTAAGAAAAGTAAAATTTTAAGAATTGACCTTGAACTAGCAATCCAATGAGTTCTCCTGTTAGATTCTTAAATATATATGAACTTGTTCCCCATTTTTCTTCAATGATATATGGGCCTAACTAGATGGGATCAAATTTCCCATGCTTTCCTTTATCTTCTAATCTTGCATTCCACATCAGGACCAAGTCACCACTTACAAAACTTCTCAGATTAGTCCTTTTGTCAAACAAGACTTTGCACTGGGCCTGCATCTTCTCATTTTTAACATGTGCATCATTTCTTACCTCATTCAATTGAATCAAATCATTTAATCTAACAGTCATTTCATCTTCCAAATCGTCATCATATGTTTGTATGAACTGATACATCTGTAACAAATTATTTTGGGGCAATCTTGCATTTATCACATAGACTAGGTCAAAAGGGGCACACCCTATTGCTTTTTGTACTCTAACCCTGTCAGCCCATAAGGCTTGCAACAACTTAGAATCCCAAGCCCTTTTATTTTGATCTAATACTCTTTTCAAAATTTTAATCAAACTCTTGTTACTAGATTCTGCCTGGCCATTACCTTACGGATGGTAGGGAGATGAATATGAGATTTTTATACCATTGTCCTGACAAAAGTCAACAAACTCCTCTGACCTAAAGCACATTGCATTATCAACCACCATGGTTTCTAGGCAACCAAATCTTGTATGGATATTTTGCATGATAAAATTTGTTACCACCTTACTAGTTGCTCTCCTTGAAGGGATTGCTTCAACCCACTTAGTGAAGTAATCAATTGCCACCAAAATATAGGAATGTCCACCATTGGACTTGTTAGGGATTTCACCAATGAAATCCATACCCCACTTCTGGAAAGGAGCTTGGATAGTAATAGGTTTGAGAGGCAAATTTCCACTAAATTTCAATTTTCCTGCAAATCTTTGACAAGGATCAAACTTCTTTACAAACTGATGGGTATCTTTGAAAAGTGATGTCCACCAAAAACTTGACCTGATGATCTTGTGGGCTGTAGTCTTTTCCATATAGTGTCCTCCACAAATCCCATTGTGCATTTCACTCATCAGGAGTTTGGCCTTATCCTAATCTACACATCTAAGCAAGACACCCTCATTGCTTCTCCACCACAACTCACCAACTATAATTGCATACCTTATGGAATGAAGCTTAATAGTTCTTTTCTTGTTGTCATCCAATTCAGGGGGTAAAACCATCCTTTGCAAGTATTTAACAATATCCTTATACCATTCACAACAATCCATGTTGCACACAAAAGGTCTTTGATCTTCCTCCAACATGTTTATTTGGTTTGCAGTCAGATTGCTTTGAGCCATCAACTTTTCTAGGCCCAACCCTCTTACCAACTTTGTAATGTGAATGTCAATATTAAAATCTTGAATTTGATTGATCCACCTACATCTTCTTCATAAAACTTCTTGCTGGACCAAGATATCCTTAACTATGGCACTTGGAACATAGGCAACCACTGTGGCTCCAACTAGATAACACCTGAATGTTTTACTAGCGGCATAAGCTTTCTTCTCAATAATGTCATAGTTCAGTTCTGCTACTTGTAAGGTCTTGCTGAAAAAAAGAAATAGGTTGTTCAAAATCATCAGCATTTTTCTCTAATAGTACTACTGCAATAGTATGGGCAAATGCAAAGGAAAAGATCTACATAGGTTTGCTATAATCTGGTCTTTTCAAAACTGGGGCATGCTTGATAACCATTTTAATGTTATTAAAAGCCTATACTACTTCAACATTCCATTCAACTTTTGCCCCCTTTTTTAACATTCTTGATATGGGAATGCTAATTTCTACAAAGTTTGTAATAAATCTCCTTAAGAAATTGACTTGTCCTAAAAAGGACTAAATTCCTTTGATATTCTTTGGTAGAGATAGTTTATCAATGGCTTCCACCCTTTCAAGGTCTATCCTTACTCCATCCTTTGAAACAATATGCCCTATAAGTTTTCCCTCTACCACACCAAAAGCACATTTCTTTGGGTTCAAAGAAACCCCATACTGTAATGCTCTAATGAAAATCTTTTCTAGATGCTGGCAATGTTGTTCCTCCTTAGTTGATAATGTTGTTAGATCATCTTGATATACCACCATGAATCTGTCAATGAAATCTACAAAGGCTACATCCATGGCCCTTTGGAAAGTAGCACCAGCATTAGTCAACCCAAAAGGCATCCTCACATAAACATATGCCCCCCATGGGGTTGTGAAAGTAGTTTTAAATTGCTCTGTGTCTTTAACCATAACCTGATTATAACTAGAAATCCATCCATCATGGACATCAATTCTGACCCAATGACCTTCTGCAACATGTTCTCCATATTTGGTAATCCATAATTATCTTTTAGAGAATTTATGTTAAGATTTCTAAAATCAACACAAAGCCTGATGTCACCATTCTTTTTTATGACAGGCACCAAATTTGAAACCCAAGTGGAGTGTCTAATAGGCTTGATTATTCTAGCATCTATCATTTTCTTAAGTTCTCCTTGCATTTTAGGTGCCAAGGTAGGGTTAACAGGTCTCAACTTTTGTCTGAAAGGTTTTGTACCTTCTTTTAGTGGAATCTCATGTTGAAAGAGGTCCTCTCTATAAGCTTTGAGATCTTCATAGGACCAAGAAAAAACATGTCTAAACTTTCTAAGAAGATCAATCAAGTTTTTTCTAGTTCTAGGGGACAAACATTTACCTATGTAAACCTTCTTGGGTACTATTTTTGTGCCCAAGTTTATTTCTTCAAGATCATTTTTTTTATCAATACTAGCAAAGAAAGCTTTGTCCTTATTGTCAAATGCCCTTTCAAGAGCAACCAATCCTTTGGGAACCTTATTTGATTTCAACTGCAGAACTTCTTTCCCAAAAATTACATCTTTACAATTTACTGTATCAACATAAGTACTGAAATCCATTTCTCTGTCACCAAAATGAGATTCACATTGGAGAAATCTTAATATGTCTTGGTCATTAGAGAAAACCTACCAGTTTTCTACATTATTAGGGATGGAAGGCCTGGCTTGTACCTCTATATTGGATATATCTACAAATGTAACATCTTCAGGTCTAAGGGCCACATTAGCCAACAAGTCTGTCATTCTATTTTGACTTCTTTCCATCCAATAAATGTTAAAAGTACTGAAGCTTTCAATTTCATCCCATACTGCATTCCTATACTATTTTAATTTCTAATTTTTTGAAGCATACTTTGACCTAACTTGGGAGACAACCAACTCAGAATCACCCACTACCTTTAAACATTTTATACCATGCCTTGATGCCAACCTCAGACCTATTAATAGAGCTTAATATTATGTGACATTATTTGTGCATGAGAACAACAAAGTAAAGGAGAATTTGAAAGTTTTACCATTTGGAGATATGAACAATATTCCAGCTCCAGACCCTTCCTTTCTATTGGCACCATCAAAATACATGGTCCACAAACTGTCAAGGTCAATCCATCCCTCCTGGCTTTCTGACTTATGTGTATTTTCAAAATTCTCTATATTTGGTAATCCATAGACTTTGAAAGCATTAATGTCAGTGTCAAGAAAAAAATTCATGGTGTCTTCTTCCTCTTCAATCATATGTGGATTTCTAAGCTCTCTAGAAATTTTAATATTCTGTCCTTCAAAGTTGAAAGTGGCAAATGATAAATCACACTATATGCTACCTCCCATAGAAGAACTCCACTTTCTTGATAGTAACATCCCATATTGGGGAGGAATATCCACTACCAAGACACTCATGGTCAATTTTTTGTTGGGGTATACTGCCAATCTATAAGGTAAAGCCTTGATAGTACCCACAACTAGTACTTCCCTTGAATCCATTGTTTGACATCTACCATGAGGTATATCCACCTTTAACCCTAATGACTTCATAACCTCAACAGGCATAACAGTGTTTGATGCTCCAGAATCAATCATACATTTTTTTAGCAACTTTCCATTTATCTACAGAGTCAAAAAGAAAGGATCAACTGTTCTTGCTATAGTACTAACAACATTTGTATCCAAATAAATTTGGGGAATTTCAGAAATAATCTCCTCATTCCAATTTTCATTTTCATCATTCATAGTTGCTACTTGTTTCTCAACCCTTTCTATTTTTTGGGAATCTATGGATACCACACCATTTACCCAATTTAGGGCCTTTTCCTTATGCTCTTCTATTCTCATCATCTCCAGCAATGGGACCTTGACAGTAATCTATGACAACAATCTGCTCATATCAATTGGAACATATTTTGAATCAAAGACATCAGGCTTCAAACTTACAACTTATTTATCAGCCTTCTGCATGGATATATCTGCAGGTTTTTCAACATGGACCCTATCCTCCTTCTGCAAAGCTGGAACAACTTGAACTTTGGGTTTGGATTTTACCTTATAAACAATGTTAGGTTTAACATTTTTATTTATTTTGACCTTATCAACAGCATCAACATCCTTTAACTTATTCTATGATATCTTTACATCTTTGTCTGTCTTCTTGATGAAAATACTAGCAAGCTTCTGATTTGGATTACCAACCACTCTATTTCTCAAGTTATAACTTCTTTTTGCCTAAGTAACCATATCAGTTGTTATCAAGGCAATTTCCTCATCAAATGGCCTTCTCAAAACAACTATCTCCTTACCCTTCAAAACATTACATTGAATATTATCAAGCTCATTATCTTCATCTGAAAAGACTTGTTGATGGTATGATTCAGTTTTGGTCTGAGAATTGAAGATATCCTAATTTTCATCCTCTTCAACAAAGTCAACTTCATCCCAAACATGGGAGGAAATCATTCCACATCCTTGGTCATCATAAGGTTGTTCCTCATTACACTCTTTCTCTTCTTGTGAAGAAACACTTTGGGATATAACACAATAATTGTGATCATGTGGTGATTGACAAACAATACACCATGGGACATCCTCCACCACATTCATTGAGTTCCTTTGCAATAGATCGGGGGTCCTATCATTTGGTTTGTCTTTTCTCTTAGGAAGAATAGGCTTCCCATCTTTCCATTGAGTATTATATGGATAGTTCTGCATTCTTGGCAATTTGTTGAAATTATTAAAGGCAGGCTTATCTCCTCCTACAGCTTTATTATTTTTGTTCTCACTAGGCTTTAATTCCTTTATTGCCTTCAAGATTTTCTTTAAGCTATCATCATCCTTAGGTTTTATACTTGTAGGCTTTCCTAGATCCTTTCTATTCAACAACTGTGATTTGTTATCTTCCCTTCTTCCCAACTTTCCTGAAATTATGCGGTTACTCTCTATGTTTACAGCTAGTTTATAAGCTTCAACAAGATTCCTTGGGTTCTTATCTCTTAAAAGGTAGCCCATATTAGAATCAAAGGCATTTAAATAGGTGACAAGACATACTCTTTCATCCAATCTGATGACTTACAAGAGTTTATGCATGGCCTTTTGGAATCTGACGATAAATTCAACAACATCCTGAAATTTTTCTTGATGTTATTAAATTCATTCAACATAAAACCCTCATGTGTTTTATCCCCATATTGTTCCTTGAAACAATGTCTAAGCTAATCCCATGAGCCTATGCTACCATGTGGAAAATCCCTAAACCAATCCCTTGAATCTTCTATTAGGGATTGTACAAATAATTTCATGATGACATCATTAGGCATAATGTTATAATCATCAATCATATCAATAAAAAATTTTAGGTGCTCCTCAAAATTGACAACATTACTTCTAGTGAATTTAGGAAGTTTCTTCCTGATTTCTTTAGGGATGGGGTTAGGATATCTAGGGATGCCTATAAAAACCAACTGTTTACATATTTCATGTATAACCCCTATATTAAAAATACCAGCACCCTAGGATGTAGATGCATTAGTATTTTTCATGGCAGAAATCCTGAGCCCTCCTGGTGGGGGAACATCAATTTCCTGATTAGCTATGTTTGCAACATTTTCTCCTTGTGTCATAGTAGAATTAGAAAAGTTAGTGGGTCCTACATACCATCTAAGAAAGTCTATCTTCTTTTTCATTTCTAGTGTTGAAGCTTCCAACTCTACTTTTTCCAGTTCTTTAGCTAGCAATTCTTGTTCAGTCTTGGCTTTCTCAAGGTCTTCTTCCAACCTTAAAGTCAAATCTATGGGAAATCTAGGGCCTACAAGCTCATTAATTGAAATGCCTACTACTTTTTGCTTTCCCTTATCCCTTGGAGTCCTTGTTTCAAACACCTGTTGGACAATGGGTTGTTCACTTGTCTGCTCAAGAATGGGAACATAATTTATAGCTTCAAAATTTCACAGTTGTCTTTTTAATTGGTCAGCCCTTATCATGGCATGCCTAATTTTTATTCTCTTTCCTTTTCTCTCTTCTTCCTAATAGCTACTTGTTCATGAATTCTCCTTTCTAATTCATATACTTCCTCAAAAATTTCCTCAGAATCTGGTAAAGTTGTTTCAGATTCAACCTGTTGAGTTTGAGGCTCCTCTTGTTGATCCTGAGACTCATGGAGGCCTTGGGGTAATGATGAACCAAGCGTGAAAGGGGGGACAAAATCTTGTCCACTTCTGCTCTTACTTCTAGATATCCTCTACCCTTCATACCGTCTACTAGGGATTATCTTCCTATTATGGGGTAACCTTTCAACCTCTCTTTCTATAGGGGAATAATAATCCTCATACTAATTTAAGCCTAGATCAACTACTTCCTCATATTTTGAGGCATTTCCCTCCTAACTAGGAGGAGCAAGGCCTTCTTGTCTTGAGTTTCCCTTTTGCTTCCAAGTAAAAGACATGTCATTAGTACTTTTTTCTCTTCTAACCTGACCTTGTCTAGATGTAGCTGGAAGCTCACCTTGCAAACTTTCCTCTAGGTGTTCCTTCCTCCAGGACCTTGTATTTTTTCAACTCATTGTGATATAGTAATATCTTATTAAGCACTAGTTACAAAGATGTTTTAGAGTCACCACCCAAGCTAAATGGGATTTTCTATGATTTTAAATAAATAGGAAGGGTAGGCAAAATTTGAAAAGGAATCAACTCTATGTGTAAGGTAACTAACTCACTTTTAAAAATAAGTAGGCCAGGAGTATAGCTCAACTTTTACCTACATTATTTTACACAAATTTTTACAATGTCCCCAGTAGAGTCGCCATCTTGTTCGTTCTTCAAAAGATTTTACACTCCATGAGATACCAATATGCTTATGACTAATGTTAAGGAGTGGTTAATTGCAAATGTGGCAAATCTATAAGCAACTAGACCAACTATAGGGACAAGACTGCCCTCTTCACTTTTGGCTCTACAAAACCAAGGCGGGTACACCTAATACAATAAATTCAACTCTATTCCTTACTTAATACTGGATCTTAAATAGATGACAGTGAGAAAGTACTAAATAGCAACCTATTATTCATTGACTCTCCATCATTGGGTAAAACAACTTATATAAAGTAAATAAAACCTTTAAAAGATTGGTATTGATTATATGTTTAGGATTACAAAGATTTTGATCATTCCCCACAAAGTAAAGATCGGAAAATACAGTCCAGTGCCTTATCCATTGGCGAAAATATCAGAAGACAGAATGAATACAAAGATGTTTTGAAAATGACTGGTCTTTGAACATAAATACAAACACCACAACTCTTTCCTACTTATAGAAAATCCTCAAGTAAATTCACTAAACATGTATCCCACCCTGAGAAATATTTAATCCAACCCTAGATCAGAACTCAAAGCCAAATACACACATATAAATCTTTGAAAGACTTAAAGATTCACAGAATAAACTCAAAGGAGAGACAAAAATTTGAGGTTTGTATTAAGTATAACCTTGATCATTTGTATACATCATATTCTGAATAGTAAGTTTGCAAAATAGCAGCAGCAACCTATACTTCTTCTCTATTTCTTGATGAAAAATAATACAAAATGTTACAATCCTTGACTAAGGGCTAGGGTTTCAAAATTTCTATCTTCTCAACACCTAAACTCTCAATGCCTATAATGATCATGGAAAATCCTTTATATACAAGGAAATGCAACAAGCTACCGATCATTACAAAATTCCTAACCTAAAAACTTTACAACAACCCTATTGGGTTTACAATAAATATACTGATTAAAACTGGTGAGATATTTTTAGATGTGTCACCTTGCTTTATGTCTTCAATTCTATCCTTGGCTTCTTTCAACAAATTTGATTGCAATATCTCCATTGTCAATCCTGCAATAAATACCTTTCTGTATCCCAACAACCTTCATGACTCAAAAAGTGACTATCTTCACTTGTCTCAAGAGGTTGGCAGAGTATTTACTTTTTCTGGATGAGGTATGTACTAATACCTCCACCTATTGTACACCTCTTCACTTGGGAACTCAAAATTTGCAAATTACACATTTTTGCCAGACAATTGTTCCCACCTATCCTCCAATTGACTAATTTCTCGTTGAATGAAATTAAACTGAGACTTGGCAGAAATTAATGTCTCAATAGTATGAATAAAGAATAAAGTATTCTCTGGAGTCAAAATGCTAGTCATTATAGCAGAGAAGTCATCATCTATTTGTGCTCGCCATTTAATCAACTCCTTAAGTTCACCATTTTTCTTAAAAACTCCTGGGATCAAGTAACAGCTAGGGAGTGTCAATTCTTTCTTCATTAAATTTGATTTTCTCTCAAAATCACCCAAAAGTATGTCATGCTCTACAAGCTTTTTCACATTTTGGTGCAATGGTTTGATCAATGGGTCAGGATCATTTTGGGATTTCAACAATAATCTAAACAATCTCACATTTGGAGACCTCTCAATCCATTTCTTAAAGACTAGTTCAAAATCACTCTTGTACTTATCCAATGATACAAGCAATATCTTTAGCCTCCTAGCATGGTCAAACAAGACCATGGGATTCAAGTTTGTATAAAATTACATCATAGCCTCTATTACCTTCTCTTCATATTCATGCTTTAAGAAGCTCTTATCTTTCAAATATTCTTCACTTAACCTGTCCAATTCTATCCTTTTTCTTTTGAAGTGATTGGTTTCCTCAAGTAACTATTGCTTCTCCCAACTGAGTCTTGCATCAAGGTGTGTCTCTGGGTAGGGTGATGGTGGAAATTCTATGATAGGAATGGATGATGAAGCCACTATAGGTTTTTCAGCTATCATTAGTTGTGGTGACATGTGATCCTATGGTCCTGACAATTCAACAATTAACTTGTCCTTTTGAATTAGCTCTATCTTAAGCGCATTATAGGACTTGAGGATAGTTTCAAACTTGAGCCTCAGCTCTTCCTTTTCTTGTGCATCCTTCTCTACCACCTTGACATTAAATTTGGTAGTCTCCAAAATTAGGTTTGATGTTTCTACACCAGAAGTCTCACCTACTCGTTGTACCAACAAATTTCCTACATATTTTGTAGAGAGAGCCTCTCTTTTTCCTTTGTTCTCTTCCCTATTAAGGGACCACATTACCAAGGTTGTATGATCATCTAAAAAATCAATGCCCCTAGTAGCTTGTTGTGCTTGTTCTGCAGTGGCAAGAGTCTTTATCTTTCTCTTCCTGACCTGATCAAAAACTATTGCATCAACAATATCCCATTATGGTAGAATCAGCACCCCTGTAGTATGGACCATAGCCCTTCCCTCCTCAGGAGTAATCCTCTCAAACTGCTTTACCATCTCTCCCTTGGTTTCAGTTTCCATTTCTATTATGTCCCTATCAAGGAACTCTTCTTTCTTCTCACAAATTTCTTTAAATTGATTTATTTTCATTCTCCATAAAAATTGAAAGAATGCCCTAGTGTTTACAAATTTGTCATCAGCAACAAAAGAATCACAAGCTTGTTTCAAAATAGGGTCAATTTTCTTACCCTCAAATTTAGCAACTATGAGATCCATTGCAACCTCCTTAGGTGCCTCTGGCATTCATTCTTGTAACTCGTCATTGGAAACAAAAATGCTCCCCTCATTCCTCATCTGTACCAACTGTTCTGCTACCCCATGTTCATCTAAATGTAAGGGGGATTGAGAAGGAGAATAGACATTTCATTCTAACCCTGATCCCTCTTCTTTTTGCCTCTTTGGAGAGGGGCCTTGCATTGTTGGATCATCCATAGGCCTCTTTCCTCTTGAAGTAGAAGGAAGATCCTCACCTATCTGCTGTGTTGGTAAAAGAACAGTGTAACCACTTCTCATCTACATAGAATAAACTCCCCTTGGGGACAATTTTATATATCTTGGCTGGCTCAAAATCTACCTAGCTTTCTCAGGGTCTGTCTTGCTCACAACAGCCCCTTTCTCATTCATTGCATGCAGGATGCCTTCAAAATGCTACATAAGAGCCTCTACCTTTCTTGCCCATGGCTCAAAACCCTTCAATGGATCATAAGTTCTATCAAAATTTCTAATGAAATCTACAATCTTCTTGTAGATCACCCACTTCTCCTTAATTTCTTGAGTTTGGAGGTCAAACTCAAACCTTATTATTTCCTTAGGAAAATTGAATTGGTGTTCCATAAGAGCACACCTAATCTTATCTCTAAACATTCCTGATAAGAAACCCTCATTGTCTACACATCTTACTGCAGCTATAGGCATTCTGTAGGGTTGCAAGTCTTGGTTTAAATATACCCATCCTCCCTTAGTGATAACATACTGATGGGAAATTATGATATCAGGGAAAAAATTCCCTCTTCCTTTACCAATAAGGGCAGTTTCCTGCAAGTCACCAATCTACCTTAATATCTCTGCATATCCTATCTTCAATGGGACTTGGTAGGGCAAAATGTATGGTGCCACCCTGCAGCAGTATACTCTAAAAATTGTGGAAACATGATACAATATGATATCACCAAAATTATGAAAAATAGTAATGTCCTGACAATATTCCTTTGGTCTAATTAATCTTAACAACTCCCTTGGGATTTTAGGATTGTCAAAAAACAACAATGTCCTAAGCCTTGAGGCAAAATCCCTATCAAAAGCAATAAAACTAGCATCGACTCTATCCCATGACAAAGTCATGGTCCACAACTGAACTGGAAGGGTTTCACCATTCCTCTCCTTAACAATGTTGACTATTGAGCTAAAAAACTACTCACCTTTGTATAAGAACATATGCATGAGCATAGAGTACCACCCAAAGGGCCTACTAACCTTCATATTCTTTATTCCCATTAATCCCTCATGGATTAGGTTAGCTAAGTGAGAAGCAAAGTCAAAGATTAGTACCAATTGGGGATGTAGAGATTGCACCATCATGAACATATATGGAACTGGCATATGAGTGGCCTCATCATGCCCTAAGATATGAGTTAAACATTTGTAAAACCCTTGTGCTCTTTTACTGAACAAATCCAATCTAAAGGGCTCTGGTGTACTTGGACTAACAACACACATGGATCCAATCTAGTCTAGAAAATCCCTTAGAGGCCATGTCCTCAAATAATATTTCTGAGCTTCATACACCTCAGTGAATTCAGTAAAATTTATTTTTTCTAACCCAATAGAAGGGTCATTCGATAAGAAGACGTCCCTGATCTCATCTTCTATGATACTGATTAAATTATTTCCATTCACATCCTTGACACATTTTGTCACAGGATCATAACACTTAGCAATTTGGATCAACAATTCTGCATCCATAAAAACTCCAAGAACTACCAACTTTCCTATATCAAATTACGAGATGTTGCTAAGGTGGGCATAGGAATTCCATCTACGAGTATGTTGTCTTGAAAAAAATAAGACCATTATAGTCCTCTCCCACCCTAGCGTCTCTCATCCGGCGTCCTCTGTCATGGAGCCCACTATTTACATAATCTCTAGGGTTCCTTGGGACCAATTCTTTCAATCTAGCTACCCCATTATCTGAATACAGGAGTAATTGCATTAAGTCCTCAAAAATTCCCCTATCCTTATACTCTGTCTTCCCAGATAGTCCCCTCTTTGGCGGCATTTTAACTAGGGCTTTTTAGAACAACATGTAAATATCAGAGAAAAACCCTAAAATATTAGCTAGCAATAGAATTCTCTTACAATTTCTTCATAGACTCAAACAATTCCTAAATTCAAAGATTATGACCTACCAGGCACCTGAAAAAACTTTTCTTAATATCACTCTAGAAAACAATCCAGCTCGCCAAAATGCTTACGAAAGAGGTAAAGAATGCAATGATCAAATTGGGGTATAAAATATGTTGCCAACCATTTGCAATTCATCCACACGTAGCTCATTAAGTTCACCATTACTGAAAACTTGCAGTCTCAGCATTCATAGGACATGAGCACGTCACAAAGAAAAAATTTAAATTTAGATCGTTGATCATGTTTTCTTTTCGGCGCATCAGACGGCCAACAAAAATAGCCGTGCACACCTCCTTTTATTTTGCCCAAACTAGTTCCCAACCAATGAGAATAGCTTAATTTAATCATGTGGGAAAAGAAAAAACTTTACTTTACTTTGATCGGAGTGGATAGGTGTCAACCTGTCGCTAAAGCACAAGCGTAAAATCCAAACATCTTTCCTTAGCGGTGCCATGACAACCACAAGATCTTTTCCAATCTTGTCATGCTTTACCATTTCCCAAAGCGACAACCCCACCTTTCTCTTCGGACCTTTCATCGAATCAAAAAATGCCACATTAGACAGATCAGTAGGTAGAAAACCCTAACTTTCTACTCGGTGTCAAGTATACTGAGAACCTGATAGGTCACCTCCTACCTTCAGCCAATCAGAAATGAACTTGTCAACATGAATTGTCGATAGAAGACCCACCTTTCAGTCCTCATCCTTTAAATAAGATCAATGGTTGTCGCTATATCATAGGCCTTAAAAATCATGCACTTTATCTCAACGGTATACTGACAACCATGAGATCTATTTGAGCCTTAACTATCCAAGAAAGTCGACCCCACAATAACACTTCACTTATTTCTTCATCGAGTCAGAAACTGCCACATTTACAAAAATAGGTGGCGGGCCCCTTCTCCTTTCCTTCTTTAATATCAAACACCCTATCGACTTCCACATCATACTTATGTCAACCAATTGAAAGAAAACATGTCAGAGTGACATGGCAATTTAGGGCCCACATTCTAGCTCATTCATCATATAGCATCAGACGATCGTCACTATACCACGAAGCTTAAATACTTCATATCTTTCATCAATGGTATAATGACAACTGTAAGATCAATCAATGTTTTATCCTTTGAAAAGTTTGACCCCGCAGCTGCTACGTCACCTAAGACAGGTGTCAACCCGAGAGAAACACCATGGAGATTGCCCAGCCAAAACCTGTCGCTATCAGAACAAATGTTGATCAAATGCTTGTCACTACACTGCGATGCTTAAAAAGAGATCAACTTGACCCAACGGTATAGCGACAGTCATTGATGTATTTCTTTTTTTAATTGCCAACGCAATACCAAAGAATGGTGTTCATCTGTAAGAGCCTCTATCTCGTATTGGATAGCCATGCATACCTCGACCATTGATACCAAAAAATTCAAGGAAGTTTGATCTAACTATTGTCTTTTTGAGAAAGTTCTTACTCCTACTGTGGAACACGATCTTACCTAAGGATGTGAACGGTAAAGGGTCACTACGAGTAATTCACACTAGATTTAGAATGATCTCTTGACTGCTTGATGTGTTTATTCTGCAAGGTGTATTCTGGTCATCACGATGTTTGTGTTTTGATGCTTATACAAATTGCTATATCAAAATGGACATGATATTCAGGTCATCCTAGCTTTTTTGCCTTGGTGCTTATATCTAATCCGACATTCTGAAAATAAAATCAATATTCATATGTCCATGGTTGTCTAGCTAGTGGGCATTGGATTGATTCTTGCACATACAAATCAATATTCATATGTCTATAGTTTTATAACTAGTGGATGTTGTATTGATTTATCCGATTACCTAAAAATTTCAATGATGATAACTAATCGATACATGATCAATGACTAGGTCCTAGGTCTTAGGATTGCATTTCATTTTGCACATTACATGATTGCATGATCTCACAAATTGCTTGAACACTTCAACAATTCTTCTAAACTAAACTTAACCTTGACATAAAGAGTTGAATCTCACACGAAGGTTTCCTCACAGAACCGCAAGCAGTCACCATCCTGGGTTAAACATCCATTTTGACATAAGACTAAGTACTTATCTTCATCAATACCTACAAAACATATCATGTGTATTGTTGCATTTACATTACATATTCATGATCATTTCATCTATTGCATCTACATTCCATACATTTTCATACATTTTCCATAATCAATTACATTTGCATAACATTCATACATTTGAAAGAAACCATTTCATTACATAAATCCATACATACATTCTATACTATCCATAGCATTTACATAACATGATATCATCATAAATCAAAAACATGACAAGTACACATGAAGTCACAACCAAAATCTAGATCTCATATCATATAACTCAAACTAGTCAAGGGTGCACTATTGGCACAAAGTACAAAAGAATGCACTCATGTGAGCTATCAGAAGTCAGAATAGTATACATGAACAAAATGGAAAAAATATCAGAATATATATAGACAGATCAGCTATCTGGATGATCCTCTACATCTGGTGGAGGTGGTGGTGGTTCATTTTGCACTACCTCGGCTCTAGGAGCCCTCGCTCCCTCTGAAGCTATTATATACTGAGAGTATGTGTGTACTCTCTGAGTAGCAGGTACAACAATGTAGTACGTAGAAACATAATAAGCAACTCTTGAGGTCTGATGTGTCACCTCTTTCTGTAATCGCATGTTCTCCTCTAGGAGCTCAGATCTTTGTCTATCAGCCTCTTTGAATCTCTCCTCCCACCAAGCACTCCATACCTTCAAGTCCCTGACCTGTAATCTCAATCATCTAATAATCTCCTATGGAGTCAATGGTATGCTAGGATCTACATCTGTCATCGGCATCTCAGTATCTACCGCGGGCTGCTCTGTGGTCTCTTCTCTATGCGCCTTACGGCGTCTAACCTCTACACCAAGATCACAACTAGTATCACCCTATAAAGGATTAGGACTGACACCTACATCCTACTATGCACCAAGTACCTCATCCACTGTACCAACACTACCCAAAGTACCACTCTCTCCTCTAGTCAATCTCCTATGCAAAATTGCAAGTCTGCCTGCTGAAGAACTAGGGGGACGAGGTGGTCTCATCTATCCATATGGTCTCTGTGGAGGTGTGAACACTACTCTTGGCCTTGGAGGTGTAGGCTAGGGCATCTATACCTATGTGGGTCTCTATCCTTGACCAACTAGAACTTGTGCACCTATGACATCCATGGCCTCCCCCATGGATAGTATCAACTCTATAGGATTAGAAAACCTATGTATAGGATGCTCTGCAAGCCATCCAATAAATCCATCTATAACACCAACATTTGGTACATCTACTCTATAAGCCCAATCTCTACCAACGATACCACTGTACTCTTGTGTACAGAGAGCATATGATAACCAAGGGCCCCATCCTAATCTGAGCTCTCTATGGATTCATTCATAAGCTGCAAGCTCCTCTGGTGCATCCTGAATGATGTCATACTGCCTCCATACCCTATTAATTAGGAAGCACTCAATAACAGTAGTGTATCTCCCAATCAGTACATGGCTTTGACAGAAATAACTAAACTGCTCCCTCGCAATGGGCCAGGCCTCTATCAACAAATATGGTCTCCATACTACAAAATTCATATCATCTAGGCACCACCTAAAGTACTTTGTGTGACCCATGCGAACCTATGTAACATATCCAAAGTAAATATATATGACTAGCTCCTATGGCTAGCGCTAATCCTCACACACTTATCTGCAAACTGGGATGTGCTCCCAAGCCCATATCTGAAGAACTAGTGCACAAAAAGCAAAATACTTTCCCTCCTGATACACAATCTCATGCATCCCAATGGACATATGTGCAAGCATGCACTAACCCCAAGCTAACTTAGAAGGAGAAGCCATCAATCATGCCACCATCGGGGCCTAGCCCATCAAAAGACCATTCTACTGACGGTCAGACATGATGATACCTCCTATCATGTCTGCTATGATACACTCTAGTCTATGGGTCTTCCCATAGCGCCGCACTAATAAATCCCAGGAAATAGAACCAGTAAGCTGTGTATCATCTCCAAACAATCATCTGAAGGCATGTAATCTAGACTACCCTTAGCTCACGTAATCTGGACAAGGACCATGAAATGGAATGCATAATATCCTATATACATCCTTAAATGTCACAGTAATCTCTCCAGTGGGTAGATGGAAAGTTTGGGTCTCTAAATGAAACCGCTCTATCAATGCAGTTAAAAGTCCATGGTTAACCCTAATCTCAGGCAACTGAATCAGATACTCAAATCGACATGAAGCAAGATGTACCCTTATGGGGTCTAGAAGAGAAACACAAAGTCTCTAAGTTGTGGGATGTGAAATGCGTACATGAACATCATGATATATGACCTACATGGAACATAAATGGGGAATTCTATCAGTTATTTGGTTGAAAAATAGGCTAAATAGTGCAGGAGCACCCACTCCTACTCCAGATTCAACAGGCATTCCTATGAAGTCTAAGGTTTCACACTAAGGTCCTTGAGACCTCTAGTCATGCTTAGGATAGGAATTAGTAATGGGATCTCATTGTAAGGCCATAGTTCCAAGTTGGCATTTTATGAGCCCTTGGTCTAACTATTGGTCATTTATGATCCAATACCCTAGGCATAGGTATTTTCATGTTTTTTTATGTTTAGATCCATTAGGGATCATCAACATAAGGATAGGACCAATTTTGGTCACTAGATTTGCAAGATAGCAAAATTGTCAAAGTTGCTCAAAAGTTGTCAAACAACTTTCAAGCAACTTCTAAAAGTTGTCAAAAACTTGTAACAACCCTCCCAAATGGATAATTGGTTTAAACCTCACATGTAACCATTGGGAGCATCCTATATAAGCCCTCACAGGTGGGTGATAGGATATCATATGTAATTTTGGCAAATAATCAATAAAATAACCAACTTTCTCTACAAATTTCATGTTTCAGAACATTGTATGGATAGATACAGATGTGGGGGCATGAACTAGTGATTCCAAATGTTGAAGCATCAAATCATCTTTCATCTGCACTTGGTCTCATGTATTGATCAGCCCTAGTTTGAAAGATATCCAATTTTTAGTGACAGTGCCTAGGATTGAGGCTTAAATTCAGGATTTGAGATAGGGCCTGATTGTTTAGGCACATTCCACCATGGGAAATTGATGCCCCTTGGTGGAATACAATTATTTTCAATGTGATTTCATATTATGTAGGTTTGGAGAGTGGATTTGCAGGGAGTTGGTCTTGCCACAAAGCCCTAGGTGTATGGCTCCATACATGCACCTAATAGCGAATTAGGACAGTCATCCTAAAACTTGGTTGGGGATTCACCAAAGCCTAAAACTTTGGATTTTGAGTTTTTTCATATGTCCTCGCATGCCTCCATTCTAAATTTGTGTTTTGGCTTAGGGGAAAGGGCACTTGTAGTGCATCTAGAGCCCTAATTAGGCCTATTAGCCTGGTCTAATGTTGCAATAGCAGTGACCTCCACTCAATTCCAATTCCTAGTGTTAAGACATGTTTTGTAAACCCCAAAAGGGTATCAGAATCCCTGACCAAACTATCCTCTCATTTGGGAGTATTTTGTCTTGTGCTCAAATTTCCTTCTAGGAAGGGCTACAAGCAAGATAATAAGATTGTGCAGCAGCATAGCCTTGTGTGTTGTTCAATGGTGAAAGAACCATTGGAACTAAGAAGATAAGACCTAAATAGGCCAAAGCAATGTTCATTAGCCACCCTTGGTCTTAGCATTCAGTTCATAGGGTTTGAGTACTTATTTCCTTGAAGAGTCCTCTTATTAAACTCTTGATTGTTGGTGTTTGGGACTTTGGCAAACCTAGTGATTAGGTTATATTGTCTTGTAAGGTTGTGATAACCTTCACCAAGTCCTATTTGATACTTTTGATAAGTATACCAGCACTAGACCCTTCACCTTGGGTGTTGAGGGAACCAAACTTCACCAAATTACTCACTGTTGGAGGCTTCCACTGACCACTGCTACATCACTAACAGTACAAAAATTCAAAAGTTCACTATCTCAAAAGGTGCATTAAATGCTCAGCAATCAACCTAAGGAATCAGAAAATCAAAAATTTTGACCTAAAAATGAGTTTTCAGCTCACTGTTTTCCATACGATAATATAGACTGGCACCAAAACTCGTACGAGTTTCACCAGGGTCCCATACGACAAACCATGCATATACGACTTTCTAGGGATCACCGTACAACAGATGAGGGACCTGACGAAATGTCGTACAACTCTTGGGTCCCTCTCAAATGAGTTTAGGGGGGTTCTGGTACGACAATCTACAAGATATGGAAAAGTCGTACGAGTCACAAAGGACAGTCATACGAGTTTTCATGCATGCGAGAATTGAAAAATTGAAACGTACGAAAAACACCCTAAAAATGCTACAAACATGAAAAAATGGAATTTATGAAGAGGCACAGAGGTCCACTTACCGAATGTCCATACTGCGGAGGCCGCTGATGTCTCCGGTTGTGCTCAAATCGATGGGAAGAGACAGGCACCTTTGGCTCAACCATTTTCTCGCTCAGAGGGCTCCATAAGATTTCAAAAGTCAAATGTGAATAATGAATTGAAAATGACCCTTTTGGTCCTTATATAGCTTTTGACCTAATTTTCAAAAGTGCTCCGTTTTCCATGAAAATTGCACCCTTAGCTAATTTCAACGTTCTAAACCCATTTTCGGGATCAAAATCAAAATCTAAGATCATTTACTATGTCAAAATCATGATTTAAAATTTTCAAACCTAGGATGTCTGACTACTTGCATACTCAACCTTCAATCATCACAGAATCCAGAATTTAACTTAACTAATTATCTTACATCAAACTATCAAAATTTCAACTTGGTCAAACCTAGTCAAACTTGGTCTCCAAGACCTCTAAATGATGTAGAACACATTTTCAAACGTGTACAACCACTTCTCAAATCAATTAACATGCTTCTAAACCAGTCAACGCTGACTTTTCTTGTCAGATTTTAATTTTAAACTTGAAGGGGGCATGGTATTACACATCATTCAAAGTCTGTAACTCTAATTTTGTTAATCAAATTTCTTTCCTCAATGATCAAGACAAAAACCACATCTAGTTACTGATTCATCTAAAGTCCTCATTTCTTGGAGCAAATCTATCATCACTTGGGGCATATCAGATTCATCGAAATCCATATCAATCTGGTATCCTAAATCTATCTTGTAAATAGTATCAGCTTTTCGTAACCAACGGTTCATTAGTGTTATTTCCTTGGTTCTTCGTAACTTATGGGTTCAGAATGTGATACCAATATGATTCTCTTGGGACATTCAGGTCTGGAATTGGTCACTCACTTCTTCGCAATCATAAGGTTCAGAATCAGGCGTTTTGGCACTTTTTCATAATCACTGGTTCATTGATGTTATAGTTAACATTATCTTTGGTCAATCATGACCTAAATCTTAAATCTTTCAATCGGTTTATGTCTCGGAATCGATTAATCTTTTAAATCCATTTCGTACATCTTTATCATACACAAATTATTCTTTGAACCACTACGCTTTGCACAACGATTCAAAGAGGAGCAAAATGTAATATCCCAAAAATGGGCTATAGGTTCATTAACCTCCTACATCTTCAAATCGATCGAAATCGACATCAAAGTCCTAACCTAAGGCACATCTGCACATTATCAAATTTAATTAATTTTATCCTAATTCTGCATCGGGGAATATTCCTAGCAATATTCTTATTTATCCTAATTATCTTGATTTAATAATTATTTGGCGATAAATCTTATTTATCCTAAAGTTTGATTAATTGAATATTCTGAATATTTAATTAATCAGATTTAATACTACCACTTGATTATTTAATTAAATTTATTCCTGAATTATTTTATTTAATTTTGACAATAAAATCTAAAATCTCATGACTAATTGATTAAATTCTTATTTAATTAATGTCAGTTTTCAATTTTTAATAATATAGTTTTTGGATAAAGTTTGATTTAATAATTGATTAACCCATAAATCAATTGTTTTAATTTCAAAAATCAGTTAAGTTGAGAATAAATCACTTTATTTTTAAATTAATTTATAAATAAATCATACACAATCAGAAAAGCAGGCAACTAGAAATTAACAATCAATTTTAAAATTGAAACTCAACATCTGATGATGAGTTGAAATCTGATCTAAACTCTATTTTGAGTTAAAAATTGCTTTTGCATGATTTTTGTGAGTTAATTATCTCTGATTTATTGATAACTCAAAAATCAACCTGAGTTTATCAAGAGTGATTTATGACTTTTCTCCTGCATCCTCAAAGCCCTAGATTTCTATAAAATCAAGGCTCGGCTCTTCATAATTATCAACACTCGAATTTGCACAATTACTCTGGTGAATTGGCAATTGAAGGATTAAGCACTTGCGACAGGCGATTTGTGAGATCTTTCATAGTTGGTCATAGTTTCATAGTTTTCATATCATAGCTTTGCATTCATAGTTTTTATAGCATTCTTAGATTAAATCTGCATTCAATTTCATTCGTATAGCTTAGATTCATACAAATTTCATATTATTGCACAAAAAATACAAAAATATAGAATAATCTGCATTCATATAGTCTTTCATCTTTTGCATTCAAATCTTTCGTTTAGGTGTTGCATTGTCACTAATCTCGATTCCAATCTAAGAACATCATACTCGCACCTACTAGAAGGCAGTAAATCGCCTGGTTAGCACAATTTCAATTACTTGTAGATTTCAATTTTTGCTAACCTCTAATGTTTTATTGAAGGGTTGTGTCTACAGCTAGGTACAAAATTCACACACACACACAAACGAGTAGCAAAGCCACATGTTTGCAACTAAAAAATAAAAATGTAGCAAATTATTTTTTAATGGTCACAAATGATCTTAACACAAGTGTGTAATAATGTGCTCACATTTTGGTCTTACAAGGTCCAAAACGAAGTGGGGTGGCTACTTATGGTCCCATATCTCTATGCACACACCCTCATCTCTATATATGTACTATGAATCTATTAACAATCAAGTAATATCTAAAGCATCTTTAAGAAAATTTTTAAATTATGAAGGTTGTATTCTCCTTTATTAGACCTTTGGATGAACTAAATCAATGATAGTAAACCAAGATTATGCTCTTGGTATGATAATACAATGCTAATGTAGTTCAATTTATCCATATGTAAATATAATTTTAGATGTCTCAATAGATTTCATAAATAATCCCTATAGATAATTTATTTTAATTAAGGTCAGTCCTTAAATGTACCACCCTACTCTATGATTTAGAATAATTTAGAATTTAGTCAACTCACAACTTGTGGAATTTTGATTGAAGGGGTTCTAATATGAAGGGATAGGAGTAGGGATAATCCTAATAATATAGTATTATCTAATACATGCCTGACTTGTTGTTTAGATTTATGGGCAAAAAAAATCTATATCAATTCTAAACTTGCATACGTGAGCCAAGCTAGTAAACAATACATTTCAAAATTTTACAATCAATTTTTGAAGATATATTATCATAACATTAAGGCTGGATAATATTGTGAGCTAATTTAAATACAAAAGACACCATCTTACATGCTAATCAATACATAAAAAATATCCTGAACATAAAATAAATAAAAAGAAAATGCAAATATACAACTAAAGACCTAAATTTTTCACAATAGTATACTACTACCCTATCATTTCTCTTCTCTTGTTATCTCATCCTAATAATAAATAATAAGATATTATGAAAAACATTAATAACAAATCATTTACATAATCAAATCCAAATATATACTAAACAAAATTACAGATATATAATTTTTACCATTACAAATTTATAATTTTTCAACCTAATATAATCTTCCTCTCTACCCACCCAAAACAACCCCAACCAAAAAAAATCTTTTATCCAAAAGAAAAACTAAACAACCTCACACCAAATGGAAAGTGACCCAAATAAAAATATAAAATTAATTTACTCTCCAAGCAAATCTAGTTTTGAAAAATTTAGAGCCTAAATTTGAAAATGACATTTACCTTCGATTTTGAATTTGTGTTTGAAGCCTTGTCGTTATTTGCCTTATCGACTTTAGCATCCTTACCAAAACAAAAGACAAAAAAAACTTATACCAATGTGACCGTTGTATGAACACGTGTATATATATGATTTGGTTTATAGATAAATGGTCACAGTTGGGGAAGGCAATAATAATAAATTTACTTGCAAAACAAGTTCCATTAATTAAGCATGAGTAGAACCACTGAAACCCATTCAAAGTTTTCTTCAATCATCTCAAGGCATGCTCATGAATAGTTCCCACAATCAAAGCTTACACATTAATAACCCCACTCTGAAATCATAGAGAATGGAATAAATTAGTTAGTGTTAACAGTAATCATTGGTATTCATTCATTACACCCAATTAGTCCTATTTACAAGATGGGTATCACTCTATTCTGGGTATAATCACAGAGCAATTCCATTAATCTCAGGTCCTTTTTGTTGTTCTGCAACAAAAATGGCATACTCCTGCAGTGAAAATAACCATTACAATGAGGATGCAAGCCTAGACTGGGATGATCCTTGCACAGGAGCATCCCCTGCATTTTTCTACCCATCATACTTTGTGCCCAACCACTCCTCTGAAAGGAAGTGCACGAGTCCTATTGCACTCAGTCCTGTAAATTCTTCATGTTCTACATTCCTAAGGTCTTCAAACGATGATACTAATGATTATGCACCCTCTGGTTATAACTACTCAAAAAGCTGCTTCAATGACAATCATGGCAGGAAAATGCAGAAAGGAAGGATGCCTGTTGAAGAGGAAGAGGATGAAGAAATGGGTTTTTATAGAGGAGTGAGAGGGTATTATGAGAATAGTTCTTGCATTTGCCTTTCTTTCCAGGCGATTCTGTGGTTGTTGGTTTCTGTGGGGATCTTTATTGTTCTGTTTTCCATTGCAACCAGGCCTGGCTCCCCTGAGCTCTCAGTAAAGGTACTAATTCATTCATTCCCTGTTGTTTCAGCAACCTTTTAATATAAAGCCACAGTGGCATGCTCATCTAGTCTTTAAGTGTGTGAATTGCAGAGTCCATAAGCCTGCTATTGTTGTTTTCTGGTTCAATAGGAACTGCCAATTTTGACATTTTTCTGTAAAAGAGGCATGCCCACCAGCTCTTAAATGAGTTATTGTGGAGAGTTTTTGTTGATATTAGTTGGTATGAGTTTTCCTGGTCTAGTTAAGATTGTTTGTGGAATTTACTGTTAAGTTTTCAATTGTTCATAATTTCTTGTGAAGAGTTTTTGTTGATATTAGTTGGTATGAATTTTTCATGGTCAAGATTGTTTGTGGATTTCACTGTTAATTTTTCAATTGTTTGTAGTTGTTATGAGATGGATGTATTGCTGAATTTGTATCAGCTGAGAGGCGTTTCCCCACCAAGTCTTAAACTTTGAAACATGCTCACTAACAGTGAAGAGTTTGTTAAGGTTTCAATATTCGTTGGCAATGTATGTTAAACTATTTACTAGTAAGGTCAAATCTGGTGAGGGAAATAAAGGAAATGATGGATGAATGTAAAGATAATTCTCTTATTGTCTTTAGAATCCACTGTCTTTCTGTATGATAAGGCTCCAATTTTTGGATCTTCAGCCTGGTATGTTGATACGATAACCATGCCTCCAATTTAGTTTACATTATTTTCACAGTATTGTTTTTCTTTTAACAGATTGGAGTTTTATAAGGAGCAACAATTTTTAGGCTTGAAGATATTTTCAAAACTTCTTTCAATTCATAATTCTGACCTTATCTAATAAAAACAATCTTAAAATCTCTTACTCTACCTTGATCCTCAACTTCTTTCAATTCATAATTCTGACCTTATCTAATAAAAACAATCTTAAAATCTCTTTCTCTAACTTGATCCTCAACCCTCAGATATTCCACTATCATCTTTTATTGGTTAATTTATAAGATTTTTAACTTGACCTAGAAAAAACTGGGATTAGCTAAGCTTTAGTGTTGGTTAAAAAAAAAGGCTTCTTTTACCCTTATATATATCCACATAGAATAAATTGTTTTAAACCCTACTGTGAATATCTGTTTCTATAAATTCCCCTTGATCTTTGTATTTACCTCATTGGTTTTTTTTTCAGCCTTCTTTATAGACATTAATCTCTAATATCACAATTTCCCTCTGTTTATGTAGATGAAAAACAAATAAACAGATTGACATGTTTCAAAATTATAAATAAAAAAGTAAGCTTTCTTTTAGTTTCGGCAATTAGTAATTTTTATTTTTATTTTAAATGCTGGGTAAACTTTTTAGCAATGAATCAGTGTAATCATAAATGGAGACCACATTTCAATAATCAATTTTTGAGGCTCAAACTTTCAAGCATATCAAATAAGTGAAGGTACAAGCCTGCAACCACAACAGCTCATCAGAGGTTTGAATCTTGATGATCACAACAACACCACTCAACCAAAACACTGTGATGAACCTCAGCAATTAATAATTTTTAATCATAACAAAGTATATATACTATTTACAAGATAATTTTTCCTATCTGAATAATAAGTACGAATTTCGGATTGAAATCTCTTCAATTAGAACCACACACAGAAAATTTAAGATTTACTATTTCTATTAGATCATTGGATTATAATAGTCCTCGAACCATTATATTTAGACAGATGAACCATTCCAACAAAATTCCCAATCTGGGTCATTATTAGATCATTGGATTACAATGGTCCTCGGGCCATTATATTTGGACAGATGGACCATTCCAACAAAATTCTCAATCTGGGTCATTAAGTGTTTTCTTCTTGTAATTATTATTCTACACTTGGTCACATAGAATCATGAAAAAAATGCCTGAATTACAACTAATCTGATTGCAGAGGATAGCATTTCATGCATTTGGAGTAGCATTTCATTATTAGATCATTGGATTACAATGGTCCTCGGGCCATTATATTTGGACAGATGGACCATTCCAACAAAATTCTCAATCTGGGTCATTAAGTGTTTTCTTCTTGTAATTATTATTCTACACTTGGTCACATAGAATCATGAAAAAAATGCCTGAATTACAACTAATCTGATTGCAGAGGATAGCATTTCATGCATTTGGAGTAGCACAAGGTTCAGATAAATCAGGGGTGCCAACAAAAGTATTCAGCTGCAGCAGCAATATCACCTTAGAACTTGACAACCACTCCCAATTCTTTGGAGTCCATGTTCATCCTGCTCACATCACAATGTCATTTGCATCGCTTACAATAGCCACAGGCCAAGTAAAATAAATATCTAGCCCCTTATGCATGCTAATTTTTTTTGTTTTGTTTTCTTTATTTGCCCTGAAGTGTTCTTGTATATATGTAGGGACCTGAGATATATGTGGAGAGGGACAGTACAATGAGTTTCAATGTACAGATTGGGGCAAGGAGAAAAGCAGTTTATGGTGCAGGACCTAGTATGCTTCGTCTTTTGCAATCAAGAGAAGGTCTTCCCCTGGTCATGCACATAGACATTGAATCAAGTATCAGGGTTGTGTGGGACCTTGTAAAGCCTAAATTTTCTCATCATATTGTTTGCCACATGCTTGTAAATAAAAGCAATGGGGGTCATCATTTAAAACTTGCCCAAACCAGTTGCTCATATCATGCTTTGTAACACATCCAAAGCTGCCTGTTTTCATATTTTATGTGGGTGTCATTGGCTTTGATGTAAGTGCATAGATATATGGTGGTTGGGTTATGGGCATATTTCCATATTATATTGGGTAACGAGCATATGTATAATCATTTTGTTGCCATTTGATGAATTACTCATTCTCAATAAAATGCATGAATGTAATGGGATCTTCACATTGAGTATATCTTGCATGAATGGCTGGAATTGTTTCTCTTGTGCTTTCACAACTTTTGGGCATAGCTCTTGGATTCCAGAAGCGGTTTCATAGTGGTTCTTGGATTTAGGAAGCGGTTTCACAATATTTATTTTAGGAATTACTTTTATGTATGAAATGGTTTTATGAGATAATTTTTTTAAACAAAATTTAATAAAATTTTGTTCAAGAAGAGATAAGCTTCTAGATTTTAGGGTGCTTTTGGGTTAGGGTTGTAACTTTTCTTCACTAGAGGAGATTTTGTTGTGACATTTATCTACAATTTTTAGCTTCTTATCAATAAATTCATAGATAAGTTGTCTATCCTAATTAATTTTTAATATTTATTTTTGAGAAAAAAGATGAACGAGACCAAAAGAGTAGTGCACAACATAATAGAGAGTGGCAAAGCAGTGAGGGGATTCTATAAGGCAATGAACAAGAACTACAATTGGGGCATGTGGGAGCAATTGGAGCTCGAATGAAGGGTACGAGGAGGATGGTGTTACCAATGGCTTTGATGTGAAAGATTGGGTGATTCTCTCAATGATATCGAATTCCTAGACCAATGGTTGGATGCTTGCAAGAGCATAGATTTTTCTACTTCTGACAAGTTTCTCAAAGATGTTTATTGTCGAGGGTGTGCAAGAGCTGGAAGGGTGACTCTCTAGTTGTCATTGTCTCTTTTGGTAAGGGCCTTAAGAGAGGTTTCCTCCTCCCACCCCACCCAATTATTGGTGGTGTGCTAGGTGAGGAGGTTTTAGGTTCTAGTAGGGTTTTTGTGCCTCTTGCATTATGGTTGCTCTTGATGAGTGAGTTTAGTTTCCTCTAAGGTGTCCAAGGCTGGAAAGTATGATGTTCTTCTTACTTCTACTTCAATTAATCCTATGTGCCCCCTTCCTCTAGGAACTTGGTCTCCTCCCAATACTATTATGTCTTCTATCTTTTTATGTTTAAGATGTCTTAAAATTTCAAATGAGGTTATTGACCATTCAACCTCCAAATGAGAAAATACTCCTATGGAAAATTTTGGGTGTTAGTCTATTATGGATAGTTTTAGATCTTGGGCTTCGAGGAATTGTAAAACCAAAGTTGCACTAGAGATTGTTGTTCGACCCCATGGATTTTTCATCATATGTTTCTTCCCTCTTATCGACTTCCTCCAAATCTTAAATCCTAGCCCTTGGTTTCTTGGCAAGTCAATCCTCTTTTTTATGAAATGATAACTTAAGGTTGGCTCTTAGCAAATTTGGCATTAAAAGAGTCCTAGAGTGGGTCAAATTTTATGCCCTACGATTGGAGTATTGGGAAGAAGGTGTGGGGACAAACATAACTTTATCTTTGAGTGATCTTATAATAATTGATGAGGTGACCAAATCTAGAAAGTGATTTTTGTAAGTTAGATTTTGTGTCAATATTATGATTAATGAGAAAATCTCTTCTTCAATTACTCTTTCCTCAAAGTTTGGCAATTAGATTCAACAGATTGATTATGAGGGGTCCCCTTATTATGTGTTGTAATTGTAATATCGTAAGACATGGTATTGTTGTGTGCAGTTTCTAAGTCCCTTCTACCCAAAGCTTGTGGATAGGTGATGGGGATTGTCCCTTTGTGGACAAGAATGACTTATCTTTGAAAGAGAAATGTGATGTCTCTATTGAGGATACTTTGTGTCCCTCCTTTTGGCTCCTTGTTGTTTGATAAAAAATAAGTTATCCTCTTTGTTGTGTCGAGGTGACCTTTTTAAGCCTATATAGCTGGAGTTTTATTTTGAAAAGTACTATAAAGATAAATTAAAACAAAGATCTTCAAATCTATTTGGCTTTAAAGCACCTTAGGTGATGGGTTTTTGCTTTGTTGGATTCTAGCCTATTACTTTGTGGCTACCTGCAGTCATGTTCTTATTTTGATTCTATTATTGTTTGTTTGTTGTTGTCTCACTCCTTGTGAGACTTGTTATGTTTGCCTCTTTGGTGGTTTTTCTTTTTGTAGTTCCTTCATTTTTCTTTTCTATTTTTTTAAGGGCAAGGGTCCTTTCAAAACCAATGTTTACCTTAATCAATATATTTTCTATTGTTCCAAAAAAAATATGAGACCATCAAGTTCCAAAACTTTTGGAGCTTAATATTTTAAACTTCTCCATGAGTGCTTCTTGATTTGTTTAAGTGCATATCATACTACAGTGTTTTGCATGATTCTTTTAGTGCTTTCTTGGATTTGTTGTCATCTCTTTTCATTCACTAGGATCAAGGACATTTTGTCATCTCTTTATATGGCCTCAACATTTTATTCCTTTGTAGCTACTAGTATTGTAGTTGAAAGCTTGATGGAAACCATCAATGGATCCCCCACTCAATGGCTCCCCATTATTTTTTGTTGTTAGTTGGTCTCATCCATTTTGTTATTGTCACCTAGGACCTCACTAACTTTCGCATCAAAGTAATCAAATTGTGAAGAAGTTCCTAATACTCTAATGCTCGATTAATGAGGCCCCTATTGTTCCCCCTTTCTCCTTTTCTTTTCTTTTCCTTTATATTTTCTTCCTTAGTTTTTTGGTGTCTTTGGGCTTTTGATCTTTCAAGGGCTCGAGAAATACAAAGGTCATTCTAAGCCATGATCCTCGAAGACCAAAATCTCTTCCCTTTCTTGTTATTCAAGAGTTGGTCAGAACCTTCAGGGTTTTGGAGGTCACGAGACCCCTAATCTGTTGTAGTATTGAGCATAATGAGTTGGTTTGGATAAGTGATGAATCAATATGGTTGTTTGGTATGGTTGCCATTGATGTCAACACACTATTGCATTGATGTCAATAGGCTTATGTGCAGTAGTCTATTTCCCATATTCTTAATGTTACATATATGATGATGAGTTTTTTGTATGTTATTGGAAGGCATTTGAAGTAATTGGTTTCAAGTTTATGTGCTTTGGATCACAATAAAATGGAAATGGTGGTTGTCTGAGTGTGACTGTATCTGATAGTATTTTCTATTTGAAATGCATGATTTGAATTTCTTCGTGGTTTGATTTCTGATGCTTTGGTTTTCAGACTATGATTGTTATGTCCTTAGCTTCATTCATGCAAGCTAGCATGTCAATTTGGACTTCAAAAACACGGTTTCAAAGTTTGATGTACTCTAGGTTTCCATAACCTTGAGCGTTTACAGTTCAATTAATTGTCTCGGTGATTGCAAAATGAAATGTAGCATGTATGATGATATTTTTGGTCCCAGTTAAGGTGTGTTGTGGTCCACTTCTCATTCCTTTCCACCACGAGAATGTTTAGTGCTAACCTAATTCAAAATTATGTTCGGTTATTTATCTAGTTGATAGTGGGAGACTCTGCAATTGCATGGTTGGTATAAATAAAGGATAAATCATTCAGAAATAAGTGTGGAATATGTGTATGCTTGTGCAAAGAGTGTGTGCTTATGTGATGAGGATGTATGAAAGAGGATTTTTCTCCTTGTATGTTTGAAGTAGCATGATGTGTGGTGCAGAACAATGTGAACCTTAATGTGTTAGCTATCGAAAGTAGTAAGCCAAAGGTGTCTACAGATCTTTTAGATGTGTTGTAATTGTATATTAGTGGTGGATCTATTCTCTTTTATCCTTCCTCATCTAGGCAATAAACCCTCTAATACTGATTCTTCTCTATTCAGGAAGTGAGCCTTTCTCCACCTTAACTGGTGTTCTTATATTGGAGAATTAATCTTCTTCATGGTTTTTCCCTTTATATGGGTTTCCATGTAAATCTGGTGTTTCATGTGTTTGATGGTTTCTATGTTTTCCATTTTTACACCTTAAAGCATCAAAGTAATTTTGGCGGAAATAATTAAAGGATTAATAGTTATAAGTTTTGTGGACAACTGATTCACCCCTTCCCCTCTCAATTGTCTTGCACATTCAACAATTGGTACCAAGTGTTGGTTCCTTGGAGAAAAGCTTAACCTCTAAAGGAGAATCTGATGGTGCACAAATTAACACTCCCTACTTTTGATGGATCTAAATATGCTCATTGGAAAGTGCAAATGCGAGGATACTTATCTTAGTTAAAGACCAATAAGGCTTTGGAAAATTAGTATGTGAACCTACAAATAGATCAAAGATAGGATCATATGAAGACAGTGAAAGGGAAAGGTATGCAATTTTTAGTGCTCTATCAAAAGCTAAATTGACTAAAGTTGTATCTCTAGATTTTTCTCATGATGTTTGGGAAAAGTTAAAAAGTTGTTATGGATAAAATGATATAGTCAAATAAGATAAGTTTTAGAATTCTAAGGCTAAGTATGAGAGCTTGAAGATGGAAGAGGATGACAACATAACAAGCTACTTGCAAAAGATATATGATGCGGTGAATGATGTCAAAAATCATGGTGGCAATCTAGAAGAAAATGATGTAGTGCAAAACATACTCATAACCCTTACCAAGCCTTATAGTTCTAAATTTTATGCTATAGATGAATCTCAAAATTTGAATCAGTATACTAGAGAACAGATGTATGAATCATTACTTGCTTTTGATATGAGAGAATTTGGCACTATCGCACAAGGACAAAAACTAAATTCAAGGCCACTAAATCAGTAAAGAATGAAGATTCAGAAGAAGATTACTTTGATGAAATTGAGAAAAACTTAGTGAGAAGAATGAAGAAAGGAACCAAAAAATACAAAGGTAAGTTACCCTTTAAAAATTTCAATTGTAGAAAAATAGGTCATTATGCTTATATATATCCTAATAGAATTGTAAATCAAAAGAATAAGGAAAGCAAAGGAAAGTTTAATAAGAAATCTTATTATGTCAAAGAAGATGCTAGTAAATTTCTAATGATGACTCTGATTATGAAGATGATGATCAATGTTTGTTCTTGTTTGTTAAAAAGGAGTCTTGTTCTACTAACTTTGTCGAAACCATTGAAAACAAATATTTGAAATTTGTTACTAAAATTACAGATCTTATATCTTTTACTTTTCATGTTAGAAGAGATAGAGATGATTGACTTATTAATATTCGTTGTTCAAATCACATGATTGGCAATAAGAGTAAGTTTGTAAAGATTAAAAAATATAATGGAGGTTTTGTTAGATTTGGAGATGATCAACTACCAGAATAGTTGGAATAGGCTCTATAAGTTTTGATGGAAACCATAATACTAATAATATTTATTATTTTAAGGGATTGAATCATAATCTTTTGAGTGTTGAACAAATGTGTGGAAATGATTATAATCTTATTTTTCATGATCATGGCTATGAAATCAAAAAAGGATTTGGAACTATAATTATTGCTAGAAAGAAGATAGGTGGAAATATTTATCATTTGAAGATAACTACTAGTTGTTGCTTGATGTTTCGGATCAATGAGAGTTTTCTATGGCATTAGAGAATGTGCCATATCAATATTGGCAAGTTGGTCCAATCTTGACGTTAGGATTTGAATTGCAAAATGAGAGATACAATTCATGTTGTGTGGTGTCCAGCCAATGTTTTGTGTGCTGCAAATATTCCTTAGGCCCTGTCCTCTTTTTCATGACATCTCTCCTATTTGATGAAGGATGAGTATGATCAGTCCAAAATGTTATAACTAAGTTCCTGACTGTTTTGTTAATCTTGTCAGAGCGAGGAGCTCGACACATTAGTGCCCAATTACCTTCCAGTGTAGTATCATCCAAAATGTTTCTCCTTTTCAAGTAATGTGACATTGTCTTCCTACTATACCCAAGATGAGATGAAAGTGAGGAAATCTATCTTTTATGATACATGTTTTTATTTAAAATTGATGTCAATATCACTCTTCTAGAAATGGACCTATCTGTAACTCTAGATGTTTTCCCAATGGATTGCAAACCTTCCTTGACACTTTCAACAACATTTTTTCCTAAGTCATCCAATTTTCTCTTTTTTGAACTTGCATCTACACCCAATAGTTTCAATGGCTCCTTTAACTCATCTTTAAGAAGTGTGATTGATAATAGTTGAGTTTTCTCAAGTGTATCAAGATTTTCAAACTGTGCAATTATATCCTTAGACTTTTTATTCAATGTCCTCTTCGTAGTATTTGTGGGTTGTTTGGCATACTCTCTCAATTTGTTCACATCCATTTCAAGTAAATGATCAATGCTTTTATGATTAATTTTTCTTTTCAACTGTTGGGCTAGGCTGACATTGTCATGTGTTTCTTGTAATTCAACTGCAAACAAAATATTTAAAAATATCTTAGGATAGCTCATCTTAAGGAGAACAAGTGATTATTTATGTATAAGCTCATAGTGTATTATAATCATTCAAATCTAGACTAAATCAAGACAATGGTACATAACTTAAATAAAGAGAGAGATAGAGAGAGATAGAGATCTATGTGTACTTGTTTGAGATTGTAAAGGATGTTCTTGTTGAGCTTGTGATGACCCTTCTATAGAATCTATAGGATGGTCTTGTTGAGCTTGAGATGTCCCCTCCCCAGCGTCTACAGGTTGGTCTTGTTGAGCTTGAGACGCCCCTTCTCCAGCTTCTACAGGTTGGTCTTGTTGAGCTTGTGATGACCCTTCTCCTGCAAATGGAGATACAGTTAGTAAGTTTAATAATTACTAGATATTAAAGTAGACGTGTAGATCTATTAAAGATATTAAAGTAGACATGTGTAAGTTTAGTTCCTAATAGGTCCTGATAGGTCTAATAGACCTCTAATAGGTCCTAATAGGTCTAATAGGCCTTAATACATGTATAATACTATAAAAGTACATGTTCTAATAGGTCTTTTTGTCCTAATACCTATCTAATAGGTCTTAATACATGTCTAAAAGGTCTAATAGACATCTAGTAGGTCTTAATACTTGTCTGACTAGGTCTTGATACATGTCCTAATAGGTTTGACTAGGTCTTAATACATGTCTATTAGGTCTTCATACATGTCCTAATAGGTCTCATACATGTCCTAATAGGTCTCATACATGTCTTAATAGGTCTTCATACATGTCCTAATAGGTCTCATACATGTCCTAATAGGTCTCATACATGTCCTAATAGGTCTCATAGGTCTTAATACATGTCTAATAGGTCTCTTTGTCCTAATATATGTCTAATAGGTCTTAATACATGTCTAATAGGTCTTTTTGTCCTAATATATGTCTAATAGGTCTTAATACATGTCTAAAAGGTCTAATAGACATCTAATAGGTCATAATAGGTCTAATAGGTCTTAATAGGTCTAATAGGTCTTAATACATGTACAATACTGTAAGTACATCTAATATACATCCTATAATGGGTATAATAGGTTACTAATGCATCCTAATAGGTCTAATAAGTCTTAATAGGTCTTCACACATGTCCTAATAGGTCTCATAGGTCTTAGTACATGTCTAATAGGTCTTTTTGTCCTAATACCTGTCTAATAGGTCTTGATACATATCTAATAGGTCCTAATAGGTCTAATAGGCCTCTAATAGTCCTAATAGGTCTAATAGGCCTCTAATAGTCCTAATAGGTCTAATAGGCCTTAATACATGTATAATACTATACAAGTACATCTAATATGTCCTAGAATAATGAAACTAACTTTCCTAATAGGTTAGGTAATAGGTCTAATAGGTCATAATAGGTCTTTAGGTCTTGATACATGCCCTAATAGGTGTGATAGATCTTAATACATGTCTAATAGGTCTTAATACGCATGTCTAATAGGTCTAATAGACCTCTAATAGGTCCTAATAGGTCTAATGGGTCTAATAGGTCTCAATACATGTATATGATACTGCAAGTACATCTAATATGTCCTAGAACATGTATAATAGGTTCCTAGTAGGTCCTAATATAGGTCTAATAGGGCTTAATAGGTAGATAAACAAGTATTCATGGATGTTCTAATAGGTTTGATAGGTATTAATACACACATGTCTAATAGGTCTAATAGACCTCTAATAGGTCAAGTAATAGGTCTAATAGGTCTTAATAGATGTATAATACTATAAGTACATCTAATATGTCCTAGAATAGGTACATAATAGGTTTTTAATAGGTCCTAATAGGTCTAATAGGTCTTAATAGGTCTTTAGGTCTTGATACATGTCCTAATAGGTTTGACTAGGTCTTAATACATGTCTAATATGCCCTTTTGTCAAGTAATAGGTCTAATTAGGTACCAGGTCCAATTTATCTAATTGCATCTAAGCTACTTGGGTTATAGGTCTAGTTGCATCTATGTCAGTACTAATATGCCAATCTAACTTAATTAGGCCCTAATAGATCTAATAGACCTCTAATAGGCCTAATTAAGTTGACTAATACAAGTGTATACATGTACATATTAGTCAAGTCCTAATATATGTAGCTATTAATAAGACATGCTCTTTATTGAATATATTCTAGGTCTAATTAGAAATTGCAATATCATTTGCTTACATGAACTTCATTAACATATGTCCTAATCATCAATTATGATATATAGTCACAGAGAGAGAGAGAGATAGGGTCACACCTTGTCTCACACAATGATACCTTTCACGAGCTTCTCTTCGTAATCTCTCTTTAGTTTTTGGTGAGTAATGTCGAGCACTCTTATTTTGCCTTCTTTTCTGATTCCCCATCATTTTTGCATGATTATTCCACTAAAATATCACAAAATGTAGGAAAATACACCTTCAAATGTCTTTTTTATATGTAAAATATGAATTATTTTGCAGCTCTGAATTAAAATATTGAGAAAATGGCTCTTATATTTATATTTGATCATCGCTATCACGAAAAAACACCAAATTGGCCGACATGAATTTCGAATGAAAGTTAAATTTAACTTTCATTCGAAACCAGTTAGCTTTCATTCGAAACTCTCTTGACCCGGATGTTGACGCAGATGTCAACCCGGGGTTAGCATTTTTTAGTTTCGAATGAAAGTAAGAAGTTTCGAATGAAACTAGTTTCATTCAAAACTTCCTTTCTAGGACTTTTTGTCAAAAGCCAACAGAAAACAGCACATTTCTGAGTTTCGGGGTTGAAGCGCTAGGGTCAAATGAAACATTTAGAAAATGACCTTGAGTCCAGGCAAAAGTGCTTTGAGTCAGCTTTCTAACGACTATACTCTTGACCAGTTTTGAATTCATTAGGTGTATGTTGTTTGACGTGAAACGAATGTTGGTTTTTTGGCCAATTCAAACATATGACTTTGATGTTCAATAGAAAATAGTAGAAAATATAATAAAATTTTTGAAAAATATCAGTGCCCTTCATCTTAGAGTCTTCTTTCTACCAAAAAAAAAAAATTTGAAATCTGATATATACAAAAGAAGTTATGCGTTACGCAGTGAAAGTAGGTCAAAAAACTAGCTTGGTCAACTTTGAGCATACATAAAATATGCAAAAAATGTGATAATGTCTTGAAACCAATTGGATGCCCTCAATATGGATGTTACCAAACTATATTCGAAAGAATCGCATTGATATCTTTTATAGAAAAAAAGTTATGCATTACGCGGTCATGGTAACTCTTTGAAAATGCCATTTTCAGCAACATACTAGTTTTTGTGGGAGAAAGAAATTTTGATTTAAATTAATTTAAAATAAAAAATAAAAAATATATTTAGATTCTACACAGAAAATCCGAAAGGACTCTAGTTTACATCATTTTCTGATTTCGAACAGTTGAACGGCAATATGCATCGGAATGTCGAAGTTTTTCTAAAAATTGGAAGGCCAGTGTCAATTCAAGCCAAAAAGTGTAACCCACTATTGTGGGATGACCCAGGCTATAAGAGATCTACTAAAACACACAAGACCAATTAACAATGTTTGTAAAGAGTGTCAAGCTGGAAAATAGATAAAGGAAGAAACTATACAAGAAAGTTATTGGAAAAAGTCAATTTTGATTGTAGTAAATACACTTAATATAGTTTAGATCAAGAAAAAACTTGGAAAGACATCCTATGAGGTATGGCATGGAAGAATCCCTTCTATGAAGTATTTTAGTCTAGAAATGTTATATCAGAGGAGATGAGGAAAATCTTGGAAAGTTTTATACCAGAGTTGATGAAGGTATATTTCTTGGGTACTCTACTAAAGAAAAACTTACATTCGTTACAATAAAATACTGAGAAGGACATTTGAAAGCACAAATGTGAAGGTTGATGAAGACATTCCAAAAATCTCAAACATAGATGGAAGACATGGATCAAATGAGTCAACTAGAAAATTGAAAGAAGAGAAGAGAAAAGAAAGTGAAGTGTTTAATGATACAAAGCCTATTCGGAAACAACTCCTATGACCCATAGGTATGTGCAGAGGAATTACTCATAGAATCAAATTATTGGAGATAGGAACAAAGGTGTCATTGTAAGAAGTAAAATTGTTGAAGAATAAGTTAATTTATGCTTAATTTTAGAAATTGAACCGAAGACTATGAAGGAAGCCTACAATGATCAAAATTGGATGAAAATGATGGAAGCAGAACTAGATCAAATTAAGAAGAGTTGGAATTAGGAAATAGTTCCTAGACCGAATATGAAGTATGCAATTAGAACAAAGTGAGGAACAAAGAAAGATTAGTCTGTAAAGGTTATATACAGGTTAAAGCAATTGACTTTGAAAAAACTAACATTTGTGTGGCTAGAATGGAAGCAGTCAAAATATTTTTGGCTTTTTCAGCACACAAAGACTTCAAGGTATATTAGGTAAATAGAGAAATCAAAAGGATTCAAGTTATCAAATGATTCAGACATGGTTTGGAGATTGAAAAAAGACATTATATGGATTTGAAATGTCCATGATTAGGGAAATGAATTTATTCTTTCACTTAGACGTTAATTAGAAAAGTGAAGGTATCTTTATTTCATAATCAAAATATGTCAAAGAGATGTTGAAGAAGTTTGGAATGGAAAATGCTAAATTGGCATGCACTCCTATGCTTACTAGTTGTAAACTAAGCAAAGATGATGAAGATCCTATGGCTAATGAGAGAAAATATAGATAAATGATTAGTGGATTGTTAAACCTAATTTCTACTAGACCGGATTTCATGCATATTGTTTTTCTTGTCTAGCAGATTTTATCAATATCCCATAGAAACACATCTTGGTGATGTGGAAAGGATTTTCAAATATTTTAAAGGTTCAAAGAGCTTTGGACTATGGTCTCCTAGAAAATCAGACTTTACTTTGATGGCTTACACTAATGTAGATTGGTCTGGATATGAAGATGACAGGAAAATTACTAGTGGAGATACTTTCTTTCTTGGATCTCAGTTAGTTGCTTGGTAAGAAACATGAGTTAATATCCTTATCTAATATTGAAGTTGAATATACCATTATTATCTCTTGATGTACATAGATACTATGGATGAAACAAACATTGAATAATATTAGAGTAATGTTTGATGAACCAATTTCTATCCTATATGATAATATCAATGCAATAAATATGTTTCAAAAAAATGGGTACTGCATTCAAGGACAAAAAACATTTCAATCCAATACAACTTTCTAAGGTAAAAGGTTTTGGTTAATGAGGTAAAGCTTTAATATGTTCCTACAAAAGAGACAATTGTTAACATTTTTACCAAGGTGTTGTCTAAGGATAGTTTTGAGTTTCTCTGGGAGAAGTTGGGGGTGACTTCCCCTCCTTATCAAAACCAAATGCATATGGAAATGCATTAGTCCAGTGAACTTCAAGTATATCTTTGATCTGGACTAATGACGGAGGCTTCCTCTTAGGGGGATCTAAGTACAAATGTGGGCTGAAATTTATATCTCAGGGGGAGATGAGAAGGATGAGTATTTGAGTTTTATATATGGCCTTTCCTATTGGTCAAAGGTGAAGAGTGAGTGACATTTGAGAAAGATAACTTTTATTGAATTATTGTCATTGATGTGTTGTTATCAATGACAAAGGGGGAGATTGTTGTAGTATTGAGAGGAATGAGTTGGTTGGGATAAGTGTTAAATCAGTATGGTTATTTTGTATGGTTTTCATTGATGTCAACATACTATTGTATTGATGTCAAGATGATTTTGTGTAGTATCTTCATGATGCATATATGATGATGATTTTTACTATGTTATCAGAAGGTGTTTGAAGTAATTGGTTTTATGTTTTTGTACTTTGGATCACAGTGGAATTGAAATGGTGTTTGTCTAAGTGTGACTATATATGATAGTATTTTTATTGGAAATGCATGCTTCGTATTTCTCTACAGTTCAGTTTTTGATGTTGTGGTTTTGGGACTAATCGTGTAATGCCTTTAGCTTCATTCATTGAAGATGGCATGTCAATTTGGAATTTTGAGACATGGTTTCAAAGTTCAATGGTCTTTTTATTCTAGGTTTGGTCAACCTTGGGTGCTTACACTTCAATTAATTTTAAATTATGTTTGGTTATTTGTCTAGCTAACAATGGGAAACTCTACAATTTCATGATTGGTATAAATAAAGGATAAATCATTTAGGAATAATTGTAGCATATGTTTATGGTTGTGAACATTGTACAACTATGTGCCTATGTAATGAGGATGTATGAAAGAGGATTTGTCTCCCTATATGTTTGAAGTAGTGTGATGTGTGGTGCAAAACAATGTGAACCTTAATGTGTTAGCTATCCTAAGCAGTGAGCCGAAGTTGTCTATAGATATTTCAGTTATGTTGTAGTTGTATATTCATGGTGGATTTATTCTCTTTTTTCTTTATTCATTTGAGCAGTGAGCCCTTTGGTAGTGAGCCTTCTCTATTCGAGTAGTGATCCCTCTGGCAATGAGCCTTACTCTGTGCTCCACCTTAACCTATTTTCTTATATTTGAGAATTAATCTTCTCCGTGGTTTATCTCTTTACATGGTTTTCCACATAAATATGGTGTTTCATGTGTTTGATGGTTTCTATGTTTTTTATGTTTACATATTAAAGAATAATTTGATGGAAATAATTAAAGTATTAAAATTTATAAGTTTTGAGGAGAACTGATTCCACCACCCCCCCCCCCCCCACAATAGTTGTCTTGCACATTCAACCTAATCCTTGAAAATGATCAAGGATCCAAGACCCCTGATCTCTGATGACCGATGACCCATGAAGTACACAACCCAAAGGATGATGTTAGTTCCTTTTGTCTATGAAAGGTAATTTTGTTACTTATTCCAGTCACTACGCCTTATTAGACAAAATGTTTCCATAGTGATTAAAGAGTACTTTCTAGAGCATTTATAAGTTGTGTGTGTGATTGTCATCTAGATTGGGGCAGAGTGAGCACATGGTTATTAAAATATGGATTATAATTTATTTCCTCTTCCCCCTTATTTTCTAGGTAGGGTTTTGGTTGGATTTCTTTTGTTTCTTTAGTTTTGAGGTATTTCCACATGATTTTTAGGGTTTTCCCTTATTTCCCTTCTTAGGGTGTTAGATTTTTTGTGTGTTTATTTTGTTTTGTTTGGAGTTATTTTTTATTTTTATTTTTCATTCCATAAAGGCCTTCATTGAACCTTTAAAACCCTCATGAAAAACCCTATCCCTAAGAATAAAAAATGTAGAAAGTAGAAAATGGATTTTTCTTGAAGAAACCTAAATGAATATCTATTTAATTAAATAGATGAATATTTATTTAAGTTTACTTTCAAGTTTTAGAGCTGTAAAAAAATTTAGCTTTGGGGTTCTTACCTACAAATTTTTTAAATGGTTTTATATATTAAACTTATGGGTTTCAAGTCTCCTACCCTACATAAATGTTCTTTTAAGGAAAATATGGGGTACTTTGAACTTTAGGGTTTGGTATTCTAGAGTCTTATGGTCTTGATTTAAATACTAGGCTCTTTGATCCCTCAAGTCCAAGGTTCTGGAGTTAATCAACATTTCTCTTTCGGTATTTTACTTTGAACTCTGGGTATATCAACATTGGTCTCTTGATAAAATTTTAGTTTTTGGACTTTTGATCCTATGAGGTCCAAAGTCTTAAAGGGAATGTAAGTGTTGAACATAGCAAAAAGTGATCTCTCAACTTTAGGAATTAGAGTTCTAGAAAATTGAGAGGTCTTTTTTTTGGGTGTTTTTAGACCCTTGGGGCCCAAATTCCCATGGTTTTTTCATGTTTTATCTACTAAATAATAACCTCATACTTCAAGGACTGTGTTTCTTAGAACATGAGGATTATTTTAAATTTTGGACTTGGAGACCTTCAGGGTCCAGAGCTCTGAAGTGCATGCAAAAAAATGTTCAATACTAAAGACTCATTCTAAACATCAAGGAATAGGGGTCCATTCTATTGAGACACTTTTAAGTTTTAATACTTTAGACCCTTTGGGGCATGAGGTCTCGAAGGGTGAATTTAAAATCAAAATTTGACCAATTATTTGGAATGTTTGGTCTTAGGATTTTTGGGAATGGGATCCCACTATGCTATAAAACCAAGAAAAATGATGATATTAGAACCTTTGAGGCTCGAGGTCCCAAAGAAGCTCATTCTAGGTTACATGTTATACAGTCGCAGTGACTAAACTAGGGCAAAGATTGCAAGGATTGGTTTGATGATGATTTGATGATGATTTGAGACATATAATGTACTAGGGACCTTGGGAACTATTCCACCTTATTAATAAACTATATAAATATAGAAATATAACCTAACACTTACCCTAACCAACAAAAAAAATAGAAAGCAAAAGAAACGAGGAGGAAGAACAAAATATCCTACCTCAAAACACACAAATAGGAAGAAGAAGGCTAGCATGGTTGATCCACAAGAAATGAAATCTCAAAAATCTACTAAGGAAATACACAATAACATGATTAAGATCTTGACCTCTGGGATGCAAAGATTGCAATGGTTTCTTCTCTTTCACTAGAGCTCTTGAATGCAAATTATAAAAAATAAGCACATTCTACCCCTTTTTAGTAATTATATGCAATAAATGAAGGAAGTTACTATAAACCTCTATGGTTTAGAACTTTGGAGTTATCATGGGTGGACACAACAATTTTCAAATAAGAGGCCAAGGATCAAGGTCGTGAGCAACACAAAGGAACAAGCAAGACATCTAGAAACCAGGGTCTTAGGGTCTCAAAAAGGAAGATGAGAGAAATAACAAAAGGAAATATGTGACCGGGGACTAGGGTTTGAAAATACTTAGAACCAAGTCTAAAAAATCCTTGCGTCCTAGGATCCCTCAATTCATAAGGAGAAGGGAAAACCAAAGAGAATGGAAAATAAAAGAGGACCCTAAATTTTTCAATCAAAATGTAGGGATGAGTAAGCATTGTATAACAATACCCAATGATTAAAAACTCTCACATCATCTATTAATCAAAGAATATTTGATACTAATATTGAATTATAGAATATCACATTCCATTAGAACATTTGACACCCAACTAGGAAGATTAGATCAGCATATGTAACATCCACCATTAAATTCAAAACATCACATTTGATTAACACATTTGACATCCAACCATGAATATTAGATCAATACATTTGATATCCAGCCATGTACATCCATTCAACGAAGCATACAAACATATGTTCGTATCAATGCCTACACACTATCATACAACTGCAACAATCTTCCATATGATAAGTTGACATCAATGACAACACATTTCTCCATATTTGTAATAATATTCCCCTTTGTCATATAAGTTTTGCGTCATCTTATAATTGCATCACTATGTAATTACTTATTTATCCTAGCCTCATTTTAGCATGTATGGGCTCTCGCATTGATTTATGAACTCTAGCCTCAAGTATGTTTTCCATTCTAGCATCCCCTCTTCAATTAGGACCCATTGTCCACATTTTGAGGCTTTTAGGTGGGAAGGTGGTATGGTCAACCTATTACTAGGACTAAGTCATCGTGTCCAACTATATCCTTGATGTTTTCCTTGAAATTCAAAACGGGAGGTGATCTTAATGGTTGAGCGAAAAATTCAAACTCTCATCACCTTCCTTTGAGTTTTGAGCTTTGAAATGTTTGTGAGGGGTATATAAGAAACCCACCTCTCCTCAATTGAAAAGGGAAAAGATGATATGAAATCCTAACTTAAGTTCAAGTTCAAGCTCTTTGGAATCTCAAGAATCCTAAGGCATATTTCAAGAATCCAAGGAATTTCTAAGGAAATATTCTCCACTGTAGCAAGCTTCTCTCCCTTATTGAAGGCTAAGTAGAGGATACCACCATCAAGGAAGAATATCATAACATAATTATCCATCCACAAGCATTAAAGAATAAAATTCTTTATGTATTTAAAGCCATTTTGCATCTCCATTTTGGAAAACTACAAAATTCATTGTAAAAGACATGTCATACATGATTTCCTTTTAGGTTTTTGTGTGAAGTCAATATATTGCATCAACACTTGTGATCACATTTAAAGAATCATTGCACCATCAAGGTATAATATATTTTATGTTTCAGATCTAGCTTCTTATTTGTACTAACATGCTTTCAATTAAATTTTATTTCATTTCAATTCTACGGTTGATTCCAAACAATATTTTTACTAAGGAAAATTCATATCCATCCAACAATTTGTTTTTTCTATTTTCTAGAATAGGTGGCACTAGTTTTGGGGATAGATCTAGAAAGTGCAGGATCTTGGTTATAATTTGCAACTAAAATTAATCAAAAGTATAGGGAATAAGTCATCCCATCTGACTCATTGTTGGGAACAAGTTGTTCCAGCCAACTTAGTCCCTCTACTTCAGCTTCAAATTTGATTAGCGGGTTAGTTACTATCTCAAAACTTCATTTATAGCATTATAATTGGTCTATCAAAAACCTATTAGTCTGTGCATATAGAAATTCAATTGTTTCCCTATTTTTTCCTAAATCTTACATCTCTCCATTAATTACTCCAATTAAATTTTCCATTAAGTGAAGGATCACTCCATTGATTCATCACTTGAGCCTTCTTGATCCTAGTGGGTCATCTTCCTTCTGAGTGTGGCAAAAGAAATGGGATGAATGCTCTCTTTTTATTACATTCTAATTTTGATTTTAGCATGTATGGGCTCTTATATTAAGTTTTGATACTCTAGCCTTGATTCCACTTTCTTTTCCATCATCCCCTCTTCAATTAGGACACTTGGTCCAAATCTAGAGACTTTTAGGTGGGAACAAGTCAGCTTGGCCAACATATTCCCAGGACTAAAGTAGCCTATCTAAATATGTCCTTGATGTTTGCCCCAAAATTTTAACTGGGAGGTGGTCTTAATGGTTGAGAGAGAAATTCAAACTCCCTTCGGCTTCCTTTCAGATTTCCACTCCAAAATGTTTGTGAGGGGTATATAAGAAACCCACATCTCCTTATTTGAAAAGGGAAAGATGATATACAATCCTAACCTCAAGTGTAAGTTCAATCTCTTTGGCATCTCAAGCATCCTAAGGAAAATTTCAACCATCTATGGCATTTCCAAGGCAATCTTCTCCCATAGGAGCTTCACTTAGTGATGGGTTATATCATGTGTCTTCATGACATACAAAATAATCCCCTTATTTTCAAAAAATATTTCTCTAACTCCTTTCTTGTCACTCCTCCTAATACACAACCCAAACTAAAAAAAATCCTCTATTTTCATTGGATATCCTATGTATCATTTTTTTCTAAAACAATTTTCATACCCCTTTATGTTTCTAGCTTATGTTGTGATAAAGAGTTAGCTAGGTTTTAAGAAAAACTCTAGATTTGGCAAAAGGTGCTAATATTAATTGATGGGTTCTAAATTAATTAGAGCAACTATTTAACTTGGTTTGGTTTAAACTTGGAGCCCTAGATTGAAACAAGAATTGAGAGGGTACCATCAAATATTTTTCATTGATGAGAACTTGATAAAAAATGTATATTTGGACTACTAAATGTAGAGTTGTTTTAAGATAATTTCCTATCCTTTTTAATTGTGTTTCATGTTTACCTTTTTGGCCTTATGATTGAGTTGTATTCTATCTTTGACCTAATGCATCTAATTGAAACTCTTTTTAATTTGTTGGTTGTCTTTAAAATGTTTGATTACTAGCCTTGTGAAATGAAAAAACCTTTTAAGTTAGTAATCATTATTACTTTAAGTTGTTTATAGTGTTTCCTAAATATTTCCTATGCATGATCCTTCATACCCTCATGTTCAAAAAATTGTTCAAGAACATGTGTAAAATAGAAATCCTTAAGTGATTTGTTGTCCATGTGTTCCCTTATTTTTCTTAAATATTTTGCTTTAGGTTGCAATATTGTGGGGGTGGTGTCTCAAGAATCATGGATGGTCATCCCTCATTCCATTTTTGGTCAAGATAAAATGGAATTGTTGCATGTGAGAACATAAGAGAAAGTAAAGAAGTACTAAGATTATCTCCCACATCCTCTTGCGATGAATAATTGCCTAGTAAGAATAGTCAAGGGATTGCAGGATGTAGGAAAACATGTGGAGAATGTGACCATGTTTTGCATTGCAGGAGGTGACTAAGTGATGAGATAAGTCAAGGGACTCTAGGGTGGTATATTGATAAATTATTTTGAAGTTTCCCATCATCCCTCACAATTTTCTAAGTCATTGAAGAGTTACAGGATGGTGCGGATAAGAAAAATGAAGGAAGATAAGATCTTCCATTCCCTCAGGATATTGATTAATCTTGTGAAAACTATTATGATATTTTGGGACCTATATTGTTTAAATGATGTTCGTGTCGCATTCCCTCTTGACTTTATAAATGAAGACATAGGATATTTTGGGATGCCAAATAAATATTAATTAAGGTAAAGATGATGTAGCCTTGTATTCCCTTGAGTTCAAAAAAGGTTTGAGGCAATAAGATGAGGGGTTGCAAGATAAGTAAAGGAATGATAAAAAAGGAACCCCTCCTTCCCTTTCCAAAGGCAAAGAGATGATGAAAATGTTGAGGGGTTGTAAGAAGTGATGAAATCAAAGGAAAATACATTTTCCCATGTTTCCTCATCATACATGAACACGATTATAGTACTATTGTGGGAGTCCAATGTGAATGAATTATGTGGGATTGATGTAGCCCCACATTCCCTCAAAGTTTGAAGACCTTGATGCTGACATGCTACATGATCCCAAGGTCTATTTGAATATTTAATTAAAGCATCAATTTGAGGTCAAGTATAATCAAGTTAATATTGATGGTTAATTATGATAAGATCAATTACCATCAATGTTGAGTTATTTTGCACATAAAAATTTGTTAGAGTAAAGTATTAATTATATTAATTAACTTTACTCCCTTCTTAAGATGTCAACTCTTTTGCTTTAGTTGTTTATATTTAAACACACATGCACGAGTTGTTTTAAACTCATGCACTAGTTGTTTTAAATATAAACTTGCATGCATTAGTCATGTAATAATTAAACTAATTATTACATGCACTAGGGTTTTCCTTTCAAGGCTTTTGATCTCCTTTATAAGGATGATCCATTGTACATTTAATTCATTCATTAATTGAGGATATTTTCTTCTTCATATTTTGAGTCAAACCCTTGCCCTCTTCTTGTCTCTACTTCCTTGTAACAGGTTTTTGTATGCAGGTGATCTTCGGGTTTTGTGGATTTGTATTGCTCAAATCCTACATGGTATCAAAGCCTAATCTGCTATAGCTTGTTCACGTTTGAAGGATTCAAATTAGGACTTTTTTGGTTTTTTTTTTATTGAAATTAGGGGGTCCCTAAATTTTGGTGCACTTTGAGCTCAAATGGACCTCACCATTGAGCTCGCAACGCCCAAAAACCCCTATTTCGATATAAGGCACGTCCAATTTGGACAACTTTGCATTTTGGGACTTTTTTTGGGTACCATAAGCTTGACACCCTTCACAAGGCAAAAATTGTACTGTTGACATGCTTCCTGAGGTGAAATTTGTATAAATTAGCATGCAAAATGAAGCAAAAATTTTGTTATCTAGCACACAAATCAAGATTTTAAAAAAATTGGCACGCAAATCGATGCAAAAACTGAATGACTTGACACGGATCCTGAGGCGTGCATGTGATTTTGAAAAAGAAATTTTTATTTTTTTTTCCATTTTGGTCGGCGACAGCCATTTGGACGTCAAATTTAAGCCAGTGCATGTAGTTTTAGCCCCTGGTCATATGGTGACTAGGGGCCCAAAATTTTAGCCCCAAGGGGCTTGCATACTGTGATGGCCATTTGGCCATCAATTTTAAGCCCATGAAGTGCTAACATCAGCACATTTAGACACCATTTGGGCCCTCTAGCGCAGTAGTTGGTATTTTACTCATAATTTGAGCATACAATGTCGAAATTGGGCAAACGAGATATCGTCAGAAAGCTGATTCCGAGCTCTATCTAGATCTAGAGGTTTGAATTTCTGATTTTTCTTTTTTGATTTTTTTTTTACTGTCAAAGCTAGATGTTTAGTTTTTCACTCTGGAAGCTCTATATTGCACATCCGAACTCCATTTTGGGAAAGCGAGATATCGTTGGAAAGCTTGTTCTGAGACCTTTCTAGTTTTATGAGTCATTTTTCCAGATTCTACTCCAGGTATATTTTATTCAATTTTTTGCACTTCTGCACTCTGTTGGATATCTTGGATGTTACAGGTCTTGGGATCTCTTCCCTTTAAGGGATGACTCTTCTTAGGCTGTTCTTTTGTTTCAGCAGCCTTCTCTCTTATTTGAGCACTGTATACTTCACTTTTGTAGCATTCTTTTATGCACATGCACTGATATAAAGTGTCATTTTCTTACATGCTTGGAATCTTGAACATGTTTGTGCTATTTGTACTCGCACTCCATTATAAAGTGCCATGGGGGGGTTTAATGTTTGCCTTTGTTTGTCATCTACCTTTGTCAAGTGAGTGTTCCTTCCATGACATTAGCCTTAGGGTATCTTTATTTGTGCTTGTGCTATCTATGCACCTTCGATGTTCCTAGTTCTTCGTTATGCAGTTCTTATTGGCACTCTTTTCAGTGTACCTATCACCTCTCTCTTGTCAGCATTATGGGGGGTTTCTATTGATCATTCTTCTACTTCCTTGGTTTGATAGTGTGAGCTATGTATTCAGTATTTGTTCCTATGTACTAGGCGGATGCAGTGGCTGGGTACCTATGCATTTCGGTGGGATGGATCATTTACCATATAGACACTCTTTCTTTCCTATTTTTGGATGCACTCTTCCATCTTTGATTGATCATCTCTTCAGACTTTTGGTGTTTATGCCATCTGTATCTTCGAGTTCAGGTGTTTGCCTTTGTTTGCCTCCTGATTTAAGTAGTGTTATTTGAAGGCACTCATGTAGATTACAATCTTCTCTACTTGGTCATATTTCTGTGGAGGATCTTCAGATCAACAGTTACTTCTTGACAGAGTTTTCATCTTCTTGCTTCAGTGATGTTCTACATGTTCATTTTTGTTCCTATTTTCTGGAACATCCCTAGTTTTGGAGGCTTCTTCAGTCCTTTAGATTAGTTTTTTGTCTCTTTTTGGAGTAGAGTTTTTCCCATGTGGGTTTTTCTATTTCTCCACTTTATAGAGACTCTCTTTTGTACATGGGTACCTCATCAGGCCATGTTGTCGGGACCTATTTTTATGCTTTCAACACTGTAGTTTCCTTTTCTTTCTTCTTGCATTGTTTGTAGCTGTATTGTTGCTCATCTTAAGGGGGGGTGTTAGAGTAAAGTATTAATTGTATTAATTAACTTTACTCCCTTCTTAAGATGTCAAATCTTTTGCTTTAGTTGTTTATATTTAAACACACATGCATGAGTTGTTTTAAACTAATGCACTAGTTGTTTTAAATATAAACTTGCATGCATTAGTCATGTAATAGTTAAACTAATTATTACATGCACTAGGGTTTGCCTTTCAAGGCTTTTGATCTGCTTTATAAGGATGATCCATTATACATTTAATTCATTCATTAATTGAAGATATTTTCTTCTTCATATTTTGAGTCAAACCCTTGCCCTCTTCTGTCTCTACTTCCTTGTAATAGGTTTTTGTATGCAGGTGATCTTCGGGTTTTGTGGATTTGTATTGCTCGAATCCTACAAAATTAATGGAGAATAGCTCTAGCATCTTACATTATATTAATTAAGAATTTCCTTGAGTTCTTGTATTTTTCTACATTCCTAAGGTTGAGAAGGATATCTCTACAAATTGAAGAGATGCTTGTCAAGAACAACCATTTCCTTTTGCAACTATAACTAGTAAGTTGTTATTGAATATTTTTTAAGTTAATCAAATTTTTATTTGCATTTATAGTCTAGGAGTAAGGGAATTTAGTAGTATTTTTAAGCCATAGAAATTGATGTGCTTAAAAATGACTAAAAGGGGGAAAACCAAAAAGAAAAAGGTGGAAGAGGAATCCTCTAAACCCAAGAGTGTTAGGAATAAAAGATATGAGGATGAGAAACAAAGGAAATTAGAGGAGTTGCATAAGAACTTTCAAGAAGAAGAGAAACAAGAGGATGATATTTAGCCTCTTGTGAGGAAAAGGAAACCTAAGGCCTTTGCAACAAATACTCTTGTGCAAATTCTTGAGCAAATAGAAGAAAAGGGTAAACAACTTGAGAAGGATGGAGGTGTTTAAATAGTAGAAAAGCCCCCAAAGAGAGAAGTTAGGGATTTATACCAAGACATGTTTTATATTTGTCTTGAATCTAGCACAAAATATGAAACCAAGTCCACTTTTAAGGACAATTGTTTAGAATGTAGAAATTATAGTATTATTGTCTTTGGGTGACAATTATTCAATTACTTCTTTGAAAATAGAGATAGGAAAAATACTCTTTAAAATCCTTGGTTCCTTGACTTGGGAAGGTGAATTTTTCCTAATGTATTCATAGAAGTGGATATGATAAGGGTTGTGGCACAAAAAATTGACTTGGTGATTAAGGGATGTAGAAGGGATGATGGGTTAGTATTTTGTAATATCAATAGAGATGAAATAATGAGATGTGTTAATTTTAATAGACATTCCCTCACCTTAGTGGATTTGGGGAAAATTAAAGCTAATTACATTAAGAAAAGGAATATGTTGAGATGTAATCAGATTCCTAAGTATAGGAAAAAGATTACAGGAAATATCAGGGCTGAGATAACTTTGTCTAATTGTGAGCCTTTTTAATTTAATAAATTTGAGAGGTACTTTGAGTGGGTCTATTATGGTGAGTGTTAGGTACTAGGGAAAGATTCACACCTTGAGATAATGTTTACGGACCTTATGTTTATGGCCACCCATATTAAAAACCCAATTGTGAATGCAGAGTATGACTTTACTTCATACATTTTCAAGGAATTATATGAGGGATTGATGAAGATTAGGGAGAAGAGTAGTTTCATTGATTTTAAGTTTTATTCTATTTTGTATCATTCAATTATATTTTAAAATGAACATGCCTGGAGTGATAGTCTGAGATTAAGAAAGGTTGATAATCAAGGGAACATATTGCATGTGCAGTGTTGGTGCTATGTTTGGGATAGTAAGTTTGAAAATGTTGATTGTATTGCTTTCCACCAATATTTTTCTATCAGAATTATAGTTTGGTGTAGAAGAGTTTTACTAGATTAACACATGAAATCAAAGGTTTTTTGAGGTCCGACAACATTAGGCCTGATGATGTATTAAACATAATTTTTATGATTGGTTTTTCTTTGGGAAATATGCTCTTATTAGAGTTTAAGGATCTCTAGTAGCTCCCTACTGTTTACCATAGATTCTCTCTCTATGAGACCTGCATTCATGGAATTCATGTAAAAAATGATGTAGGTAGAGAGAGAGCATTTGGCTAGTCTTAGAAAAGGGATACACTTACCACAAGCCACTTTATTTGAAGATTTCACAATTGGTCGAGATATAATAGGATAGCTTCAAGAGTACCTAAAAATGTTTTACCACATGGGATGTGCAAAATTCAGGCATTGTTTACCCTAACGGTTACATAGATTAAATTAATCATGAGAAATTCAAAGTAAGTCGCTACTTTAATGATGTGTGTTATGAAGAAAATATCATAAAAATTGTGTTGATGTAAAGAGAAAGAAATGTGCCATATTAGAAAGGATTGAAAGAACGAAGGATCATGACCCTAATATTAGAGGGTTTCATTCAAATATATATTATGAAGTTCAAAGAATGGAAAAGATGTTGGAAAATTTTGAAGAAATTTATGCTAGAGATTATGTAAAATAACAACTCAAGGAATATGTGCCTCCATAGTGAGAGAATTGAAAGAAAGGGTGAAAATAAGAATACAAGAGATGGATGAAAAAGAAATAGATTAAATTCCTTCAATTCCACATGGGGGACCTCATCCAAAGAAGTAGAAGATGAATGAGCCTAATCTACTAGCTCAATATGCAGAAAAAAAACATAATATAAATAAAAAGGAAGGAAGTGATGTTATGTCCAACATGGGATACGATGAAGAGGTTTATCAACCCCTTCATTTTCCCCCTGGAATTGATCCTGCTAATGAAAGCACAAAAGATAGGCATAGTATAATTATTCCCAAGCCATTAGAATTAATTGATGATGAAAAAATGGTTTCTACCAAGAAGTTCCTTGAGGATAATAAATTAATTCAAAGTGAAGAATTTAAAGGGTTCAAGTTGAGGGAAAAAATGATGGAAGCTACAAAAGATAATGTGCCTCATGGAGAAACTAACTTGGATAATATCTGTTAGAATTAATAATCTTTTCTTGGTGTATTATTTAAATATGGATAAGCCAAGGTATCCTAAATTGTAATTTTTTCTCTAGTCCAAGTGGGAGGACAACTCATTTCTTTTATTTCCTTTATTAAGGAAATTAACTTGTTCCTCCTTAAGAGGATTCTCACACCTGGCACACAATGTGAATGTGGCATTCATAGAAAATGGGAGTTACATTCTAACTTCATCACTCATATCTATTTAAGAGATGCTTCTATGCACACTTCATGATGAATTTTCTCACTTCTTGTTCTCTCATTGTTGTAATGAGCTTCGTGCTCACATTCTCTCTCATTCTCTAGGCTTTTATAGACACAAGGGGTTTTTCTTAGTTTTTTCCCTTTCAAAATCATTGTCTCATTGTGTTGATCTTGGAGCATCTTGATGGTTCTGGTGATTGATCTTGAAGCAATCTCTCATTCTTTGAGTTTATGGTAAAATACTTCCTTTTGCTACACTCTCTTGGATTCTTTCCTTTAGCTCTTTTCATTTTTTTGTATTTTTCTTACATAGTACTGAAGAGCTAGCTAATCCTTGTTTTGAGTGTTTACATGAAGGTTCCATTCGAAGGATATCTCATTTGATTAACTTTTGTTGCATTTTTTTTTTCATTTTTTGCAGATCTGACATTATTTTCTAACTCTTTTTAGAAGGATTTGAAAAAAAAATTTGCCTTTGGACGGTTCACCGCCAAACCCATTTTTTATTATTTTTTTATCTAGATCTAACAGCACCCTCTATTGGGAGACCGCAAGGGTTTACATTTTGTTCATTTGTTCTATTCTAACACTCTATAGATTATTCTCATTTATCTCTGCGGGTTCTATATATCTTTGTTTACTATTTATATATCTCGGTTACTAATATATATCTCGTTGCTTCTTCTACTTATTTATCTCTGCAGGTTTTCATTTGCATTTTTTATCAATACTTGCATGTTCTGTATTTTATCATAAAAACAATATTGAAATTTGTCTCTAACATTTCTATTATATTTCCAGCTCTCACATTTATGCAGTTTCAAGTTATTTTTTTCATTAACTAGTTGTATATCTTTAGCATGTTTATTTCTATCATTCTTTCATTGATATTTGTTGTTATCCCTCCTTTCTCTAGTGCAACTTTGTCTCTCATCCTTGCGCTTTCCTTGAACTCTCCCCTCTCCTTTGCAACTTTATATGTTGTCTAACTCTAGTGTAGCACCATCTCAAAGAAAAATTTCAGTGCAACATTCTATTTTTTTGGTTCTTCGCATAGCTTGCACAAGCCTTTGTCTTTCTCCCCATGTGTTGCTTCCAGCTCTCCATTCCCATGCGTAGCCTTAGTCATGCAACACTGGTATCAGACATAGCCTATTAACTTCTTCATGGCTCTGCCTTCTTTTCATCGGTCCTACAGATCAATCATTCCTCATTTTTTTGTAAAATGCAGTTTTTTAATCTTTTCTTGCAACACTATTATTAATTGCTTTATTAATCATTAGATTCCTTAGCTTTTTTTATTGTTAACAAAATTTGTTCAATCTTTTAACAAAAATTTTTAACTTTAAAACAAGATTTTCATTTAATATATTTTAATATCATTTTAACTCATTATACATTTTATCAATATAAACATATTCCAATTGTCATTTTGCTAATTAGTTGCACTAAAATTTTGTTCTCTCATTTAAACCAAAATTATTATTATTTTTAATTTTTAATTTTCTTGAAAATTAATCGATAAAATTTATGTTAAATTCCATTTTTGGATTCATTTTTACATATAATTTCTCACATTCTAGTTTATTTTGAATCACTATTTCGACATTAATTCCAGAAGCCAAATTGACAAGTTCTAATTACCATGATTGGAAGACGGATATTACATTTATTTTTTCGTTTCAAACATATTCTTGGTATTGCTACTAGTATAGTTTTTGCTCCCCCGACTACTACTCCTCAGGCTAATATTGATGCTTGGAATACTAAAAATGATGAGGCTTTAGGCCTAATCAACATTTCATTAAGTCTGGCATTGTATGTTTTAATTGCTCATTGTACTCACGCCCATGCAGCTTGGGATATTCTCAAAAACACCTTTGACAATGCAAATGAATCTAGAAAGATTCAACTCCAAGATCAATTGGAGGATCTCATGTATACTGATTTCAAAACTATGGATGAATTTTTACTTAAGTACTCTATTCGAAGTCAATTAATTGGTTTAGGAGTAAATTTAATTGATATTCATTTAATTCATATTGTCTTGAAAAAATGCATTCCTAGATAAATCCAACAATTTATTACTAATATTCATTCTCATTTAGTTATTCCTACCTTAGCAACTCAATTAAATTATACTCTTTCAAACTCTACTACGTCAAGAAGAAGCTAAGTTAATTCAATTTGGCACACTTAAAACTAATGAACATGCTTTCATGTCTAGATCGCATAACAATAATCATAATTCTAATAACAATTCTAGATCAAATAATAGTGGTCATTCTAATAATCATAATTCTCAACATTATAATAATAATTATCAGCATAAAAATAGTCATAATAATAGTTATTATAATCATCCTAATAATCGACCTCATTGTACTTATTGTGGGAAAGATGGGCATGTGTCCAACAATTGCTTTAAGAAACAAAATCATGAGAAGCCTTTTACTCCTAATAATCTAATTAATCCAAAGTCTCATAATAATAACTCTCGTCACTTGCTTTTGTTTCTTGATATGGGATGTTTAATCCTCACTGTGATAATAATCTTCTTTTGCATAATTCTCTTATTTGGGATGAATCATATGACAATGGCTATTCTTGGGATAACCCCCTAGATTAGTATCTTCCTAATGAAACAAACTTAATACAAAGGGATAACATTTTCTCTTCTTATAATGCATTCACACTTGATGATTCTTCTTATTCCACTTTTGATGATATTTTGGAACAAGAAGAGGACATTATTTCTACCTTTCTTAATGATAATTTGCCTCCTTTTGACTCTCCTATTAGATATGCGTGTATTTCTCAAGATGAACTTCATGATTTCTCCAACGGTCAAGATTCTGAATGTAATGCTAATCCTATGGTTGTTGTGGAGGATAATAATAATGACTATGATAATGATGACAATAATGATGATAATGATGATGATTATATTAGCTCTAGTCCTCTTGATTTTTCATATAATGATGAATCCATTACAAATATATTTTATGACACTGATGATTGTATCACTAGTTATGTGACTGATTTATTTTATGATTCATAATCTGATTTTACTTTACAAGGTTTTGTTGATTCAGATCTAGGAAGAGATCCCAATGATGGGAGATCTACTAGTGGTTATTGCCTTACTACAGATTCAGGTGCTATTTCTTGGAGAAGTAAATATAATCAATCTCTATTTCTATATTCTACTAAATATGAATATGAAGAATGTACACATGTATCTAAAGAAGCTCCCGAGAATCAAAGATTACTTGAAGATTTAAGCCCTCCTCAAAAAGCACCTACACCTTTGTATTGTTATAATCAAAGTGCTACTTCCTTAGCAAAGAGTCCTATGTACCATTCAAGATCCAAGCACATATCACTCCATAATCACTTCATAAAATAAAAAGTTGAAGATATGCAAGAGTCCCTCATCTATTGCAAGGGAAATGATCTAGCTGTCGATATATTAAAAAGGACTCTTTCTTAAGAGAAATCTCAAAATCATTGTAAACATTTGGGTTTGATACCTATTGCTCTAATTTCCCCAAGTAAACATTAAAGGGGGATGTTAGAATTAATAATCTTTCCTTGGTGTATTATATAAATATGGATAAGCTAAGGTATCCTAAATTATAATTTGTCCTCTAGTCCAAGTGGGAGGACAACTCATTTCTTTTATTTTCTTTATTAAGGAAATTATCTTATTCCTCCTTAAGAGAATTCTCACACTTGGAACACACTTAATGTGAATGTGACATTCATAGAACATGGGAGTTACATTCTAACTCCATCACTTATCTATGTTTAAGAGATACTTCTACACACACTTCATGATGAATTTTCTCACTTCTTTCTCTCTCATTGTTGTAATGAGCTTCTTGCTCACATTCTCTCTCCTTCTCCAGGATTTTTGCCTCATTAATATTATATAAACAAGGGGGTTCCTTTTGCTACACTCTCTTGGATTCTTTCATTTAGCTCTTTTCATTTTTTGTATTTTTCTTACAATATCCAAGTTACACCTGAGGAAGCCAGGAAAATGGTGCATGAGAGTGATATGTTATGTGTTCCTAGTTGGCATCTAGAAGAGATATTTTTACTTGATCAATTTAGAAAACAAGATGACCCACAATTTGTTTTAGAATTTGATAGTAAGTTGGGAGTTAGAGGAATGAGGTGTCACCCTAGATTGATAAAAATTAACACAATGGGAAATTTCCCCAAGAATGGACAAGCCCAAGCTACCACAAGGAGTTGAAGAAACAAGAGGGAATTCCATATTAAGAACTTTGAGGGATACCTCTATTGTTGAAGTGTCTAAAATAAATCTACACTCTACTATGTTCTTGCAAGATGCTCCAAAGTCAATTCAAAACATATATGATAAATCTATTTCTAGTTTGGTTTCTTTGACTAAAGACTATAATAAAAATTATATTGAATGTGAATGGTTGAATCTTCAATATGGTTTCAAGAACCCTCCTTCTTCTTCTACATAAAACATATTATTTGCTCGTGAAACTTCTTCCTCTAAAGAAATTGAAAAATTAAAAGCTAAGGTTGAGGAGTTCAAAGACTTACTGCATAAGGCTAGAGAAATGGGGAAAAGGAAGGATTTTGAAGTAGTAGAGAGTAATTTGAAATACATGGTAAATTAATTCTTGAGAAGAGTTCAAGAATTGTATGCTAGTTACCACTATTTTATTCAGGTTGCCCAAATATAAAAATAAGTGTTACCCATCTTCAAATCTTGCAACTCAACACCTCTTTAATGCACTACCTTAGATTAATCCAACTAATAGAATTATCAAGGTAGTGGTAGAATAATTCCTAGTTGTTGAAGCAAAATAACAAAGCGTAAAGGGTGTACACACTAAAATATGCACTTCTATGAACCATTACATGCAAGGTTGCTCAAGAATGAGGCCTCACAAAGCGGCTCATAGCTCTCTATGCATGGAGTTGCAAGGGACTATGAGTTTTGCTCTCAGCTAGAGCTACAAGAAGGTGACCTTGCTAGTCAACCACACAATGAGAGATTCAAGTGAAGACAAGGGCAACAATGCCAATATCTCCAAGAATCTAAATGGAAATGAAATGTGAATGCAACTAGTATGAATGTGCAAACTAAGCTAAATGATAACAATGCAATGCTTGAAAAGAAATCTAATCTATGAAAGGAAATAGCAATGGATTACAAATCCTTCCTATTTAGACTATGTGAGATTGCATAAAAGGAAATCTACACTAAGAATGCCATGAATGCAACTATGAAAGCAAGACTATTATGGAATGCAACTAAAATGTCAAGGCTTCAAAGCTTGAGTGTCTTCAAAGAGAGCTCCAAAACCTGCAGCATAACAATAGCATAAAACAAGGATATCCAAATGAAGGAGAGAGCTCTCCTTTTATAAGAAATGAGGAGAAATGGACCATGGAGATTAAGAGGCAAAAAGTCTTAATCAGCGGTGGAGGTTGAAAGAGGAGCAATCCATGTGCACAAGTATCCTCCAATGAGACTGAAGTGTTGACTTTTGAGCCTCATGTGAGACAAAAAGTGCTTTTTCCCTTTTTATAAAATATGAATAATGCTTTATTTGTGCAACTTAGGATAAGAGGAAAGTGGGGGCTTTTTTTATTTAATTGAAAGGGGAGGAAATATTCCTTTTAATTAAATAAAGACTTAGGATAAATGGTTAGCCCATAGGATAAAAATCCAATATATGATCGAAATTAGGATTTGATCAAGAGATTGATATTGTTGAAAATATTGATAAATGATCAAAATGATTCAGGATTGATAAATTGAATAAATGGGGCCCAAAGTCTAGGCGACCATTTTAGGGTGCATACATTTGCCCCTCTTTGACTAATGTGTGATCGATTTGGGAACACATGTAGTCAAAGAATGAAGTTGAAATGTGAGATCGATTTGGGATCACAAAACAACTCAGATATGAGGTCGATTCGGGATCACATCTGGACAAACATAAACAAAAGCTTAGACCAACACCGTCGCTGCTAGGTGCAAATCAAGCTTTAGACAAAACTATCACCGTCGCTGCTAGGCAATAATCAATGTCTAAAAATGGGAGATAAGAATCTCAAATTTTGAGCAAAAGCTCACAAAAGATATCTGAATCAGGAAAATCAAGCGATTGGGGATGAGAATCCCATAGGTACTGCCCCCTCGGAATCGAAATCGAAATCTGTTAGAGGAGAGACAGTGAACTGATAAAGATTTGACCAAATCATAATGAAATCATAATCGAATGTAAATGATAACAGGATAACCATTAGGCAATGAAACATGCCCCAGCGATGAGCTAGAAGAAAAGATATAGGGCGAATGAAAGACTAGAAAATTTGAAAGACATGGAAGGAAGAAATTCTACCGGAAATCAAATTATGCCTCAAAAGGTCAATCAACTGCACAGAAGGGGGGAAAGAATTTGAAATGCGATTTTGACTGTGAAGATGACCTTGGATTTCGATTTCGAGTCCGAAAATAGATCCAGAATGTCGAAATTAGCTAGGGGTGCAATTTTCGCGCAATTCTGAGGTGTTTTGAAAATTAGGTCAAAAAGTCAAAATGCTATAAAAGGGGTCAAAATATCATTTTCAAAAATCATTTGTCTTTTAGTGATTTGAGAATTTCAGAGCTTTAGAGAGAGAAAATGGCTCAGCAAACAGGAGTTCCCGTCCACAAGCATCGATTCGAGCGCGCCCGGTTGCATAACCGGCCACCACACTATCCTGCCCCGGTATGTTTTTGAAAAACTCGAGCTTTTTTGATCATTTATAGCATTTAATAGCTTTTTTAGCACATTTTTTTCAAATTTTAAATTTCAAAATTTTTGGTTGTGCGAAATATCGCGCGATACTTTAGAAGTATCGCGCGCTTTGGGGAGAAGTATCGCGCGATACTTCGCGTGCCCCAAAAGTATCGCACGCTTTGGGCATCAGTATCGCACGATACTGGGCGAAAGATCGCGCGATAGCGGGCGAAGTATCGCTCGACATAAGGTTTATCGCCCTACTATAGGGAGAAGTATCGCACGATATTTCTCCAAAAAAGAATATCGCCCAGTTGAAAATTTTGATATTTAATGCATTTTTGAGCAAAAATGACATGGGTCTAGACAATGTTACGTTTTTAAGATGTTTTATACTGAGTTTTTTTTTTTGGACATCCATCATGATATGTACTAACAACGGGTTTGGTTTTGGCTTGCAGGAGGTTTTTCCGGCGCTCATCATCAGAGCGCCGAAGGTGACAGGATTACGGTGTGTCCGAGATCTGGATGATCCGGGCAATGCCGATATCAGGGCTATGGGATTCCGGTATCTGCTGAGATACCCATATATCCGAGCAGACCATGGGTTGTTGACTGCTCTTGCCGAGAGATGGCATAGTGAGCACAACACCTTCCATCTGCCTACTGGAGAGGCGTCGATCACTTTGGAGGACGTCTACAGGATCTTACGAGTGCCATGCCACGGAGAGCCTGTAAGTATAATCATGTTTTGATATATAATCATAAATGTAATGTTTCCATGTGATGGAAACTAACATGATTTGTTTGTTGTCATAGGTATACTATGATCAGGACGTCACTGAGGGGCGTCGATTGATTCAGGAGATGTTTCAGGATGTGACCATCCTAGACAGGCATGTCAGCTGGGAGCGACTGCTTGATGACTTCGGCCGAGACTATTCGGTGCCATGTATTGTGGCATCGATCATTTCACAGATCCTGATGACTGATCGCAGTCAGAAGGGATTCCCGCTCGGATGGGGCAGACTACTGGTAGACTTGGTAGGCAGGCCTCGACGGATGGCATGGGGGCCTGCGATCTTAGCAGAGATGTATCATGAGCTGCATGAGATCGTCTACAGGGACGGTCGGACATGGGCGTGTGGTGCCATCCTGGCACAGGTATGGGCATGGGAGCACATTGCTGTAGTGCGTCCCAAGATTCAGCCGAGGGAGAGGAGGTACCCATTCATTTACAGGTACATCGGGTTTATATCACATGCCCATTCAGGGGATGTGACCTACTATCGGCGGATTCTGGATGAGATAGCCTCATTCACATGGAGGCCATACAGGGATGTGGAGGGATGGAGTGATGCAGATGAGGAGCTCAGTTATATGCTATGCAGTCGGCCACTGGTAGGTCGACATGCAGATATCATAGAGAGGTTTTGCATCAGTCGGGTGTGGCGGCAGTTCGGGAGGTAGCAGCGAGTCTCGACAGAGACTACTACATATGCCAGGGCTAGAGACGAGGAGGGGCATGGGTGGCTACCCATGCTGGATTATCAGCAGGCTGTTGCAGAGACAGCAGCTATCAGGAGCGAGCCTTGGGATTATTTCCCAGATGTGGCAGACGCAGGGGCTGATGGAGCCTACAGAGCAGAGCGGCGGAGGGTACCATTCCCTCAATTTACAGTACCAGATGCTCAGGTGCCAGCGCCGAGAGGAGAGGGAGGAGACGGAGGGGACGGAGGAGAGGAGGGAGGAGATGGAGGGGATGGTGGGAGGGGGAGAGGGAGGAGGATGGAGAGAGGAGAGGGGTCGAGATCAGGTGGCCGGAAACGATCACGGGGACAGAGATCAGCCACTCCTGAGGAGGAGGCGAGACCAGCTCGCCGGCAGGCAGAGGTACAGCAGGAGCAGCCTGCGGGGGGAGAGGACTTGAGAGCCCAGATACAGGCTCGGGAGGCAGAGATATAGCAGCTGCGGACCACCATAGCTGTGAGAGATCAGCAGCTCCTGGATCTGAGGGCAGAGCGGGATCAGCAGATAGCTGATCTTAGAGCAGAGATAGCACGCCGTGAGGCGATGGCACAGACCGAGGCACTGGAGCTCCGACGGGAGTCAGCGAGGGCTGCTTACTATCACGGATTATATCTGCAGGCCGTCCCAGAGGGTGAGAGAGCACCATCATACTCTCAGCGGGCAGGGGTGTCAGACGTGGCATTTGATAGGAGAGCTATGCCTCCTCCACCACCACGAGCTCCTCACGAGGGTGGTAGCGAGTCTTAGGGTTAGGTCTTAGGTTGTTTGGACATATTTTGAGATTTTTGATCCAGATTTTGGGATCTCATATTGTATATCATGACATTTATTGATTTATGAGATTACTGGATGTTCGATGTATCATGTGTATTTATCTCACTTGTGATGGATGTATCAGTTTATGTATATTGTCTTGTCATTTTGCTCAAAATGCTTATGTATGTGCTTATGTATGTTCTCTCTCATAGTTGTATGTATAGTTCTCATATGTATGATGTAGACTTATGTTTCTTGAAAATGACAGTTTTGATATAGATATGATGATATGATTAACCCCTTGTGATGAACAGGAATAGGTTCGAGATGAAAAAGACAAGGAGCGAAAGACAGGATCAAGAATAAGAGAAGGTGAGCGCAGTTGACTAACAGGTCCATGTAGGATGAAAAAAAGAGCTCTCTCCATGTGCAAGATGCAAGACTAGACTAGCATGACCCTAAAAATGCAAGCTACTATGAAAGTGGTTGGCTTGCAAGGTCACAACGCTTATAGACATCTAATTATCATCATCGAGCGTTATTGGTAGCGTCGTAAGATCATACAATGCACACTAGCATTACTATGTGGATATGAATATGATCTTTATCAGATAGAAATGTGGAAATCTTACCTAGGCATCAAAGACATATAGGTCAAGATGACTAATGCAGTAAGATTACCTAAGTTTGATATGGCGAGATTATGCTTGTATCAAGACACCTGAAAGTCAGGATAGCTAAAAGCATGCACTCGCAAAACAGTCAGGGATAATACCTTGTCAATCCATAGTGTCAAGTAGGACCAGCATAAATGCTCATGACAGTTAGAATCAACAAAATATACCCACAAGCAGATAAAGAAAGAAAACATGTTCTCATTCCCTCAGTCTTCTAGCTATGCATCATCGAAAACTTCTCAGGGAGAGATCACTCATCAAAAGAAATCCTCATAGACAGCACACAAAGAAAAATAAAGTCATCATATCGCCAGCGAGTTGATTGTTTAAGTGCGTGTGTGTTGGTCATAGAGTCAAATTCTGAGTATCTTATCTGCAAATGGGAAATATCGCATCATACTGTGGACTATTGGGTAAGACATCTGATAAGTGTTAAGAAACACTCGACGCAAGGGTAGTGTTGAAGAACACTATTTGGGGTGGTGTTGAAAAACACCTGTTGTGAAATGCCCCAAGAGACAAACGCACCAAAAGGACCTATGCGAACAGTTATGCCCCCTAGACAAAGACAAAGACTAATTCCAGACTAAGCCAAATAAGGTTAAGGCATGATGGAAAGTGGTTAAGTGTCGAGGACGCATGCTAACAAATAGGGGTACAAAGGCCTCAAGTAGCGCCTGTTTCCAGGTTTTCACCACTTGGAATCATTTTTTTTCATTTTTTCATTTTTTTTGTATTTTTGCTACCAAGGCGCCTATTGCTAGGTTTTCACCAAGGCACTTTTTCTATTTTTTTGATTTTTTGAATATTTTGATTTTTTTGTATTTTTTTTCAGGACTTTTTATGCTTTTTAGGATTTTTTCAGCACCATATATGAATTTTTTTGGAATTTTTTCAGGATCATAAAAGATATATACAAAAGGTGCCCCCAGACAGAATGGGCATCAAGGATAGAACTTCTTAAGGTGCACAATGTTGATGGGATCAGGGAGCTGTTCTCCATCAGGATCTGATAGTAAATACGCACCAGTACCAAAAGCAGCTGTGATGACATATGGTCCAAGCCAGTTAGGTTCAAACTTGCCCTTTTGCTCTCTGTTTTGCTGGTTCTTAGGGTTTTCTCGTAAAACAAGATCACCTATTTGAAATTCTCTAGGGCGAACCTTCTTGTTGAATGCCTTGGACATACGCTTCTGATACGCTCTCATATGATCAAAGGAAGCCTTACGCTTCTCATCTAGAAGTTCTAGTTCCTGCAACCTCATGGCACGGTAATCCTCATCTGTAATCAAACCTTTGAGTGAGACTCTAAGGGATGGTATCTTGACTTCTAAAGGCAATATTGCTTCAGCGCCATAGGTGAGAGAAAAAGGAGTGGCCCCTGTAGGTGTGCGAATGCTTGTTCGGTAAGCCCATAGTGCTGGATTGATTTGTAAGTGCCAATCCCTACCATTCTTGTGTACTGTTCTATGAAGAATCTTAAGAATGGTTTTGTTAGAAGCTTCTGCCTGTCCGTTTCCTTGTGGGAAATATATGGAGGACCAATGTTGCTTGATTTTAAACTTTTTGCATAGGTGCTTTAGGTCTTTATTCTTAAATTGACCTCCATTGTCAGTAATGATCTCAGAAGGCACTCCAAATCGGCAAATAATATGGTTCAAGATGAACAAAGAAATGGTCCTTCCTGAAGCAACAGAAAGTGGTACGGCCTCCACCCATTTTGTGAAGTAGTCAGTGGCAGTAATGATGAACTTGTGTCCACCTGATGAGTTGGGGTGAATTTGCCCAACCAGATCAAAGGCCCAGCGCTGAAATGGCCAATGAGAAATAGAAGGGATTAGCTCCCTACCCGGAGCATGAATCAGGTTGCCGTGTTTCTGACATTTTTCACATGACTTAGCAAAGGTGACTGCGTCTATCTGCATTGTGGGCCAATAATATCCCGCCCTAAGCAACCTTCGGGCCATGGCAAGACCATTAGAATGCCCACCACAAATGCCCTCGTGGATGTCAGCTAACGCTCGGTTGGATTCCTCCTTTTCCAAGCACCTAAGGAGTGTCCCATCTAAACCCCTTCTATATAAGTCACCAGAGATGAGGGTGTGGCGAGAGGCATTACGGATGAGGTTTCGGCGTTCGGAGCGGGTGAATGTGTCAGGGATGATGCCATCACGAAGATATGAATAGATAGCACCATATCGGGAGGACTCGTGTGTGATAATGGCACAAATGACACGGCTTTCAGATGAGTCAAAGATGGGATGGTGTAGCTCTTCCACCAGGAATTCAAATCTGGATTCATGTGTCTCCAACTGAAGAAGTGAAGCCAATGTGGCCATGGCGTCTGCAGCTTTGTTCTCTATCCTAGGGATTTGTTGAAACATCACAAAGGTGAAATAGCGTCTCAAAGAATCAACCATCTTTTTATAGGGTATCAATTTGTCATCCTTGGTTTGATACTCTTCATTGACTTGGTTGATGATTAGCTGAGAATCCCCAAAGACATGTAATTCTGTGATATTCCATTCTATAGCCATTTTCAAGCCATTAGTTAAAGCTTCATATTCTGCAATATTATTGGTACATGGGAATAATAGTTTATAAGACTTCAGAATGTTGTACCCATGTGGAGAAACAAATAACACTCCAGCACCTGATCCATTTTGCATGCGGGAGCCATCAAAGAACATTGTCCAAGTGCGAGTAGTGGTATATAAGATGTGTTCATCTGGGAATTCCACTTGGACTGGCATACTATCCTGGATTGGAAAATCAGCTAATTGGTCAGCAATAGCTTGCCCTTTTATTGCCTTCCTTTCAACGTACTCTATGTCAAATTCAGTGAGGACCATCATCCATTTAGCAAGTCTACCCGTCAGGGCAGCCTTACCAAGAAAATATTTAAGGGGATCAATTTTGGCAATCAAGTGTATGGTATGAGCAAGCATGTAGTGGCGCAACTTTTGAGAAGCAAACACCACCGCGAGACAAGACTTCTCAATATTATTGTAATTGATCTCATAAGAGACTAGAGTACGGCTGATATAGTAGATGGCCCGTTCTTTTCCAGTATCATCTGTTTGAGCCAATAATGCCCCCAGGGAAGTGTCTGTAGCTGAGATATATAGAAGCAATGGTTTCCCTGGAATAGGAGGCATTAAGATCGGAGGATTAGCCAAGTATTGTTTGATCTGATCTAGGCTCTTTTGACAATCCTCGTTCCAAACACAAGAAGCACCCTTATGCAATGTCTTGTTGAAGGGTTGCGCTCTATCTGCAAGCTGAGAAATAAACCTCCTAATTGATTGAAGACGTCCTTGAAGACTTCTCATTTGGCTGATATTTCGAGGAGGTGGCATATCTAGGATTGCTTGGACTTTTTCGGGATCAACCTCGATACCTTTTGCTAATATTATGAATCCTAAAAGTTTGCCTGAGGTGACGCCAAATGCGCACTTCTTTGGATTCAATCTGAGTTGAAATTGTTCCATACGATCTAGAATTACTTCCAGATCATTGAGGTGTGTGTCCCTTTTTCTTGATTTTGCCAGGGTATCATCCACATAATCTTCCATATTTTTGTGCATCATATCATGAAAGATAGTTGTCATAGCTCTTTGGTAGGTTGCTCCTGCATTCTTTAACCCGAATGGCATGACGTTCCAACAGTAGGTTCCCCATGCACATGTGAATGCTATTTTCTCTTGGTCTTCAGGAGCTATTTTGATTTGATTATACCCCGAGAAACCATCCATTAGGGAATATATGTCATAGCCCGCTGTCATGTCCACTATCATGTCAATGTTTGGAAGTGGAAAGTCATCCTTTGGGCATGCTTTGTTTAGATCTCTAAAATCTGTGCAGACACGAATGGACCCATCATGTTTGGATACCGGTACTATGTTTGAGATCCATTCTGCATAATCGATGGCTCTAATAAATCCAGCTTTCAAAAGCTTTTCTAATTCTCCTTTGACAAGTAGAGCTATATGTGGATGCATTTTTCTTAGTCTCTGTTTGACTGGCTTGACTCCTGGAGCTATAGATAAGTGATGCATTATGAGATTTGTGTCAAGCCCTGGCATGTCTGAGTAGGTCCATGCAAAATTAATTTTCTTTTTCTGTAAAAACTGTACATATGCCTTGGTCTCTTCCTCTGATAAAGACTGAGCAAGATGGACTACCTGAGGATTTTCTTCTGTGTTTAGATTGACCGGCTTTGTTGGTTCAATCAATATTGATGATCTATCCTGGAAATAACTCGGCAAGTTATTAAGTACCCCATCCTTAGGTGCCTCAAAGAGGTTTTCACCTTTGGATGCGTCATTTCTTTTTACTATTTTTGGTTCTGACACCGCCACAAAGTGGTTTTCGCCATCAGACCTATTTTTCTTTTTCTCTTTTGTTTTGAGACTGAGGTACTTAATATCAGGCTCCGTCATGCTGGTTGTTGGTTCACTGGTGGAAGAAGCCACGGGTTTGAGAGCATTCAGATAGCAAGCAATCTCGTAATCGTTGCGAAATGTGAGGAATGTGGGCTCGTGGTGGCGCTGGGGCCAGTCAATCAGGTCAAAGTGGACAAGGGGCAAGTCAATGGTAGGTTCGATGTTGTGAATGTGAAAGGTGTCATCTCTGGTGACCATATAATCGGAGCTCGTCAAGTCTTCTCCTAAGATACCTGAATTGGGGCTCATCCTATCAAACGAAGCGTCGTCTACTAAGGCGATTTGAGGAGGGCAATCCTCTAGTCTGACACTAGGATCGTTAGTTGCATCGGGTTGGGTACTATAGGCATGAATAATATCCACATCTAGATCAATTGTTGCATCTGAAAGCGAATCCCATTCATATTCATGGGAGTCTGTCTCTGAGTCATCATTTAGGCCTCGTGATGTAGAAGCCTCAAGGTTAGGAAGGGTTTCCCCCTCTCTAGTGCTAGTATTGGTACTATCCGTCGCAGCTAGGACAGTAACACTTTCCTTTGTCGATCTAGAAGTCACACAATCACTATCCGTCGCAGCTGGGATAGTAGGATTATTAAGCATCAAATATGTGGAATCTCCCCAAAGGAGATTCGTTGAGGGCACCCAATCATCAGACACATCTTGTTGGTTGGAGAGATCGGGTGTATAATCTGCATCACTATCACTGTCCGTTGCAGCTGGGATAGGGATACCTTTCTGCTTCTTATTCTCAAAACCTAAGCCGATCGTGGACTTATTTTTGCGTCCAAAGAGAGCATGATCAAGAGGCTCAGCTTTAGCATCCAGCCTATGACTAAGGGGACCAAATCCCAGATATCCCATATTTTTGACCAGTGTATATCCTTTCCCATAAGTTGCAGGTGAAGGAGCAAAATTCTCATTATGTTTGTATTTCTCTTCGTGATATATCCAGTTCCTTACAGCAACTTCCTCTTTCTCTTCTTGAATGGGGACCGAAGACTCAACAAATTTCCCAAATAACATCATTGCTGATGATGAAGGCTTCACATTTGGGGAGGGTCTCCCATAAGACCTAGGAGAGATTGGCATTTTTGTAAAAGAATCAATCTTATAATCTCCCATCCCAAGGTCCATGGTCTTGAATTTCTGCTCGCATTGTTCAAGTGAACTACTAAGATTGTCAGCTTCTCTATTCAAAGGTACATGTGATCCCGCAGAAATGTTATTAACTGATAGAGCACTGTCTCCCGGGATGCAAATTTCTACACCATTATGGGGGAACTTAACACACTGGTGATATGTCGATGGGACTGCCTGCATTTCATGAATCCATGGCCTACCTAGCAAAATGTTGTAGGCGAGAGGTCCAACATCAACAATTTGGAATAATATGTCTCTTTCTACAGGACCAATACGAATAGGCAAAATAGCCAATCCCTTAGAACTTCTTTCTGCTTCATCATATGCTTTGATTGTGATTCTTTTCTTTGTGTCAATGACGTTCTCAGAATACCCTAGAGCTAGCAGCAAACTCAAAGTACAAATATTGAGCCCCGCACCCCCATCTATCAGTACACGCCTAACACGAGTTTTATGAATCATGACCTCGATGTGTAAGGCCAAATTATGTGGGTGACTAATGGATTTGTCATCTTCTTCTGAGAAGGTGAGGAAATGAGGGCTAGCCAAATGGTTGACCATGTTTTGGAATTGGTCGATATCTAAGTTATTAGGGACATTGGCTGCTCGCAAGGCATCCTCGAGGACGCGCTTGTGCTTAGGAGATAATTCTAAAAGCTCAAAAATGGATATCTGAGCAGGTGTTCGTTGTAGTTGGTCAATAAGGTTATAATTGGAATCAGGACCAACGACGGGTTTTGGAGGAGCACCTTTGGACATGGGTTGTTTAGACTTGCTAGTGCTAGGACCTTTGATGATAATGGGTGCTTGAGCCTGTCCCCTAGTGACAACATTGAGGGACCGGGGCATTCCTTGTGTGTGAGGACCTCTTATCACCACAGCGGGTCTTTCATTAGTCATAGAAATTGAGTCCACATTATGTCCATAAGGATCTTTCTTTCTCACCATGTTGATATTATCGTCAGCCACTTCAAGCATGTTAATCACATTATCAGCGTGTGTGTATGTATAGTTAATAGCCGCCTTGCCATTCTTACTAGAATTCTCTCCTTTTTCATATTTAGGCAAGGGCTCTTTAAAGGCTTTATGGTCTGCATTAGTAGTTAACCCATCCACTTGTAATTGTCCTTTCTCAATAAGGTCTTGGACAAGATGCTTGAGTTTGAAACAATTTTCTATGTCGTGTCCAATCCCATTATGGAAAACGCAAAAAGCCTTAGCATCCCACCAATGAGGTAAAGGATCTGGTATTCGATGTTTTGTAGGATCCTGTGGGTGCGCCAGATTATGAGCAACGAGTGTCTTAAAAACATCTGCATAGGATTCCCCCAATTTAGTGAATTGTCTTTTCTCTGTTTTAGATCTCTTTTGATACTGAGGTTTGTCTTGTGGCGTTGATGATGTTTGCAACTTCATAGCTTGAACTGCATGAGAGAGATTAAGAACTCCTTCATTTTTGACTTGAGATGAATCAACAACTCCGTCGTTGACGACTTGCTTATTTTTGTTCCAAAAAGAGTTCTTTTTGTCCTTGTTACCATTAGTATTGTTATTTTGGCTATTGTTGTTATTTGTTGGTTTAGCCAAAATTCCTTGTTCTTTTAGGACATCCTCAATGCGACATGCCACCTCTACCATAGTATCAAAAGAATTAAATGGAATCTTCTTGACTTCATACTTGAGTTCTGGTATTAGATTGTTCACAATGATATCAATTCTTTCTTCTTCAGGGATTGTCCTTGGGTATTTCGAACACAATCGCCTCCATCGTTGCAAAAAGGTGACAAAAGATTCCCCTTGATTTTGCTTAAGTTTACACAAATCAAGCATGGTGACCGACCTAGATAAATTGTAAGCAAAATGTTGCACAAATCTTTGGACAAGTTCTCTAAATGTCCTTACTGGAGGGGAAAGGTTGGTGAACCATTCCATGGCTTGACCTTTTAAACTCCTTGGGAATAATCTCAGCAAGTAGGAGTCTTCGTGGTGGAAGGAAAAGCTCATTATGTAGAATTGTCGAACATGGTCATGAGGGTCACCCGTGCCATCATATTTGTCGTATGTTGGGAATTCAACTTTCTTAGGGAATTCTACCATCACCACACTTTTGTCAATGGGATTAGGACATATGGAGTTCAAATGAAATGTACTCTTGGGAGCCTTCATTCTGTCTATATCCTTTTGCATTTGTAAGATTAACTCATCAGTTGAAGGATTCTGTTTCTTGATTTTTTGGTGAATATCAAAGTTATATGGAACTTTAGCGCCTTTGTTGATAAGACTTTCCAAAAATTGGTCTTTGTTTTGTTCCACGTATTGCTCCACATAGGCTTGAAAGGATGGTTCTTGTTGCATAGTCATGAAGTCCATATGATTAGCATACCTGCCTCCATGTTGTGAGCCATGATGTGCTCGTTGGGAGGGTTGCTTTGAATGTCTATGAGACGATTGTCTCCTATGATGGTCATATCTTGAAGTCCTTCTTCCTCTAGGACTTGGGGATCGTGAGGGTGTCTTTGATCTTCTTCGAGGGCTAGGGGAAGGGGTAGATGGGGGCGAGTTGGTCCCACTATTGGCTCCCCTCCTGTTAGATCGATTTTGGAGTTGTTGTGCATAGAGTCTATCTTCTTCTTCTTGGGCGACTCTTTTCTGTATATCCAACAATGCACGTTCCTCTTCCTCTAGTTGTCGGAATTTTTCCTTTTTTGCAGCCTGTTCATCTAAGTAGGCTTGCTTCTCTCTCTCAATGCTTCTTAATCTTGTATTTGCATATCGAGAAGTGTCCTTAAGTGGGGAGGTTTGTCTTGAATGCCTTATTGCATTAGCTGCGTTGATATGGTGATCACTAGATTCGTTGTTCTGGTCTTCGTGTTGTGACCCTGAATCTGAGTGGGCTGACTTATGCTATCTTTCAGCTCGTTGTTGAGCATCAAAATACCTCGCGTTGTTAGGAGGTGACCCGGGTGGACTGGCATGAGAAGAACCACCATACTCTCCTCTGTGTCGTTGAAAGATATCCTCGAGAGTTTGATTCATGGCTTCTCTTTGTTATCGGGTGAAAGTGTAACTCATGTCCATGCTTGATGAAAGTGGTATGAAAGAAGTGCTCACTTCACTAGGGTTAGCTCCCGGATTGAAACAAACCTCGGATTCACTCTTAGGAGATTGGTCAAAAAGGGGTCCTTTTCCCTTAGGTTGTCGACGGGTCTTGATAGGTGGTAACTGGCTAAAGGCAACAGGGGGTCGCTTCCCTTGATTAACTTGGTACCTTGTCGTAACTGACATGAAAGAGAGATATTCTCAATGATAAGGTGACCTTTCAAAGTGTCCACACCAAACTAGGATAATCGAAATCCTCTATTGTCCAGAGAAAGATGAAAAAAAAAGAAAAGAAAGGGGGCTTTACCAACACTGTCAAAGAGGTGCTTCAAATCAAAGGGTGACTACCCTTGCACTTTTGAATCAGGAGGTTGGACTAGGCCAAAAGATAATTGAAAAATGAGAGCGATTTGGACAATAAGAGAACTGAAATTTTCCCAGAATATAGCTAACACTTTTTAAAGATGAACCTTGGCACCAAGAATGGCTTTCTAACTTGACAATTATTCCAAAGTGACTTTGTAAACCAAACGATGCTATCCCGAAGAACTAAGAACCAGAGATTTGGAGTCAAGACAAATCTCAAACGTCAGGGTGAGAAGCCTGTTCTAAGACCTGGCCTAATTGACAGTAACTGAAACTGACCAAAATTTAAGCACGACAAAAATGAGTCAGGCGATATACTCCAGGCTACTGGGGCGATAAACCTCTACCCGTGCGATACTTCGCCCTAAGACAGGCGATACTTCTTGATACTATAGGGCGATATACCCCAGGCAGGCAGGGCGATAGTCCGTCAGGGGCGAACTATCGCGTGATATTTCTCTTCAAAGGGTGCGATATTTCTAGCATGTGCGAAGTATCGCACGATACTTCGCCTTACAGGGTGCGATACTGTTACGGAATTATTCAACTCTTGACCAGAATTGTGTGAAATTTGCGTTTTTGGGTCTGTTTGGTCAAAATTTTCAGTCTGAGGGTTGATGTTCTTGGTTTCAGTCACAAATTCAACAGCATTTGGACAGGTTTGCAAACAGTAAAGGATCAAACATGTCTTCAAGCACTTGAAACAAGGGCAAAAGCAACCTTGTCAAGACAAACACTTGTGATATCAAAATTGAAAAAGCACCCTATGAATGCTACCGATTGTTTGTATGTTGAGAACGTTTACACTGGTATCACACAATCGAAGACAAATCAAGCAATTACTACCTACAAGACAAGGCTCAATACTTACCAACTTAGCCCACAACTTGATGCCCCCTTGCCTCACACCAAGTGGTTGCCCACAAGAGATATTGGCTTTGTCATGGAAATGTCAAAATGACACAACCAAAGGGACACATATGGTGAGTATCTTAAGGTGATCCGGGTAAACCACTTGGATCAATCCTTGCACTAAGAAGATAAGCGGCTAAAAGAGGGTGGCTTCTATCTAATGGTTCTTAATAAAGATTTCCGTTCACAACACCCCTCTTGCTCCTCATAAAGGACTAGGACCTCGCGGCCTCAAGAGTACCTTAAGCATTCTTGCTCAATGTTTTCCTCATGGTCAAAATCCCACAAGTACTTACATCAAGCGAAGACAAGTGTTATGTCTATCAAGGTTTTTGGTGTCCTTGATAGCCTTGAGATTATAGTGAGTTGGAATCACTTGCCACCAAGGAGAATGATGACAAGGTTGTCCCCACTTGAGTCGTTCCTCTTGATTGCTCAAGAGCAGGCCCTCTAAAGGATTCTTAAACTAAACAAAATGGATCAAATCTTGAGGTTCAAGGTTTTTGATTCACCACAAGGGTGAAGAGCATACTCCCCTATCTCAAGAATTTTTCCCAAACACACCAAGCAAAGAGATCAATTACCCCCTTGCTTCCAAAACCTTAAGATGGGTCAAGATTTTCTGATTCACCTAAAGGTGAAGAGCATACTTCTCCTACCACCTCAAAATCCCTTTCACAAGGTATTAAGATTCCTAATACAATTAGTAAATGCCACAAATGAAAGGAAAACAACAACAAGCAAGAAATGGAAAAAATTTTTTATTTTTATGCTTGGGCAGCCCTGCAAAAACTGTTAGTAGCCCTCTTTGACATGCGTTTTTAGCAATTTTTAAGCAAAGGAGAGCACCTACAAACACAACTTGTTAGGCCCACAATGTTAGCAAAATCAAAATCCAAATGTAAATGTGCAATAATCTAATGGATTTAAGCTAAAAAAAGCAGGTTAGACCTAATTAAACAAAGTAAAACAAAACAGCAAGCTAAACTAGTCGAATTCGGACAAAAAAACCGAAAGCGCAAGTCTCTGCCAGACCAGGCGATGTTTCTCAGTCTCCAACAGTATCGCGCGACACAGTTTCCTATAGTCGGGCGATACTTCCCCAGTCGAGAGATACTTCGCACGATGCCAGGCGATACTTCGCCCGATGCCAGGCGATAGACTTCGCTATATGCGTGCGATACTTTTTCCGAGCGAAGTATCGCACCAAGACAGGAAGTATATCGCGCGATATTTTTGAGAAGTGTCGCGCGATAATCTGAGACAGAAAACCAGAGACACAGATTTTTCCGACAGTTAATCCGAAAATGACGAAAAATGCAGAATTAAAAGGGACAAAGCTAATCTACTCTGCCCCACGGTGGGCGCCAGAAATGTACACACTAAAATATGCACTTCTATGAACCATTACATGCAAGGTTGCTCAAGAATGAGGCCTCACAAAGCGGCTCATAGCTCTCTATGCATGGAGTTGCAAGGGACTATGAGTTTTGCTCTCAGCTAGAGCTACAAGAAGGTGACCTTGCTAGTCAACCACACAATGAGAGATTCAAGTGAAGACAAGGGCAACAATGCCAATATCTCCAAGAATCTAAATGGAAATGAAATGTGAATGCAACTAGTATGAATGTGCAAACTAAGCTAAATGATAACAATGCAATGCTTGAAAAGAAATCTAATCTATGAAAGGAAATAGCAATGGATTACAAATCCTTCCTATTTAGACTATGTGAGATTGCATAAAAGGAAATCTACACTAAGAATGCCATGAATGCAACTATGAAAGCAAGACTATTATGGAATGCAACTAAAATGTCAAGGCTTCAAAGCTTGAGTGTCTTCAAAGAGAGCTCCAAAACCTGCAGCATAACAATAGCATAAAACAAGGATATCCAAATGAAGGAGAGAGCTCTCCTTTTATAAGAAATGAGGAGAAATGGACCATGGAGATTAAGAGGCAAAAAGTCTTAATCAGCGGTGGAGGTTGAAAGAGGAGCAATCCATGTGCACAAGTATCCTCCAATGAGACTGAAGTGTTGACTTTTGAGCCTCATGTGAGACAAAAAGTGCTTTTTCCCTTTTTATAAAATATGAATAATGCTTTATTTGTGCAACTTAGGATAAGAGGAAAGTGGGGGCTTTTTTTATTTAATTGAAAGGGGAGGAAATATTTCTTTTAATTAAATAAAGACTTAGGATAAATGGTTAGCCCATAGGATAAAAATCCAATATATGATCGAAATTAGGATTTGATCAAGAGATTGATATTGTTGAAAATATTGATAAATGATCAAAATGATTCAGGATTGATAAATTGAATAAATGGGGCCCAAAGTCTAGGCGACCATTTTAGGGTGCATACAAAGGGAACCCAGGCAAAAGGGGTTAGGAAAGATAAATATCCGGTAAGGAAGAGTATTTTCATATCTTCTGATGAAGATGAGGATACAGTTGTGGGTATTTCTACCAAGACAAGTAAGAAAAAGAAGGGCAAGCATCACATGGCAGAGAAAATCCCTGATGGGATACTATGGAGGAGAAAAATGACTCTCTGGGGTTGCAAGATAATTCTGATCATGATAACAGGGAAGAAATAAATGAAGGGGTTAATATCAATGCTGGGATAAATGTTGGTATGGAGGATATTGAGAAGGATAATAGAAAAGATTCCACTAATAAAGAAAAAATGTAGCATGACTGTCATAATCAGAAACATAAGAACAACATTTTGGAATTTAGTCAAACTATAGGGAATATGTAAGAGGATATGACTAAAATAAAGAAAGAGCTGCAAGAGAAAGATAAAATTATTAGGTGTATGGAGAAGATTAGCATTGGTGATAAATCCCTCTCTATTTGTATTGATGACCTGCAGAAAGCCATTGGCAATGCTGAATCTATAGGGGCTACAGTGGATAGGCTGGAGAAAATAATTAGGGGCAAAGAAAACTACTATAAAAACCTAGAAAAGAGGATGAATAGAATTGAGGAGACTATAAAGAAGATTGGGGTTTAGAGTCACAACCTTGAAAGATAATGCAGAATAGTTCAAAGTTGTGATGGAAAATTTGGAGCAGCTGAAAGGTAAAGACAACAAGGAGAAGGAGGTTAATAAGGATTTGGATATGGTTGGCCATGGCAAGAGGACACGTGTGAGGATGAGGAAGGTTGCTACCGAGGAGGACACTAATCTGGGAGAGATCAAGAAAATTGTTGGTACTATGGATCTGATGGTGAACCAGATTGAGGAAACCATGAAAAGTGTTAGCTGATCTTTTGTTGTCTGGTTATTGTCCTTTTTGTTGTATTGTTCATGTTGTTGTATTGGCTAGTGGTTGCTTCTTTTTTGTGTTTATGTCTTCTTGCTTTTATGCTGGTGATATGTCATAGTAGTTTCTAGAAATTTTAATGCTCTATGTTTCGTATTTTGTAAAAGGTTTCAGGTTCCTTTCAAAACTTATTTTTACTTAATTAAAAAAGAGCATAAAGGGAAGAATTAAGTTTTTCCACACATTTGATCATTGGGAAATATCTAGTATTCTATATGGACAAGGGTAGATGATAGCCCTAGAAACTTGGAAAGAGGATTTCAATAACTTGATACTAGTTATTGTGCGAAAAATGGGCAATGGTCATCATTTGTGTTAGTAAACAGATTTGTCTTTGTTGAAATGTCTTCACAATTGACTCTTAGATGCCTAGATTTAGAAGACAAAGTACACTAACAGTTGGAAAGGCTATCATGAGATTGATAGCTTTCCTCTGAATTGTAAGGTACAACTCCCTCTTCAATGATACTCAATAAATTAAATGACTGGTTATGTCTTTTACCAGAAGACACAAAGGCTTTCTAACATTCACCCATCACTATGGGATGAATGTGATTATAAGATTTACAGATTGGTGATGAGAGAAAAGCCAACAAACAACCACAAAACTATCTACCAAGTCTTTCTCATTACAGAGAAAAATAAGGGAATCACATGACCCGTTCTGCAAATTACAAGTTCTTCAATCAACTGATTTATAAACATGCACATACTTGACATAATACTGCAAGACTGTATCCCAGAATCAGAAAGAAACAACTATATAATTGATTTCAGTCAGAAAAATAAATATTCAGATCTTAAGATCTGACATGTAAATATTTCTCTTTATTTCGAGAAAACATAACAAAATAACTATAGAATCATTTTGTCCCTGCCAGTACAATCAAGTTGCAAAAAAATAAACTAATTCCCCACTCTCTTTGTTACAATCAATCCAGAAAAATACATTCTCCTTCCTCCCTTGCAACCATAGGACTCCCAGAAAAGAAGAAAAGAGAACCCCCGAACCCCATCATTATTTCCCCCATTTAAAGAACAATTTGGAGAATCATTTCTTTTCCCGTAACTTTCAGTTTTAAATAATTGATTCTTGATAACTGAATACTTTCTAAAGTTTTAATAAAACTTTAATAAATCCCCTTATAATATTCGATTATGAAAACCAAACATTATTTTGATATCTTCAGCATTGTTAAATGATATTTAATTAAACATCTGAGCTAGCATTCATATGTGTTTCACATGTGACATGGCCTCAATAACTCCCTTGTTCTGTTCTTTAAAGAAATTCTTCTGTAAATTGGATACTTGCTAGATTTTCATACAAACCCGTACACTAACCTTAATAACTTTTGGACCAATAAATATCTTCTTGATCGCTCCAATGAGGATTTAGAGAACTTTATTTTGAAAAACATATCCAAAATTTAGGAAGATCCAACGGTTGAGTTGAGAGTTATGGGCCCTGCACCAAGACTATTTTTTCTGTCATCAAAAAATTCTGGAAACATGTCTATTTATACAGACCTATATTCTATTATTTGTATCTTTTGACCCAAATCTAATAATGGAAATCCCTCTGGTGAACATTTAGCAGACTTAATTTCAAACAACATATCAAAAGATGAGTGAAATCCAACGGTGGAGCACAAAGTTATGGCCCCTACACTGAGACTATTTTTTCTATCATCGGAAAAATATGGAAACATGTCTATTTTGACAAACCTATATTCTATTACTTGTATCTTGCAAACTTGATACAATTTGGACAATCCCTCTAGTGAGCATTTATAATATTAGATTTCTCAAAACATATCTGAAAATGAGAAAACTCCAACAGTAGAGCACAAAGTTATGGCCCCTGCATTGAGACCCATTATTCTATCAGGAAATTCATGATTACAGATTGTTGGACCTTGTGAATTGTAAAATATTTCACACCAAGCCTCCAACTTGAACTTGAACTTGAACTTAGAAAGGTTCAAGGTTCAAGTTTGACTTTCATATCTGACCAACTGAAAGACTGACGACTTTAAGGACTACAATCTACTTGTGACCTCTGACAAAAGTTGAACTTGAACTTGAACTTAGGAAGGTTCAACTTCAACTTCAACTAAGACTTTTACCTGCACAAAATAATTGACCGCGAGAGAAAAGCATAATACAAGTGTAACAATTTGCATATATGCTTATATATCATAGTGCTTTGGATAGATTATATACAAGAGAGGTAGGATATACTAGATTTATTAATGATGTTAGAAATACCTTGGACATGAGGTATAAAGAAACTCTCACCTACATACAACAACTATAAGAATTTGAATGTCCTGCTACTAAGAAAATAAGGTCTTTGTGTGATGAACATTGTGAAGAGAAGGATTAGTTGTGACCATTTTTGGGGCCTGCAATTTTGAAAATATGGAAATTTGCAAGATAGTTTCACTTGTGATGATAAGGGCATCAAAAAGCTTCAATTTTTTAAATATTTATCATTCATTAGAAACCTTTACTTTCCCAATTATGCCATGGCTATTCTACGTAGTAAAGAATGAAATTGTGATATAGTTTGAAGATGATAAGATCTTATCGATGCCTTTGTCATATATCCCAACGTACTTCTTTCTATTTTTTTATTCAGGTTCTTCATGTAGTTCAAGGATGAAACATCACTGAGGATTCCAACTTTTGTTCACAACCAATGTAGAATCTAATTTTCCATTTCCTTCATGCATATTATTTTAACAAACTTGCAAACATATTTGCCTTACTTGATGTTAGTTAAGGATATGAATGGAATCTTTATTGTTGTGAATTGATTTATTTCCTTTGTAAGAGGCCTAAAGCTTGTTTTCATTCTCTATAATATAAAGAGAATCACAAGACCTTATTAACTTCTTAAAAAAATTATTATCATACTAAGTTTTAGGAGTTTGTAGATAAAATCTTTTAAATTGTGTAAGTTTTCAAATACAATATCAATTCAAGATCAAGAGGTTTTATGTGGTCATTATATTATTTCCAAGATATACTCAAATAGTTCATCTAAATTCAAAATACAAAGTTTGTTCAAATTTGTCACCCTGTTGTTTATGGCTTTGTATTGGTTGTTTTAAAGTTTTCTTTCAACAAAAGAATTAAATGTTTAAAGTGATTGATAATGAATGTGAGAATAAATTTTGGATCTACCAGTATAATTTAATGATAAAATGCATTAAGTGTTAATGCAAAGCATTGGATGGTTATAGATTTCTGAATTGTGTTTACATTGTTCAAATAAAATGAATGTAGTTCATTTCATTTGACTATGTGCCTAATGGATTTGGCACTAGTCTTGGATGTTTGAAAGGATATAGGCATAGGTATCTATTCATGCCTCATAAGAAAATGAGAGTCTTCCAAACTTTTCTTCATGTTTCAAAAGTTGTTATAAGAAATTTTTCTATGGTATACTATTTTATTTAGGAGACATGTAATTAGATATTGTATTATTATGTTTACTTAGAAAAATATAATCAGATTTTGGGAAGCATATATTGTGTAGCCTTTCTTGATACAAAGTAATGGAAATGGTTTTATAATTGGTCTTCTGTTAGTGACTTCAATTTTGGTGTTGACAATATTGATAATTTATTATTTGGTTGTCTCCAACTTTGGGTTTCCTAATTTATGGGGGTAGTTTTATCAAAAGGTTTAAGTTTTATAAGTTGTAATTGTATGGGGATAATTTGTAGCACTAATAGGTACAACATATTTCATATATATGATTGGAATTCTTGTTTATGATAAAATGCATTTTCTTGTATACTAGATTGTTATGGAACAACTGACTTAGATGAGAGCAAAAAATAAAGACAACAAATCCATGAGGATGATTTTACAATTTATCAAGATATTCATTATCATATAGAAAAGTTGAAATAGGATAAAAATTAATAGTACAATAAAGAGCTAGAAAAAAATCACATCTACCTTTACTAGTTAACACCAGCAATCAACTTGTAATGGGTATTTCCCTGATTTTAAATACATGGAGGGAATTTCCCTAATTTTAAATACATGCAAATATAAAGTCTCATTCAAGTTCATATAGGGCACTTCCCTGATTTTAAATAAATGTAAATATAGAAAATATAAAGGTTATAGAGTATGCACCATTGAAATTAGTGTAGCATCATCAATAGTATTGAGAAGGGCAGCTCATGGGCAAGTTGTCCATCTTCCTCTTAGATAAATGAGAGGGGGGTGAATTAGTTAAATCGGTTATCCTACAGTCCAAAACTCTCAGATGTACTTAATCAAACTATTTCAACAAAATAATCAACTCGGTAAGATAATATTAACTATCTTTCTATTCATTTATTGAATACCAGTAATTTCCAAAACTGTCTTTACCGATTAATCCAGATATGAAATATGTAAAGTATGATAGCAAAACAATCATAAAAAATAACACATAACACAAAGATTTAACATGAAAACCGTGCTAAGGGAAAAACCAGCTAAGACTGGTAACCCAAAATATTTCACTCTTATGAAGTGAGCTTGGTTAGGAGCCAACCCTGTTAAAGGTTACAATGCACATTGTTAGGTGTGACCTGGTTAGAGGATTTATCACTAATAGTTCTCCTTCGACCAGCATTCACTATGGGATCAACAAGAAAACCATTAATATTCCTTGAATGACATATTAAAATACAATCAAGACTGTTAAGTCCACTCGGTTAAGAGATTTAGCTGTAACAATGATTGAACTGATACAGTAGTAATATGATTCAAATAAAACTCAATTTGCAAGCATTCAGATCTATTCTAAGCTCATAAAAACTCTTATGATTAATAATCAATTCACTCCATCATATCCTCCAACTTACTTCACTCAGTGTATATATATCTCTGATGCTCGGTTATGCTTGCAGTTCATCTTGGTTCTGTCTATAGCCAATTTTATCAAGTATGCATGAAAAATGTCTTCACACAAATTCTCCTACAGTCTCTATTCATCTGGCATGATTCAACAATGAATCCCATGTCTCTTAAATAGACATGTAAACCATTTTCATATCAACCATTGGATTTTGCCTCTTAATCTCCATCATTCATTTTGCCACTTCAATCTTCCTTAGAAGATGTGTCAATAACATGTTTCAATCTCTTCCCTTTGATCATCTCTAAATTTTGTCAGTCGTGGATCTTATAACAAACTTCATCTCTTACCTCGGAATCATAAGCAATTTCCAGCTGATCAATATTAGTCAGTTGTTATTTACTCTTAATGTTTTCATCCTACTCGGTTAATATTAAATGTATCAATGATAACTAACTCGGTTATTACTATCACTCAGTATACACAAGATTGACTCGGTGTACACACAGAAATCTTCAATAATCAACCACATTCACTTGTTCAATTCTGATCTCTTCTTCATAATAGAATAGTGTAACATGCTCAAGTCAACAACATAATACCATAGACTCATCAATAAGTTACCAATGTATACCTTATCCATATCTGTCATATCCATCTTTTCCTTATGTAGATATTTTAGTTCTTCACCATTTATTCCTTCTACAGATGTTTAGATGTTTGTAACTATCATGATAAGTATAGTCAAAACTAGTTCACATCAATGACAACATATTGACTGATTTAATCATCTTACATATTACTTTAACAACTTGGTGATCTCTAATCCTTGTCTCTTATATTCATCAATTTATTCAATTAGTTGTAGGTCATCAATCTCTCCCTCTGGCATTGATCGAAACACAAACAATATGAAATATGCCATAGAATAATAAACATCGGCTCTACAACTATATAGATAAATGTTGTAGCTCGATAAGCTCTCCCTAGCTTGATATTTAATATGTTTAATCACTACATTACAATAACAGCATTCCATGCAGACTCTCCCTAGGGATTTGATCTTCTCAGATCTTTTTTCTTATTCTTTCCAATAGATATTTCATTGAAATCTCTCTCCCTAATATTTCATAGAAATCTCTCTCCCTTTGACAACAATGCCAAAAGAAAATAAAAAACTCTTCAGTAGCCAAATAGTTTCTCTTTTGTTCATTCCAGATCAAGTACCTTCATGTACTGATATCCAATTCTCCATTCCATCTTCTCCAATCTTTCACAACCTCCACAACCTTAGGAATCCTAAAGTGTGAGCTATATGCATCAACATGATTAGTTTTCTGATAAAGTGCAGGTTGATACAACTTCCTGATCACCTTAATGACCACTAGACGGGGGATGGACCCCTAGTCTAGTCCTCAAGTACTCAAAAGTGTCCTTTGGTAAGGGCTTAGTAAATATATCAGCATGTTGTTCCTTAGACTTCACAAATTCCAGCTCCACTTTCTTTTCTTGTACTTGATCCCTCAAATAGTGATACTTAATAGATATGTGCTTTGTTTTTTAATGTATCACCGAATTCTTGGAAATGTTTATGGAACTTGTGTTGTCACAATATATAATCACTGGATCAGTGATCACCTCATTCATGCCTTCCAACAATTGTTTTATACATGCAATATTTGAACAATTAGTAGTAGTAGAAACATACTCTGCTTCAACAATAGACTAAGAAATACATGCGTGTTTCGATCCATACAGTGCTTTATGTAATCTACATACCATGTTCTTCTGATTTTGATCAACAAAACCTTCAGGTTGTTCTGTGTAGACCTCTTCCTCAAGTATCCCATTCATAAATGTTGATTTAACATCCATTTGATAAATTTTAAATCCTTTATAAGTAGCATTTTCAAGTAATATTCTGACTCCTTCAAGTCTTTCTACTGGTGCAAAAGTCTCACCATAGCCAATTCCTTCTTCTTGTGCATATCCCTTACAAACAACTCTTTCTTTATTTCTAGTCACTTCACCATTCTCATTCAACTTGTTTCTAAAAATCCACTTATTACCAATCACATTTTTATTACTCATTCTTGGTACCAATGTCCATGTTTTGTTTTTCTCTATCTATTCAATTTCTTCATTCATGGCCTTAATCCATTCTTCATTCTCAAGTGCATCTCTAACATTCTTAGGCTCAAATTCACAAACTAAACATGTGTTTTTTCTTAACTTACTTCGTGTCACCATGCCAGCTTATTTGTCTCTAATAATTTGGTTATGTGGATAGTGTCTTCTAACAAATCTTGCTAGTACTTGTTCTCTTCTTTGCTCATCATTCGGTTCAGGTTCAATTTCTTCCTCTGTAGCATCTTTCTGGATCTCAATTTGCATTTGTTGATTCTCAATAGCATTTTCCTATCACTCAGTAGACTCATCTTGTGGCTTGGGTAGATATTTTGGATGCTCAATATATGTAAATCTAGCATAGTCTTTCGGTTCCTTCCTGCTTTCTTCATCATTTTTCTCAGCAAACTCATCAACTTTCACATTAGCACTTTCAATCATTTTGTTAGTAGCCTTGTTCAAACATTTATAAGTTTTTCTCTTAGTAGAATATCCTAGAAATATTCCTTCATCACCTTTAGAATCAAATTTACCATTTCTATCATCTTTTAGAATGTAACATCTGCTTCCAAAAATTTTGAAATAACTTACATTTGGTGTGTAGCCATACCATAGCTCATAAGGTGTCTTATTTGTATCTTTCTTCAGTTGAACTCGGTTCAAGGTGTATACAGAAGTGCTAACAGCTTCTCTCTAGTACATTTGTGCAACATCCTTTTCAATCATCAGTATTTGAGCACAGTCAACTATAGATCTATTCCTTCTTTCTTCAATATCATTATGTTATGGTGTCCTTGGGGCAGAAACTTATCTTTTAATTCCATGCTCATTACATAAGTTAGTGAATTCATTAGAAATAAGCTCACCTCCTCTATCATATCTTAAGTATTTTAAATCTTTCCTAGTTTCCTTTTCAACTTTAGCATTATAGCACTTAAACAGTTTGAAAGATTCAGATTTCTCTTTCAAAAACATAACTGTCATCATCATAGAGTAGTCATCAACAAATAAAATGAAATATTTGTCACCATAATAACTCTGAGTTCTCATAGGACCACATAAGTCGGTATGTACCAATTCCAAAATACCTTTAGAAGAATAGTTTTTTCTTTTAAAACTAGATTTAGTCATTTTCCCTTTCTAACATTGATTGCACATGACATGGTTAGGTTTAGTTAGACTCGGTAAACCTCTAACTCTTCTCTTTTTACTGATCTTAACCATGTTATCAAAATTCATATGACACGATCTCTTATGCCACAACCATACATCTTCATTTCTAGCCAACAAACAAGAAGTTTCAGCATTGTCAAGATAAAATGGATTACCTTTGGATTGTTCACTAGTACAGACCAACTTTTCAATTTCATCATATATCTTCACCTTTCTACTTTCAAATGCAACTCGGTGACCTAAATTATTCAATTGTGCAACACTCAACAGATTATAGTTAAGTCCTTTCACCCAATATGCATTCTCACATCTAATATTATTGTTCAACAAGATAGATCCATTTCCTTTCACTAAACAAGGTGTATCATTTCCCATTTTAACTGATCCTCTATTATAATGTGCAAGATATTCAAATTTGTTCTCATCACCACTCATATGATGTGTACAGCCACTATTAATAATCCATGTATCATTCTTGCTAACTTTAGATATAAGTGTTGTTTCAACATACCTTTCTTCTTCTTTTGAATCCTCTTTCATAGCTGCAAACACTACCTCAATGGCTTCATCAGTGTCGGTGTCAGTATCAACATCATCATCTCCAACAATTTAATATGCCTTCTTGCCTTCGTATTTGTATTCTTGGTTGTTTCTTCTATCATACTGTTGGTTTCCTTTGTGTTCTCGATGATCTCTTTTGTCAAACTTTCTTTCTCCAGATCGGTCATTATCTTTATCATCATCTTTCCTATTAGGACATCTAGCAAAAATATGGCCAATTTATTTACAGTAAAACATGCTAAAGGTAACTTTCCTTTATACCTTCCTTTACCTTTCTACAGCCTCCTAGCCATAAGTATTTCAAGCTCATCAAGCCCATCTTCACTGTCACTGTCACTTTCATTCCTTACATTATGTTTACTGCTAGACTTACCAATCTTCAAGGATGACATAAAAGCAGACTCAACACTCGGTACAATACTGTTATCATAGTTATTTAGCTCAAAACTAGTCAATTTACCAATTAGACTATCAAGTTTAAGAACACTATCCAGTGCTGATCTCATTTCATGAATAGCAGAGATTCTAATAGCATAGATAGGCAGGAAGGTTCTAAGAATTTTACTCACAATAGTGTCTTCATCAATAATACCTCTTTCTCCTCTGATAGCATTGACCACCTCCTTGATTTGGTTAGAATATTGTATAACATTTTCACCCTCTTTCATCTTCATATCATAAAATCTTCCTCTAAGGCTTTTAGCTCTAGATCTCATGACATTTATATCTCCTCCATGAACTAGTGCAAGCTTGTCTCACATTTATTTCAATGTAGTGCGTGTGTTGATATCTTCAAATTCTGCATCAGATAGGACAACATCAATCTCTATCATTGTCATGTTGTGTTCATGTCTGTCTCTCAGCTGATCAGCTGTCAAAGGTCAAATAGTCAATTGTAGGTAACCATTATCTAGAAGATGTAGAGAAGATTCTCCAATTCCATATATGTGTAGCCTCATCCTACTTTTCCATTTCAAGAAGTTATCTTTTTTCAGCTTTGGCACCTCCCTTTTATACATCTTGTAATCTTTAGCTCAAGTCTTTGAAACTTTCCTCCAAGAAACCATACTACTCTGATACCAATTGTTAGATAACTAAGAGGGGGGTGAATCAGTTAAATCAGTTATCCTTCAGTCCCAAACTCTTAGATGTACTTAATCAAACTTTTTCAACAAAATAATTAACTCGGTAAGATAATATTAACTATCTTTCTGTTCATTTACCGAATACAAGTAATTTCCAAAATTGTCTTTACCAATTAATCTAGATATGAAATATGTAAATTATGATAGAAAAACAATCATAACAAATAAAACATAACACGGAGATTTAACATTGAAACCCTACTAAAGGAAAAATCACCTAGGACCGGTAACCCAAAATATTTTACTCTTCTAAAGTGAGCTCGGTTAGGAGCCAACCTTATTAAAGGTTACAATGCACACTGTTAGGTGTGACCTGGTTAGATAATTTATCACTAACAGTTCTCCTTCAACTAGCATTCACTATGGGGTCAACAAGAAAACAATTAACATTCCTTGAATGTCATATTGAAATACAATCAAGACTGTTAAGTCCACTCGGTTAAGATATTTAGCTGTAACAATGATTAAACTGATACAGTAATGATCTAATTCAAATACAACTCAATTTGCAAGTATTCAGATCTATTCTAAGCTCATAAAAACTCTTCTGATCAATAATCAATTCACTCCATCATATCCTCAAACTTACTTCACTCGGTGTATATATATCTCTAATGCTCGGTTATGCTTGCAGTTCAGCTCAGTTCTGTCTGTAACTAATTGATCAAGTATGCATAAAAAATATCTTCATGTGAATTCTCTTGTAGTCTCTATTCATCTGGTATGATTCAACAATGAATCTCATGTTTCTTAAATAGACGTGTAAACCATTTTTATATTATCCATTGGATTTTGCCTCTTAATCTCCATCATTTATTTTGTCGCTTCAATCTTCCTCAACAGATGTGTCAATAACACATTACAATCTCTTCCCTTCAATCATCTTTGAATTTTTTCTACCATGGATCTTATAAAAAAAATCATATCTTACCTTAGAATCATAAGCAATTGTCAGCTCATCATATTCAGTCAGTTCTTATGAACATTTAATGCTTTCATCCTACTCGATTAATACTGAATGCATTGGTGATAACTAACTCAATTATTACTATCACTTGGTATACACAAGACTGACTCGGTGTATACATAAATCTTCAATTACCGACCACGGGAACAACCAAATTTTTAGGGAGAAAGAAACCAATGCTATGGTGGTCTTTCACAAAAGCCTTAATGCTCTGTTAGAAAACTATACTATCATCAAAGGCTGTAACCCTCTTCTCATCACTAAGGAGAATGATAGAAGTAGGAGGGAGGACTGCAGATGGACTCTTCCACCTGAGGGCTGGTGTAAAGCTAACTTTGATGGGGCTGCAAAAGGTAACCCTAGCCAAGCTGGGGTTGGAGGCATCATCAAAAATGCTCACAGGAAAGGAATTGCAGCTATTATGGCTCCTTTGGGGGTGTAAACTAATCACTATGCGGAGGCAATTACGGCCCATCAGACTATAAAACTTGCTCAGGATATAGGAGTCAGAAAACTGTGGCTCGAAGGAGACTCAAAGAATATAATAGATTGCCTTAATGAGAAAAATGAGCTTACCTGGATGATTGCAAATATCATTAATAAGAGCATTCAGATTCTCAAATCCTTTGACAGAGTCTACGTGGCTCATGATTATAGGGAAGCAAACCAAGTGGCTGACAGGCTGGCCAACTAGGTAGTCAGGAAAGATGAGATGAAAAGCTAGATGGATGGACATAATATTCTGCTTGAAATCAAAGATTTAATCGAAAGAGAGAGAATCCCGGGCAGATTGGGAAACATTAAATGATAATAATGAAAGTGTATGTTTTATGGGAAATGTGTTGAAAAATGATGTGTAAGTACGAAAGCCAAAGTATGAATTACCTGAGCAATTGTCATCATTGCACTTTGAGGCCCGTTTTTGGGTTTAATTTTCATGAGTTCAAAGGAAGCATCGAGAATAACATTCATACCATTTGCTGGATTCAGATTTCAAAAGACACTGCTATCAGTAGAAAAGTTTGTAGAGAAAGGGAAAAATTGGTGGGGGAAAGACACAAGAGGGAACCAGAGGATGAAGCTGAGAAGTGGTAGCGGTGCTCTAAGGTGTGGAACATTTTGAGTAAAGGTGATGTTACTTCTTTCATTGAACGGCTTCATGGTTGGAAACCCTCTGTTACTAAAACTATGGTTAAGAACTGGAATGAGGGGAGTGTCAAAATTGATGGGGTGGAGTTCTTGGTGATGGAGGAGGTTATTTCTATGGTCACAAGCATCCCCATTATTGGCAAGAAATTCTACAAAGACAAGCGCATTTTGAGTCAGGCGGTGTTGGAATTTACCAAGGGTGTGGAGGAAAAGAAGGCTCTTGTGAAGAAACACACCTACTACCTATAAAGGTCCATCAAACTGCTGTGGAGGTTTGTGCTGAGGGTGATAATCAAATATATCTCCCTGGACACAAGATTCGACCACATCTACTCTTACCACTTCGTGCTTCTTAACCATTTTAGGTCTGGGATGAAGATCTCTATTCCTTTTTACCTTTATTCATCTATCAATGAGAATATTAATGACTACAGAGAGAAGCCTATTGGTAACCTTGCTTTCCATGAGGGGCTTCTGCTGCTAATTTATGAATTCTTTAAGGCTAGGACTATAGGAAAATAAATTAAGCAAGGGAAAGTGGGTAAGGAGGGTTTCGATGAGGAGATTGACTCGGGAGAAGAAGATTATATCCCTTTTGATACTAAGGAAAGCCAAGATATGCATTCAAACATGGACGTGAAGGTTACCCCTCAGATAAAAAAGGGGGAAAAGAAAATTAAAAAAGAGAAAATGGAGAAAAAGGAGACTCCTGACCCTAAGCAGAGCATTGAGATCTCTTCTGATAAAGATTGCAATGAGGAGGTAGAGGGTATGGACATGAAGGGTGAAGGTGCTAATGAGGAGGAGGATACTTTCTATGAAGAAGAGGAAATTAAGGAGAAGAAGAAAGGAAAGAGAACCATTACAATTAAGATGTCTGCAGACAGAGAGGAGGTTCCTGCTTTAAATTCTTTCAGGAGGCAGAATAAGAGGTGGATCATCGAAGAAGATACTGAGGAGGAAAGACAAGAGGATGGGAAGGATAGCGGAGAGGAAGAGGACAATCAAGGGAGAGAGGATGATAATGAGAAGGACTGCGATGATTTTGGGACTGACCAGTACACTTGCAAGATTACAGACAAAGAGAAGAGTGTGGTCTGGAGAAATTTTCATAATGTCTCTGTCAAGATGGGTCTAAAAAGGGAAATGATGAAAACTTTGGTTAAGGAGAATAAGGAGGGAAAAATTCAAATGGAGGACCTTATTGACCCAGCCCTGGTTATTTTGAGCGACATCATGAAGGAAAACCCTCAGATGGATGTGCTCAACAATGCTAAAAATAGTGTTATTGATAGCTATAGAACTACTAAATGGACTTATCATGAAATTTAGGAGCTAAAATATAGGGTGGGTAGACTGGAGAGGGAGGATAGTAGCAGCAAGATCAGGCTTACTGAGGAGAAGAATGATATGGAAAGCAGAGTGGATGAAGTAAAGAATAGAGTTCAGAGCATGGAGGGAACCTTGCATAAAATTGTTGAACAAAGCTACAACATTCTTAAAGCTTCGAATGACAACATAAAGGTGCTAATCAACAAAATTGAGGAACACAGGGGTAGCAAGGAGGAGTCTCCCAACAGTGGCAAAGATAAGTCTCCAGAGGAGGGCCCAAGGAAGAGAACCAGATTGAGTACTATGAAGAAGGACACCTAGGAACCTGATAAGGATTTTTCTAACCTCAAGGAGGTGGCTGATAAGGCGTTTGAGCTAGAAATTCATGTGGTGGAGGTTCTCAGAGAATTTTCCTAAGCCTTTCCCCTGGCTTTGGGCTTGTCCTGGTTTTTTTGTTTTTGTCCCTGGCTCTGCTTTCTGGTTTTTATCTATTGTCTGCTGGTGGACTATTGTTTTTTAAGTTGGTTGTTGCTATGACATATTCAATTTCCACAAAAGCATGATCTATCTAATCATACGTGTACATGTGTTTCCCCTTTATTATGTTGTACCAACGCAATTGAATCTTGATGCATTCTAGCCTATCTAAAATTTCAATTCTATTATGGTAATCAAACACCCTATTATTATCCTTCCTCTTTTTTCTTTGTGACCTTCCCATGTACCAAGATCCATAAGAAACACCTTGTCTTGTACTTCAAAAAATACCTTTTCTTGTAGTGATTTTAGTGGGAGGTATTAAATTTCTCTCAAACAACACCACATAATATGATTGAATACCAAAAATAATTGAAACACCCTTTTGTGGGGCCCTGTCATTTTGTGAAAAGTAGACCCCATTTCTCACTTTAGTCAGCATGTCTTTGGATAACATCAAATTTACATTCAAATTACTAACCAAACAAGCTTTGAACATATACTTAACATCAAGATCTACCATTAGTTTTATATTTTAATCAATGGAATCTAAAACTTAATCCAACTCACGCCTCCTCTCACTTTCAATTATTTGCAATTCACTATGATTGTGTGCAACAAAAGACAAAGATTAGAATATAGAGTTGGAATGATTTGGTGGAGATTCATCAAATACTTCATCCACAACTTGGAATGCTGGATAATTTTGGTTCTTTTTCCATGGTTTAACCCACCAAAAAGATTGTGTTGGATTCTTTGGTTGCATGCAAAGAGTTGATAAAATGTCTTGTGTATCCTTCAATCCTATATTAAGGGCTTCTATAATTTTATCATCTCTAGATATTGAATCATATTTTTATAACATGTTAATGTCCTATATCATTTCTTGGTGCAATCTATTTTAGATACTTTCTTGCTTCTTATGAGATTTATTAAAATGACGCCCTTAGGGATTTGATTCTTCTTCAACAACTCTACTGAGGGTTCCAATGACATGAAGCAATTTAGTGAAATCATAGGCCTTTATGCTCCAACCATCCCACCAAATTTTCTAGAGAAGTTCTCACATACATCTTGCCTATTCACGTGCAAAACACATGGCAAGTGAAAGCATTGATCTTGAAACAATCTAAACAAAAAAATTACAAAGTGGCAATAAATTTTCACATCTTCATATGCCTCTCTACTAATGAAAATTATGTGGACATTATTATTATATTCTTTTCATAGCCAACATAGTCATAATGTGAAGAAATAGTGAGTTTGTGAAGTATTTTAGACTCTTTCCCAAAGAGTCAAACTCTGAGACATAAAAACATCAATATATTCAACAACAATCATTAGATATGTCTCTGTACCTAGTTTCCTCTCTACCCTTCCACTAGATGTACTTCTCATCTCTTTAAAACACCTTTTAACATGCCTTGAAGCAAGGCACTATTCCCAACCCCAATTTTGTTGATCTATCATCTCTATATCTTCACTTCTAAGCTTATGAACATCCACTTTAAAAAATTTATAGACCATCCTAACATGATTAAAACTTATCATGTCTTCTCCTAAAATTGAATCTCATTGACCACTAAATAAAGGATTCACTAGTTTTTTTCCTTTGTGGATGTAGTCTTGGTCATGCAATCTTATTACATGGAAACCATTGTCCAACCCACATAGTCTTCACCCTTGCTAAGAAATTTGATATCAAATACCTTCTGTTGAAAAATAGTCCTTCAACATGATTTGTCTTCTTCTACTATCCCCATCTAAGAAATGACCAATAATAGATCCCAAATTATTTTAAATGTGTCTCTTACACAATTTTTCCCCCCATTTTTAATGAAAAAAAATTACATTGAACCTACTACATGTTGGATGAGCGACCACAACCAAATGAGGATGTTTTTCATGTGAAGGGTTTGCATTAATAACATGTGCGTAGTGACCAATACTATTGTTCTTAAAATAATATTTTATGACATCATAGCCCACAACCCCCTCACCAACTATCACCAAGAAATGTGATTGAAATTGATGTTCTTCTTTATTATCATAAAAGCACACCAATATATCACTTTTTTCTACCCATATAACATATTTTTTTACAATAGTTTCATCTTCAACAAGGTACATATGAATTGGGCCATCTATACCATGTTTGATTTTATAAGAAGCATACAATTTTTGTACTTCCTCAAAAATATAGTCATGCTCCCCCAAGATGTATACCAATGACTTTCTAACTTGCTTCAAAGTTGTATAAATTGAAGGACCATCCAGATTCAAGGTAATAAATTTATGTAATCTAGTTCCTCCCCATAACTTGATCATCTCATAAATGAATTTAGTGGATGTACTATACCTTCTTTGTGTCTTTGGGTGCATCAAGTTGTGAAAGATATCCTTGACAAAATCCTAAACTACCTTGTAATTTTTCTTATTTATGTGCCACATACACATCCTCAAAAAAACTAAATGCATCCTTCCTTTCTATCATTTCAAACAACTTCTCATGTAGGGATATCATTCTAATAGAGAGTCTTGGACTCCTATAATGGTTTTAACAACTAGGCCCTAGAACCATAACTTAGGGGTTAGACATCCATGCTAAGTAGTTATCTCGTCATTATGAAGGCACATTAAAATTATCAACCTGTAGATGTATATCTGAAATGATCTTGCAAAGTATATGCACTATGGGATTCTCTAAATTATTCTATCATTTCAAAACTAAAAATATAACAATGCTAGAAATGAATCTAGTTGCACAGTAATGGCTGCAAGAAATTGCACAGTAATGGTTGTAGGAAACTGTGTAAATTGCTACAGTAGTGGTTGCAGATGCTACATAACTAAAAAAATTAACTTTTCTACAACATAAATGATCCCAAACAACACATTACTAATCACTAAACATTTGAACTATAATCTAAACTACTCTAAACAATTATAGAGTCATAGTATCTCAAGTGGCCTTTGCTTGAGCGGCTACAAGTATTCAATATTCAATGTACACACTCAATTTATGAAATAATCTTCTTATTACAAATCAAAATGATTACATCAACTAATATCAAACTTTATAATTAAACAAAGATACTACTAACAAGACTTAGCACAAACTAGACACTCTCCTAAAGATTCTTCTCAACTCAAGCAAGAGGTCATAGATATACAAGGGGTTTGAGAGTTGGATTAATTACAAACTCAACAACTTGTGACAAATGTCATTTCTCCCACAATATCAGAGAGGTGATTTATTCCTCAACAAACTTATAATAGGGACCAAATTGAAATGAGTTGAGAGTGTTCCAATCCACTTCAAACTCTTACAACATGAAAATACACATATGGCAGAAAATATGCATAAATACATGCCATAATTATTTAAGACTCATGATTTATCATCTCCACAAGTTACTCCATTTTTATTTGACATCAATAACTCCAAATATATGAGATAAATAAGAGGTTGAAGATTTCAAATCAAACTAGAAGTCATTCCTTTACTACTACCTTCAAACTCATCACTTTTGACTCAGTCAACTTCAGGTGAGTGTTTCTCATTAACTATTGTGATTTAACTCAAACTTTCAAAAAATTTTTTGCTCTTCCTTTTCATATTTCCAAATCATTAAGAAAATATTAATTTCATAAATAATTGAGTGAGATATGGTCATTTTACCAAAACTAATTTTTTACTTTTTCTGCATTTCTAGCAACTGTTGAATATTGACAAGTGTCAACTTGCTTCTCCTTCTTTCCAACTACAAAATGACTCAAATATCTCACAAAAAACATGTTAATCATCTAAAAATGCTTATTATTTAATTATAACAATTTATCATAATAAATCATCATAATTTATCATTAACTAGCTACACATACAAATGTTAATCAATAGATCATTAATCATAGTTATTGCTTCATAAATCAAGGTAATATATGGAAATGACTTAGAAAGATATTGTGAACATGGGTGGAAGTGTTATAAAAAATGAATATAAATATGACATTTTATGAGTATAGTAGTGAGTATTCCCGCTTGTCACATTGATGACCCAGGTTCGATCCCTTACAATGACACCAAAAATGTTGGACTCCTAAAATGGTTTTAATAACTAGGCCCTAGAACCATAACTTAGGGATTTGACATCCATGCTAAGTAGTTATCTCGCCATTATGGAGGAACATTTAAATTATCAACCCAAGGACGTATACTTGAAATGAATCTACAAAGTATTACACTATGGGATTCTCTTAGTTGTTTTATCATTGCAAAACTAAAAATATAACAATGTTGTAAATGAATCTAACTGCACAGTAATGGCTGCAAGAAATTGTATAGTAATGGTTGCAGGAAACTATGTAAATTTCTATAGTAGTGGCTACAAATGGTACAAAATTACTAAAAGTAACTTTTTTGAAACATAAATGATTCTAGACAACACATTGCTAATCACTAAACATATGAACTATAATCTAAACTACTCTAAACAATTATAGAGTCATAGTATCTCAAGTGGCCTTTGCATGAGTGGCTACAATATTAGGTACACATATTCAATAATCAATGTACACACTCAATTTCTGAAATAATCTTCTTATCGCAAATTAGAATGATTACATCAACTACTATCAAACTTGCTAATTAAATAAAGATACTACTAACAAGACTTAGCACAAACTAGATACTCTCCTAATCCTTCTTCTCTACTCAAGCAAGAGCTAATAGATATACATGAGGCTTGACAGTTGGATTAATTACAAACTCAACAACTTGTGACAAATTTCATTTCTCCGAAAATATCAGAGAGATGATTTATTCCTCAACAAACTAATAATAGGGACCAAGTTGAGATGATTTGAGAGTGTTCTAATCCACTTCAAACTCTTACAACATGAAAATACACATCTAGCTGAAAATTTGCATAAATACATGCCATAATTATTTAAGACTTGTGATTTTCCATCTCCACAAGTTACTCCATTTTTATTTGACATCAATAACTCCAAATCCATGAGATAAACAAGAGGTGGAAGATTTCAAATCAAACTAGAAGTCATTCCTTAACTACTGCCTTCAAACTCGCCACTTTTGACTCAGTCAACTTCGAATGAGTGTTGTTCATTAACTATTGTGAATTAACTCAAACAGTCAAAAGGAATTTTTCTCCTCCTTTTCAGCTTTCCAAATTATTAAGTAAATCTTAATTGCATTAAGAATTGAGTGAGATATGGTCATTTTACTAAAATTGATTTTTGACTTTTTTTTGCATTTCCAACAACTATTAAATATTGACAAGTGTCAACTTGCTTCTCCTTCTTTCCAACTGCATGAATGAGTCAAACATCTCACAAACAACATGTTAATAATCTTGAAAGACTTATTATTTAATAATAACCATTTATCATAATAAATCATCATAATTTAGCATTAACTAGCTACACATACAAAAGTTAATCAATAAATCATTAATCATAGTTAATGCTTCACAAATCAAGGTAATGTATGGAAATGAATTTGAAAGATATTGTGAACATGAGGGAATTTTTATAAAAAATGAATATAAATATGACATTTTATAGGCTCATCGGAGAGTATAGAAACCTTTGTATTTTACTACCAAAGAGCTCAAATGGTTAATTTCCGGCTAGCATTTGAAACCCTAGCAGCTATTTTGAGTCAAATAGTCTAGTCTTCCCCTCTCTTTGTATCCCTCTCATGCCTTTTATCGACACACCTTCATTCACAATATAAATTCTTCCTAAATTCATCGCATTTTGGAATCATCTTACAAAAGTTACATGTCAATTATTTAAATGGAATCTATGTCTTAGAAGCTCTCTTACAATGAATATTCCTATATGTGTTATCAATATGATATTCATTACCCTCATAACATATCATCATCTTGGTGTGATTCTACATGGCCTATAATTTTCCACCTTTTTTATCATTCATTAGGATCTTTATGTCTAATCTCTCCCCATTTCTATTTATATGGGAATACCAACACCCCCAACATTGCACTATTAATGAAAATGAATGACATTTAATAAAATGATAAAATAATTAATGTACAATTTCCAACAAATCATATTCAAAATAAATTTATACTTGTGTAGTTAACATATCTAAAGTAGAAGGATCTGCACTTGTAGAGCCCCTATGTAATATAGAAGGTGATGGTGGGACTAAGAACCTAGTTGAACTTTGTTGGGACTTATCATTGGTAGGCATCTTGGGTCTCCCAATTGTGTTACTCCTTAAAAAGATTGTATCATGTGAAGCCACATCTATAGTAGTGTTGTTCTTAATTGATTCCATGTGTTCATTTAGAGAACCAAAAATATTACCACTTGTTGGCACTAAAAAAAACCATTTATTGCATCGTGTACATTTCAGTCTTACTTTTTTCTTATCCTTGTAGCTTGTAAGTGTTTCTTCCACCACCTTGAATAAATTAGGCTCTTGTTTCTTGTTGAAATCATCTAGAAGTTTAATTGTTTGATCAATCTCAAATCGGTATCTATGCTACTTGAATGATTTTCACCATTTTCCTCCATTAAAATGTAATGGGACATTATTTTAATATGATTATTTTTGAAGTTATGAACTATTTGTGCTAGCATGGATACTTCCCATGTTGCATGTCAATGCCACAACTTTGACAACATATCTTTATTTTAGGTTCATCCTTTTCTAAATATACTTTGAGAGTAAGTTTCTCCTCAACAAATTCTTCTATAAACTATTCACTTTTTGATCTCAAGATGCCAATACATTAGGATCAACAACTATGCTTTGTTCCACTGACTCAAACTCATCTCCAACTCTTGGTTCTTCCTTCATACTCTCTATTGTTTTAAGGTTTTGGTGTACTTTTCACTATATTTGACTCTAGTATTTCAACATCCATTGTGTCATGTTTCCTCTTAATGTATATTAGTGTTGTTGTATCTTTCCTTTTTGGTTCTTGCTTTATATTAAAGGATGCCCAAGCCCATTGATAAAATCAAAAGGATATTCAATGAGTTAAGCATCCACAATTTCATGATGTATGTGAGAAAGTGTACTAACTTTTTGAAAAATGATTGTGCCAACAAAAGAATTTTGTTCACTAGTAACAATTACATATTCCATATCCACCATTGGATCCATCTGCATTATATTCCACATGTACCTATTAGTTGGTTATGTAATGGATAAAATTATAATCAAAATTCAAAATCTTGGTTATAATATTGCTATGAGATGATGTATATGTTTGTCTTGGTACAACCATTAGTATACGAAAAAAGAAAGTAAGTCAAATTTACACATGCAGGTCATAGCCAACCTAGGAATAGATAAAGCTGAAAAAGAAGTGGTCAGTGATAATCCTAAAGTATGACCTAAATTGGTGAAGATAATCAAGGAAGATGGAGAAGTACTCCTATACAAATAATGTTTGGGTATTGGTTATAGAATGACAAGAAGATGACTATTTGGGGAAGGGAAATGGTACCATTCTTTGGAAAAATAAGAAAGCTCCCATATGCTACAGTGGGTTCCCCTTCACATATCTAGACTAATGAGAGCCAATTGTGTTCTTATTCATGCCATATTTTAGACAATTTCATACATCTTCATACTCATTCTCACATTCCATTTTGGATCCATATCATACCATTTTGTACATTTCATATGATCAAATATAAATAAGTAGCATTTAATATTATTTTGGGTAAAAATATGAAATTTAATTATTGGTTGAGTTTACTAATGAGAATTGTGATTTCAATTATTGGAAAATGTATTTTGTAGCATGGAGAAGAATGAAAAAATTTTATAATCTTCTTTTTGCCTTCTAAACGAGATCCTTTCTATCAATCAACATTGTCCTTCCAACTTAATTTGTGATTTCTCCAAGTGGACACGTTGATTATGAGTGGAGACCAAATGGAGGAAATGAGTATGTGCCATCCATTTGAAAGAAACAAATCTCTATACATTTCCTATCTTTCCCTATTGTAACTGAAGTGCCATTTTCAGTTAGTGTCCATATGTGTTTCCAAATCATGTGTGGAGGAGAAACTTGACAATGTGTCATTCCTATTTTAGTTGTTATTGAAGCAAACACGATTTTATTATGTAGCTAGCTATGCCACGAGTGTAAAAAAATTTTTGGCTAGCAAGATATGTAAACAACTCATTTCAAGTTTGTTGGATAAAAGCCAAAACAAATTATATTTTTATACATTTTTGTTATGAGCTACACATATATAAGTAGCATAATATGGACTGGAAGACATATTTTCATATATGTAGATTTTTTTACGCATATTTTCTTTAAGAGGTTTGTATCAATGATAACATTATTCTCTGATAAATAAAATTAGTATTCATATGATCAACTTCATGTCGGGTGGCTTCATTTTATCATCATATGAACTAGGAGAAAGGGCTCACTCCTTAGGGAAGCTCACTGACATTTTTTATTTTATGTGTATTGTTTCTTTTTAGATTTTAAGCTTTAATAATCATGTGATTTAAATTTCAATAGTTTAGTGTGATAAAAAATTATGTAGTTTGAAATTCAGTTTGTAACATTTCATTAAATCTTGATTTCAATATTATTTATTTTATGAGAAGGGTTGTTTTTAATAAATCGTTTGTTTTATTTTAGAATTTGCTATGTGTGTAGTTTCTGTCATTAGGAAGTGACAACCCCTATCACCAGGATCAATTTGATTTACAATAAGTTTATTTTCATAGTTTCATTCATAACCACTCATCCCACAAATTTGACCCCTTTGTGACATACAACTCTAATACCTTTCACAAGTCTATGATTCCCATATTGATGTGTGTGAATTTTGTACCTGATCTGTAGACACAACACTTCAATAAAACATTAGAGGTTAGCAAAAATAAAATCGTGCAATAATTGAAAGCTAAACTAACCAGGTGATTTACTACCTTCTAATAGGTGCGAGTATGATGTTCTCAGATTGCTATCGAGATCAGTGACCTTGATGACACCTAAATGAAGGATTTTAATGCAAAAGATGGATATGGAATGTATGCAATTAATCTTTTTTTTTTGGATTTTTTGTGCAATTATGATGAAAAAATGATATGAAACTATTCTATATGAAAACTTGATATGATATGCTAATCTAGAAATGAAATTCTAATATGATATGCTAAAATACGAATGATCTCACAAAGTTGTTTGATTTGCAAAAGAAGCTTTGATTCTTCAGACACCAATTCGCCAGCATAAGTTTGCACAATTATGAGATGATTTTAGATGAGCTGAAGCTTTAATTTATAGAAATCCAGGGCTTTGGAGGTGCATGGGAAAAACCATAAATCACTCAAATAACTCAGGTTGATTTTTGAGTTATTTTTAAATAAAGGATATTTAACTCACAAAAACATGCAAAAGCAGAGATCAACTCAAAATAGAGTTTAGCTTTAATTGATAATTGATAGTTGTCTGCTTTTCTTGATTGTGCATGACTTAATATGAATTAATTTAATAATTAAAGTGATTTATTTACAACTTAACTGATTTTGAAAAATAAAACAATTGATTTATGGGTTAATCAATTATTTTTCAAACTTTTATTCAAAAACAATATTATTAAAAATTGACAACTTGCTTTAATTAATTAAATAAGAATTTAATCAATTATTCATAGAATTTTGGATTTATTGTCAAAATTAAATAATAAAATTTAGGAATAAATAAAATTAACTTCAATTAAATAATTAAGTGGCAGAATTAAATCTAATTAATTAAATATTGAGAATATTCAATTAATCAAACTTTAGGATAAATAGGATTTATCGCCAAATAATCATTAAATCAAAGATAATTAGGATAATTAGGAATATTACTAAGAATATTCCCCTGATGCAGAATTTAGGATAATCAATTAGGATTCGATGATGTTCAGATGTGCCTTAGGTTAGGACTTCGATATCGATTTCATTCAATGTGTCGATGTAAGAGGTTAATGAACCTATAGCCCATTTTTGGGGTATTACATTTTGCCCCTCTTTGAATTGTTGTGTGAAGCGCAATGGTTCAAAGACAGTCTATGTTTGATAGAGATATGAAACTGATTCAAATTTGATAATTGATATGAGACAGAAGTTGATTGAAAGATTTGATATGAAGATGATAGGTCCCGAATGACCAAAGATAATGTTAACTATAACAGTGATGAACCAATGAAACAAGTGTCAAAATGCCTGATTCTGAACCTTATGATTGTGAAGAAGTGAGTGACCGATTCCAGACTCGATTTTCCTTAGAAGAATCACATTGGTATCACATCTGAACCCTTCAGTTACCGAAGAACCAAGGAAATAACACATTTGAATCAATAGTTGCAAAAACTGATACAATTTACAAGATTAGGAGAATATCAGATTGATATGGATCTCGATGAATCTGATATGCCCCAAGCAATGATTGATTTGCCCCAAGCGATAAGGACTTTTGATGAATCAGTAACTAGACATGGTTGTTGTCTTGATTACTGAGGAAAGATATGATTTCAAATTTGATTACAAACTTTGAATGATATGCAATACCATGCCCCCTTCGGGATTAAAATTGAAATCTAACAAGAAAAGTCAATGTTGAATAGTTCAGAAGCATGTTAATTGATTTGAGAAATGGTTATACACGTTCGAAAATGCATTCTGCATCATTTAGAGGTCGAGAAGACCAAGTTTGACCATGAGTTGACCATGGTTGACCAAGTTGAAATTTTGATAGTTTGATGTAAGATAATTAGTTAAGTTGAATACTGGATTTTTGCTATGATTGAAGGTTGATTATGCAAGTAGTTAATAATATGAATGATCTCAGATTTTGATTTTGATCTCGAAAAAGGATTCTACTTGTTGTTTCGTTGGAGGAACCTTCGTGTGAGATTCGACTCTTATTAGATTTGAAGATGCAATTTGAAGAATCGTTTAACCATTGAAGTTTGTTTAATCATTGTGAGATCATGCAAAGATGAAAAATGAAATGCAACCTAAGACCTAGGACCTACTCACTGATCATATGTCGATTTGTTATCATCATTGAACTTTTAGGTAACCGGATAAATTAATACAATGCCCACTAGTTATGAAACTATAGACATGAATATCGATTTGTATGTGCAGGAATCAATACAACACCCACTGATTATGAAACCACGGACATATGAATATTGATTTTGTTGTCGAAATGTCAGATTAAATATAAGCACCAAGGCACAAACGCCAGGATGACCTGAATATCATGTCCATTTTGATATTGCAATTTGTATAAGCATCAAAACATAAACATCATGATGACTAGAATATGCCTTGCGGTACAAACACATCAAACAGTCAAGAGATCATTCTAAATCTGATGTGAATTACCTGTAGTGACCCTTTATCATTCACATCCTTAGGTAAGATCGTGTTTCACAATAGGAGAAAGAACTCACTCAAAAAGACAATAGTTAGATCAAACTTCATTGAATTTTTTAGGTATCAATGGTCGAGGTACGCATGGCCATCCAATTCGAGATAGAAGCTCTTACAGTCGGACACCATTTCAATCTAGAATTTCCAAAGACGTTAGATTTTCACATACAAGAAGAAAATAAAGAAAAGATTATGCCCCCAGTCATCACTCTCTAAATCCTATAAAGGACATCATCGAAGAGCTCGAAGGGACACAATATGCAAAAACCTCAATGTGAATTAGTAAGCATACAAGGAGATAAAAGCATGTAAAAAGTACAGATTGTTTTCAGTTTGTGTTTGATTTTTGATTGCATTGTTGTAGATGCAAAATCATTTCTGGAGACAAGACTGACTGACTGACTCAAATGAAGCTTCAAAGGACTCTGACTGGATATGACACGTCTAAGATATACTTGAGGCCATAGGATATGACATTGATTGCCCCCAAGTTTTAAGCATTGATAGGATACAGATGCTTGAGCCGATTGATGTACAGATCGACTTATTGAAAATAGGAATGTGGAAACAAACCAGGAGATATGTACAAACTAAAGCAAGACTGAAAGCTGGGAAAGACCAAGATTGCGCTGATAGATGGAGCATTTTGAAACAAGTGGTGCCCATTTGCTGGGTTTTCACCACCTTGGCAAAGATTCTATTTTTGCTACCAAGGCGCCTGTTTCCAGGTTTTCACCAAGGCACTTTTTTCTTCCTTTTTCATTTTTTTTGTATTTTTCATCTTTTCCATTTTTTTGATATTTTTGATATTTTTGAATTTTTTTTTTTGTGAATCATCAAGGTGCCTATTGCTAGGTTTTCACCAAGATGTTCATTTTTTTCAGGACTTTTTCCAATTTTGAAGATTTTCTCCAAGACATTTTACCATAGACTGAATGTTTTAGGCATAGAATTTCTTCAGATGGAGAACGTTGATTGGTTCTCAAAGCTGTTCTCCTTCAGTTGTTGAGAGTTGATAGGCACCAGAGCCAAAAGTAGTAGTGATTACAAAGGGACCTAGTCAGTTGTGTTCAAACTTTCCCTTGCGTTCTCGATGTGATTGATTTTTAAGATTTTCTCTTAAGACTAGATCACCAACCTGAAATTCTCTGTGTCTGACTTTCTTGTTGTAGCCTCTAGACATTTTTTTCTGATATACTCTGAGATGATCATACGCTTCTTGTTTGCGCTCATCTAGTAGTTCAAGTTCTTGCACCCTAGACACTCTATAGTCATCATCAGTTACCAGACCATGAATGTTGATTCTTAGTGATGGGATTTCAACCTCAATAGGTAGTACTACTTCAGACCCATAAACTAAAGTGAAAGGTGTAGCCCCAATAGGCATTCTGATACTTGTTCTGATACTGGTTCTGATACTAGTTCTGATACTTGTTATGATACTTGGTTCTAATACTTGGTATACTTGATAGCATCTTTTTCCACTGCAAACTCCCAAGCAATATCATATCATGCAGTCCCAATGTCTAGCAAGGTGGAGAACAAGAGGGATTGGCAAGTTGGTCAATGAGATGGAAGACAAGAGAATGAAGGATACTGAAGGGAAGAAATCCTCAAGGGCAAACTCCTCAAGGGTACCCAAGCTAGGGAAAATTGTCATGTAAAAGAACTTTTGGATAAGCAATGAAAGGCCAGCATAGGATAAGTCACAAAAGCGTAATGCCAAAGAAGGAAAGGATGTAGTCCAAAGGAGTAGATATGTCAAGAGGTTTCAAAGCATCGTGTTCTACTCTTTTTTTTTATTAGATCAAGACCAAAAGGAATGAAAGCAAGATTGTCGTAAGATAGCTCACAAGATAGCCAAATGTTCGTGTATAGATCAACATTGTCAAGATCAAAGAGAGAAGATGGAATGGATGAAATATGTAGAAGAACTACGCATGATGCCTGATTGCCAGATTTTCATCATGGTACTTATCCAAGGTGCTAGAAGGGAGTGGTTTTCACCATAGGATGAATTTATTTCTCTTTACTTTTGCTACCAAGGCACCTGTTTCCAGGTTTTCACCAAGGCACATTTTCAATTTATTTTTTTTAATTTTTGGAAGAAGGTAAGCTTTTTAGATAATGCTCCTTGAAAAGATAAACCATTATATGCCAAGGATTCAAAATGATATGCTCAAAGATGCTGATAGGGAAAGGAAGATGGAAGAGAAAAATGGAGGATAGGATTTTATGTAAAGCAAGTGAGGTTGGAAGATAGGAGGAATAGGCAAATGAGAAAAAATGATAGAAGGTAGAAGGATAATGAATGGAAGGATTGTGAAAGGGTAGATGGAAAGGAAGGAAAGATCAACATCAACACACACCTTGAAGGGTAGCGAGAGGATGGAGGAAATGTGAATGAAGGAATATGGTGAATGGATAGCAGAGGTTGTGGTTTAGGTGCATGGAATGGAAGAATGTTTTTGGAAGGAGATGAAGTGGAAGCCTTTGGAAGCTTGAATGTCAACTTCACTTTTTGCTCAATGCCAGACTCTTTCAAGAGAGACTTTGGAATCCATATAGTCATAGGCTTTTTATTTCCTTTTGATGATCTAGAGAGAATATCTTCAATGATGGATTTTGGAACCCATACTTGTCTTGTAGTTTTTTTCTTAGATATCTCTTTTGACTTTATGTTTCCATGTCTATTAGAGGAGACATGGTGATCTTTTTTTGATGGATTCTTGTATTGATTCTTTTTCTTGTATTGAACATTCAAGTTACTTCCAAAGAACTTCAAAATTGTGGAAGAAGAAGGAGGATATGATTGGTTTAAATGGGTAGGTGGATGAAAAGGATTCAAGGGTATGAATCTATGTTGATCTTGAGGAAAGATAGGAGATGGAGGGATGTAGGGACCCAAGATGGATGGTGAATTAGGAGAGTTAGGAGGGGAAAGTGAAGGGACATAAGGACCCAATATGGAAGGAAAATGTGAAGCCCTTAGTGTTGGTGGAGGAGGTCCAAGTATGGAAGTGGAAAATGTAAAAGGATAATCAATAAGTTCATCATCATCTATATGACAACCAAGGATATCAGCATCTTTAGAGTGAGCATTATAATTTTCAATAGAATCATGGACATCTTGAATATGAGCACCTTCTTTGATAGGATTATTCAAAGCTTGCAAAGACTTAGGAAGAGTAGAAAGTGGAACCGAATATGGAGTGGTAGAATAAGAAGATGGAAGACTTTGATCTTGACAAGGATCTTTGGATAGCATAAGCGCATAATTTTTCTCTTGATTTTCAATAGGCTTAACATTGGAAGTAACAACACCATTTTTACCAACCTTAATGGAAGTATCATCTTTGGAAAGTGCAAGTGTAGTAAGGTTATTTTGATTGTCAATAAGCTCAACAGTGTAAGTAGTAGCTTGATCTTGCTTAGGAGAAGACTTAAGACATGGTGGAATGCATGAGAAAGGGCATGTAGGATCAAAAGAACCATGGAATGGATAAGAGACATCATGAAAAAGATTGGATGGCATGGAGATTTCTTGATCTTGATCTTTCTTTATGTTCTTCTCTTTATCATTTTTAGAGTCCTCTTGACATAGAGCTACTTCTAAGGACAAGGGATCATGCTACAATTGTATAGAAGACTTTGGAAGAGATGGGGAAGGACTAGCTGGAGTAGGCATTATAGCATATAAAGGCTTAGGCTCTTTGGGTTTAGCATTATTGAAAGTATTTGCAGCCAAGTGAAGGTTAGCTTGAGTTTCTTTAAGAGGTAGCCCTTGAGGATAACTATAGGGAATTGTATGAAAAGTATCAGAGCTTTTGGTGGATGAAGGACTTTTGAAAGATTTGATAGGATTGGAAGCTTTAGGAAATGTATGGGCATCAAAGGAAGTAGGGGATGGAAGGGAACCATCACAAGACAAAGGTTCAGCATTAACATGATCTTTCTTGAGAGTGTAATCTTTATTTTTAGCCTGAGAGTTCTTAGAGGAGAGATTCTTATAGTATTTACTTTTGTAATCAGCATGAAAAACTTTCTCTTCCTCAAGTGAAGTAGACGTGTCATCTAGGTATTGTTCACAGAAGTCATCAAAGTCTCTTTCAAAATCAGAATCATATGGATCACCCTCACAATCTATCCAATGTGATGGCCCATTTTTAGTAAGCAGGAACACACGATGAGGAGGATTCTTAGGAACAGAGGTGTCATAAGTATCATTATATTGTCCATCATCATAGTCATCATAGTCTCTGAAGAAGGATGTGTCACTCTCCATGGAAGAGGTATCATAAGGGTTGTCACGTTGCTCACATTTTGTCCGAGGGCATGGTGATATGTACAAGTCTTTATCAAATGGAAAAGGGCATGGAGCTTCCATGGAGAACTCTTTAGGTTCCTTTTCTTTCTCAAGTTTGTTAAGTTTGACTTGCATAGCATGTATCTGTTTCATCATAGCTATGATTAGAATTTTTTCCTCATGTGTATTGATTCTTTGAGACATGTTAGGAGTTTTAGGACTCCTTGGAATAGATTGGTGTAGAGTTTTTTGATTGACTCCTTGAATTGATGGAGGGGGAATGTAACTAGATTTCAATCGAAAGTTGCCAAGACCGTCGTCTTTGTAAAGAATAGAATCATGGAGTTGCTCAAAAGTTGGACCTATGTGAGTCAAAGGTAAAGTATGAGATATTTCCCTAGATTTCTTGTGGGAGGAAGCTCTAGTTTCCACCATTAACCTTGGGTGAAGCAAAAGAATAATATGAAGACAACTGAAGAATGAATTGAATCAAGATGATTAGATGACGCAACCTTGTCAAGGTTTGATTGATTGAAGTATAGATATGACTTAGATGAGGGATACTATGCCCTAGATGTATGGGTAGATTCTCAAAAGATAGCAGACACGAGTTCACAACACTTAGCCATTTTGATGATTGATTGAAGATAGTTATGACAAGGTTTTGACACAAGATGAAAAGGACTCAAATCGATTAAACAAAAGACTAAATCGGATTCAAAATACCACTTTGGGATAATGATTGGATTCTCAGTAGTTGTTGCTCTATTCTTGACACAGTGATTTGTTCGACAGATTCTGGAAATAGGCTGAAAAAGCTAAGTATTTGGCACAACAGTTGCAAAACTCACACGACAGTTGCTAGCAAGATTTGACCTTTTGAATTTGATTGGCAAAAAGACTCGTATGACACTGGGTTCTTTACTATACGATAGATGGGCAGTAATGAAATGACACTTGATAGAAACTAGTATGACTTTCTGACCTCCTGAGATGACTTTTGACTCCAGAAAATAATTTTACTTCAGATTTTGCAAATTTTGAGTTTTCAGATTCGGATTGTTTGCAAATTTTAATGTCCAGATTTAAGGATTGTAACAAATTTGTCCATTTTCAATAACCAGATAGATAAACAAGCACACAAAATAGCAAGCAAGTGATTTCAAGCATGTTTGAAAATAATGAATAAGGGCAAAAGCAACCTTGCGCATAAACAATCAAGTGACTTATTCATTCTAATCTTTAGAAGCGCTAATTGTGTATGTTCCAAAAATGTTTTGCAATAACGCACATATACCCTAGAAAATAAAAATTTGGCCTCACTAGGGTTTTTAGTAATAGTTTGACTCTGTAACTTTTATGACCCAAAGGGGTGAACTCCAATCCCGGCGCACCAGGGTTTTGACACAGTCTAAGAATTTAATCAATAAGGAGCTGCTAGGGAGATCTAACAACCCAACAATGAACCACACCTATGAAGATTTCTTCCACAAGGACATTTATATAGCGGCTGTCACTACCATGGCAAAAATGGCTATTACCGCTTGAGGTTTCGTCAATGTGGTTGACCCAATTAAGGGAATGTCCACTATGGTTAACCCTCTCTAAAGGTGACTCACAAGATATACCACATGGAGACTGGTTCTAGATTCAAGGATTTGGGTTTCTGGTACTATCTAAAAAGGAAGTAGAGCATAATCCCCTAGCCTTTTCACTTTTAACCCAAACAAAACAGACAAATTAATCCGACATGCTAAGACCAAGATTATCTCACAAAGATCTATGATGTCAACCCCTTAGGATCTATCAACCTCTTCGGAGAGAGAATGCCTCGATCAAAAGTTGAAGACACACGGATCTAGTGGAACGTGAGACTCCCTTAGTATCCTCCCCACCTACAAGGGATCCTTCATTGAGAAGAGTTTCACTGGAAACCCACTCTCTCAAGATCCACAAATAGTGTTCATGGGGCCTAATTACTATGTGTAACAAAGATGTTGAAAGCAAACTATGTTCATTTTTATAGCCCAAATGAAGTCTGTGATAGGAAAGCAATAAAAAGTCACTCAAGCTAGACACATGAGATGTTCGTTTTAGATCCAAAATCGAAGTCTTATCAGTTGAGAAGATTACCTGAATTCCTCACAACGCACTTAGTAGATTTTTACCTATTTTTAGCAATTCTTGCACTTTTTGTCTTCTATCTTTTGTACCCACAAGATGTACCTGCACCTGCACCTGCAACCCACTGTTATGAAAAACTTACCTATTCTTGTACATGAAACCCAATGTTATAAAAATTTATCAAAAAAATAAACACAACTTGTCAACCCCACATGGTAGAAAATCAGGTTAGTCAAAGATAATATGTCATTTGATAATCGAAAAACCTATTGTCATAAAAAATTAGATTCTGACCAATCTGCACTAAATCAACAATAATTTTTACAAATAAAAATTAAATTAATCCAAACCAATGGAAAATGAAAGCTAACTCAAATACCTTTCCATAAATATAAATTTTAGATCTGTATCATGTCATATGTGCATATACCAATAAAAATATCAGTCAGATTTCATAAAATCAGGTTCAGACCAGTCTTCACTAAAATGATCATAACTTTTTCAAATCAAAAAAAAATTAATCTAAACCAATTTCAAATGAAATATAACTCAAATACCTTTCCATAAATATAAATTTTGGATCTGTATCATATCATATGTGCATGTACCAATAAAAACATCAGTCAGATTTCATAAAATTGGGTTCAGACCAGTCTTCACTAATATGATCATAACTTTTGTAAATAAAAATAAAATTAATCCAAACCAATGAAAAATGAAAGCTAACTCAAATACCTTTCCAAAAATATAAATTTTAGATTTTTATCATGTCATATGTGCATGTACCAATAAAAACATCAGTCAGATTTCTGGAAAAACAGCCCAGAAATTTATCACAAAACTCAAAAAAATTAACCTTGTGGTCCTAGGTTCAAAAAAAATGATAAAAATTTGATAGAATAGAATGGAAACCCATTTCAAGGCCCCACAGTGGGCACCAAAAATGTGTGTGTGAATTTTGTACCTGATCTGTAGACACAACACTTCAATAAAACATTAGAGGTTAGCAAAAATGAAATTGTGCAATAATTGAAAGCTAAACTAACCAGGCAATTTGCTGCCTTCTAATAGGTGCGAGTATGATGTTCTCAGATTGTTATCGAGATCAGTGACCTTGACAACACCTAAATGAAGGATTTTAATGCAAAAGATGGATATGGAATGTATGCAATTAATCTCTTTTTTTTTGGATTTTCTGTGCAATTATGATGAAAAAATGATATGAAACTATTCTATATGAAAACTTGATATGATATGCTAATCTAGAAATGAAATTCTAATATGATATGCTAAAATATGAATGATCTCACAAAGTTGTTTGATTTGCAAAAGAAGCTTTGATTCTTCAGACACCAATTCGTCAGCATAAGTTTGCACAATTATGAGATGATTTTAGATGAGCTGAAGCCTTAATTTATAGAAATCCAAGGCTTTGGAGGTGCATGGGAAAAGCCATAAATCACTCAAATAACTCAGGTTGATTTTTGAGTTATTTTTAAATAAAAGATATTTAACTCACAAAAATATGCAAAAGCAGAGATCAACTCAAAATAGAGTTTAGCTTTAATTGATAATTGAAAGTTGTCTGCTTTTCTTGATTGTGCATGATTTAATATGAATTAATTTAATAATTAAAGTGATTTATTTCCAACTTAACTGATTTTGAAAAATAAAACAATTGATTTATAGGTTAATCAATTATTTTTCAAACTTTTATTCAAAAGCAATATTATTAAAAATTGACAACTTGCTTTAATTAATTAAATAAGAATTTAATCAATTATTCATAGAATTTTGGATTTATTGTCAAAATTAAATAATACAATTTAGGAATAAATAGAATTAACTTCAATTAAATAATTAAGTGGTAGAAGTAAATCTAATTAATTAAATATTGAGAATATTCAATTAATCAAACTTTAGAATAAATAAGATTTATCGCCAAATAATCATTAAATCAAAGATAATTAGGATAATTAGGAATATTACTAGGAATATTCCCCCGATGCAGAATTTAGGATAATCAATTAGGATTCGATGATGTTCAGATGTGCCTTAGGTTAGGACTTCGATATGGATTTTGTTCGATGTGTCGATGTAAGAGGTTAATGAACCTATAGCCCATTTTTGGGGTATTACAATTGACACGTATAGACCAAACTAAAATTAATTATTAAACATCAAATCTATTTCACTCTTTTCCTAGTATTGGCCTATCATTTTTGCATAATTTCCAAGGAAGTGTGTCAAAGGCATGTTAGTTTGGTGAGTTGAGTTAGGGCCAATGCGTTAGGAAGAAAGCCTGTGCCACTATCAACCTCGCATGGGTGACTACTCCTAATTTGTGTTGTTTATATCTTATAGATGCATTGTTTGATTTCATAGGTAGATCTTAAAAGATAGTTCATCATCTATATATTTTGTGCATTACCCCAAGACCCTGCAAGGGGCATTTCCCCTCGACCCCACTGAGGGTTTCCGGCCCCAGACCCCTACTTTTGAATTTAAAATCCAATAAGGAAATTGCTGGGGAAATCACTTCAAACTAAGGTGATATTTTTCTACCCCATCTATATAATCGATGCAACATATATTATCTCGATCTTCCATTACCATTGTCACATGCATCTAAAAATGTTATTTCTATAGATGAACAAGAACATATAATTTATGAGTTTGTAGGACAATGAAATTTTTAAAATGAAGATTTAGCCATGTGTTGTTCTAATTGCTACAAGGAGGAAGCTAAATGCACATCCAGTTGATCAAGAGGACATGCTTAAGGACATACAAGCTATAAGTGAGCCTCATCAAAATAAAATTGAACATGATCCAACCGCCTTTGTAACTCATGAAAAACTTTGTGCATCTAATTTGGAAGATCAAGGCATGCTAGATGATGTTAACATGTCTTAAAATTTTATTGGATTAGACACACAACATGTTTCTTCACAAAATGCTTCTTCACCTACTATGTATGGTGAATGGAAAAATGCATGCTCAAAACATCCATTGTTACCATCTTCACCATACCCATCCTACTTAATCCCACCCACTATAAATATATACTACAATTCTTACCATTTTCATTATTTAATCCATCTCATATACATTCTACTTCATCATATCCACCAAAGGAATCCATGACGCATAATAACATATTTCATAATAAGGTGGTTGAAACTACATATAATAACACAAATCCATAGATCCATTTACATTCTAATAATGTGATTGAACTTGGACAATTGCAATTGAAATATATTAATGCAATAAATGGATGCAATTTTGATTTCAATGTATTAGAAGAACAATATGATCAATTGAACAATATTCAACTTAGTTCTTATTTACTTAGCAAATCAAAAAATTCAATAGGCATTCACACATATAAATAAATACTGCAATTTGAGTTCCACTTGATTATTAAAATAATAAGTTTGTGTGCTAGAATGTATTATGCACTAAAAGGTGTTATAATGGATACATCAATCACTCAACACATGTATCGTGAAATCCTACAAGATGTACCTTTTAATATGTTTGCACTCAACTATATAGATCTTTGGAGGCCAATGGTAAAAATGTGTATTCCTCACATAGTCGTTGATTTTAGGCCCACCAATAGTTGATTTACTTCTTAAGAACAATTAGATGAATTTGAATGCATTAATGACCGGCATACTAAACATTGAAAAGGATATGTAATGCCCCCTCCCATAGTTGCTTTTAAGTTTTATTTTCCAAACTCTTTTAGGCCATTTTCATGTGCGTGTTATTTATTTCAAGGATTTTGAGGTTTATGAATGTATGACATTTTATTGAATAATCATGAATAAGATGCTTTCGAATAATTTTCTTGTTGATTAAATGGAAATGATGATGTTATTTATATGTGATGGTTATTTCATTTTGATGATTCATATGTTAGGATATCATGAGTGTTTATGGTTTTACTGACCCCATACTTGCATGGTATGGTCGATATGTATGTTTTACATTTCTGTTTGACGTGCTTGATGTGGTTGAGGGATGGAGTCGTAGTTACTTACTTGCGAGATCCACACGATCGACCGATCTTGACCATTGCTTGTTTATATTTATATGTGTATGTACATGATTATCTTTTATGCAGGTTGCAGGTACTAGGCATCGACTTCCCTAAATTGTCAGGATGAGCATGCCCTATCGCAAGATATCAATGGTAAGGGAGGGGAGATAACATACAAATTCAAATCCTAACCCTAGCCATTGATTATCCTAAATATTGGGCAAGTATCTGTTTCTACCCATATGAATTCGTCAAAGTGACATGAATTCGTGAGCCCTTCCTTGGTGTATGTTTGATATAGAGTTAGTCATTTTTTGAGTTTTGGGAGTCAAGTGAATTTGCTTGCATGTATTATTTGATTTAATTAACTAAGTTAGGATAAATTTTGAGGTTTGAATATTTATATTTTATGAATGTGGTAATTTTAGTTATAGAGCATATTTAATCATTAAAGGTAATTAAATATTTACCTTTGTTAATTAAATGATTAAATTTAAAGATTTAAATTTGGATTAAAGAGTTTAATTAATTAGTAAATCATATTGTTAATTAAAGGGCATAGTTGATTTATTTAATATTTGATATATTAGTTTGCATAGTTTATTTGTGCTAAAGTATTTATTTATTGTTTAATTAAATAATTATATGCAATTTAAGTTGCACTTTTGAGTTAAGTGAAATTGAAGTTATAATTAAAGTTAAGAGTTGAGTTAGAGTTATAATTTTAAAAGTGCATTATTTATTGAGTTATTTTATCATACAACTTGAGAGAGAGAGTGGAGTTCTGCTTTTGAGTTTGCATGTTTTGGAAACCCTAGGAGGGATAGGTTTTCTTTATGTAGGGATTTTGGGTATTATTTTCATTACGCTAATAGGTTTTGGAGGAGCTCTGGAAGTATTAGAAGATTTTTGGAGAAAGATTGTTTTGGTGGACATTGTTTGTGATTGTCTGAAGGCTTGGATTTGAAGGTTGGCTTGGGTCTTTCTTGGCTTCAAATTTTCAAGCATAGGTTGAGGTAGGGTTTGAAACCCTCGTAATTTTTGCAAATTCTCCTTTTAGAAAGATTGTATTCTTTATGTCTAGAATTTCTACGTGATTGATTTGATATTGATTTCATTTTTTAAATTTTGGGTGTGGTTGTGAAAATTGGACTAAATTGATGTTGATTGATCAGATATTCATTTTGGGTGTTTTGAGAAACCTAGAATTAAATTTTAGGAAAATTAATATCTATTGTTCAAAATGTTACTAAAAGATTGATTTAGGTATTGCATGTATGGTTGAAAATCAATAGATGATTGTTTTGTAGAAACCCTAATTTTCTTTTTGATTCAATCATTTTTAAAAAAATATATATATTTATGTGGGTTTAATTGTATTTATGTCTATTATGGTTGATGGTTTAATTTTTTAATTATATTTATATTTTAAAAAAATAGAATGTTTTGGCATAGTTGTTAAATCCCAAAATTGGTTGATTTTTATTTTATTTTTTAAATTGATTTAAAAAAATGTTTTAAAAAAATTGTTATAAAAAAAATTATTAAAATTTATTGGGGGGCGGAGACCCCATCCCCCAACCCCCTGACAACCTAGGAATATCGCAACAGCCACACTGCTAACAGCAGCAGACGACTATCGTAGCAGTCATAACTAATGTCGTGTAGTAGGGACTACTTACAGCAGCCACTGTTATCGTGCAATAGTAGTTGGACTACCTACAACAACATTGTTGTTGCTGGGATAGCCGAGCTGCCAGCAGGGGTGGTGGGCCAGTCCCCCCTCCCCCCCCCCCCATTTTCATATATAAGGGTTCTTTTTAAATAAAAAATTTATATTTATAATTAAATAAATTTTATTTTATTTTATTTTATTTTTAGATTATAATTTATAATATTAAATTTCATGTTTATTTTAAATTAGTTTTTTTTTATGATTAGTTAGTTTAATTTTTAATTTAATTCTAAGTAGATTATTTAAATATTTAATTTAGTTTAATTTTTAAATTAGTTTATTTAAATGGATTTTTTTTAGTAGTATTATTTTGTACATTTAATTGAGATTAAAGGACTTTTTGTAGTTTTAAGTTTATTGTGTTGTTGTTCATATAGATATTTTATTTGTTTTTTTATGGCAATTAATTTTATGGGGAGTATTGTATGCCAGAGCTTGGGGGAGTGATTTTTATTTCGTTGGAGTTTTGTTTAGGTTTAATCAGGAAACTATTTTAGAGATTGCATGGTTATGATTGCACATATGTTTTTATGCACACTTTTTATAATGGTTGGTTTAGGGCCAATGTGTGTGACCCTGATGTCTTTTGTGGACAGAGATTTGATTATATTATTATTCTAGAACCTATGTGGTTATTCTTTGATTGTGAGCCTAGGGGAGGTTAAATAGGTGCATTTTAGGGGAGTGGCTTACAATAGGGGTCCGGGGCCCAAAGAGGCCAGTACCAGGGTAACCTATCATAAGTTGTTTAATAAGTGATAACCTAATAATAAAACTTGGGGACAACATTGAATACAAGATTGATCATTGATGCCTCACCCATGCCTTGAGTGCTTGTATAGGCTAAAGATTGGAATGGGATGATACCTAGAGAGTAGGTATTATTAGAATTCCTTGTCTTCATGAGAGGGTATTCGGGTTCTGCATGGGTCATGTTGAGGGTCTGGGGTCCAGTGTAGCCAGTCCAGGGTAACTCAACCTGATAGATGCTTGAGGGTATCGGGTCTAGAGAGACCAGTCCAGGGTAACTCAAGTAGTTTTCTATGTGATGACACTCCCATAGTATGTAGCCTAAGTCTCCTCCATAGTTTCTACATTTGCCTATGGTGGTGTGTCAGTGTTTCATTATTACCTGGTGGGTTATTTTGTATCATTTGGTAATTTGGTACGTGTTGGTTATTTGAAGTTTATTTATCTTAAGTTGTGGTACCTTTGAGTTAGAAAGTCTTCAAGACCTTTTCTTAGATGTTTTGATTGATTTTTTATCTGAGTGGGGTTTGTTGTTATCTCTTCAGCACGGTGGGAGTGGACCTTTGGTTCCACGAGGTCGAGTGGTAGTGTCATCTTTTACCATTTGAGATTTCAACATTCCTGTAGCGGTGCTGGAGGGTTCTTGTTCCTATTACCTTCTTATTATTATTCATTAGAGGCTTGTTCATTCCTATCTTTTGATGTTCATGATTATATCTTGTATCAGTACTTCAGAGTTGCATATATTGTATTATATTTTGTATTTGATTACTGTGACATACCCTATGACTTGTGTAGAGGATGTTGTATCATTTTTATACCTTATGGTATTGGATATATTTGTTATTCATATAAGTTAATTATGATTATTCTTAATCTAAATATTTATTTTGTTTATGTAATTCTACGTCATGGGACCCTCGAGGATTGTTAATTGTAATTGAGTTGTGCTTATGTACTTGTTTGTATCTCAGGGTTGTGTTGCTTCCATATTGTTATCATCATTGTTTGTAAACACTTAAGGAAAAAATTATTCTTTTAACATAGTGACATGTATTAGGTTAAATTGTCATGGGTTCCCTGGCGGGGTATTACAGGATATATTTCTACAATTCTATAATGCTACAAAATGTTGATTGTTCATTGACAAGGAACAAGATATAAATATTTATATGTTTTCCATTCTTGATTCTTTATCTTAAGATGAACATTCATTGAAAAGGCTCAAGGTGTTATTATATCATTGTCTTTATGAATTCTTTGGATTATCCTGATGCCCTCATGTTTGCGTATATTAAATTAAGTTGGGCGGGGGGGGTCTATTGAATTTTGGAAATCATTTGTTGATGCTTGATAACATCTTTATTGATTGTTTCATTGTTGTCTCTAATGAAACCACATGTGTGAGCTTTGGGCCAAATCAAGGTATGCATTCTTGTGTTAGTCAACATTAAATTCATATTTTGTTTACACAAGAATTAATTGTAGTTCATCTATTTTATTATTATTACATATGTATTTATTCATATAACTTTCCCATTAATTTTCTAATCAATAAATCAATTCTAATGGTGAAGTTATTAAAAGGATGATATTGTATTACTATACTTGATATACTTGGTCCTGAGAATATGGTTGTGGGTTTCTTATGGTGGTAACCTAGAACACTTTTGCACTACTTGATGATGCTTCTCTTCATGAGATCTCAAAGATACATTTTTGTTAGATTTGCTAACTAGATGATGGAGTTTATTTTGTGATAAACTATTGTAGATCAAAAGAGGATTTTTCTTCCAGTATTCAACACTAATGGGCATAAATTCTCTTTTTCACCATCCTTTATGCTTGAACATGTAGAGGACATAATGATACATATTGTAATCATGAATCTTGTTGTACTATGTTCTTGGCTTAGTTCTTCACAAGCCACACATACATTGACAATTAGGAGACATATGGATGCCCTACAAGGAGCTTGAGCATATTATACTACAAATAATTACACTTCATCATAAGGATTGATTCATATACCTATATAAAGCTTTATGGATCTATTGAGAAACTACCATTAGTCTTTCGCTACATTGCCTTATCTTTGTAATATTGCTTCTATCATAAGTACTTCTTTCAACTACGTGATTTGGCATGTCTTCCAAAGTTCTACAATCATATTTTAGATATAGTGGCATGAGCTAAGTGAGATCAAGAATTTTTGTAGTAATCATGTTATGAGAATATTCATAGTCACTCTTGAGGAGGTATATTTCTTGCTTCGGGTCATCATTTCAAGTTTTGAATCATGTAACTAGTTTCAACAGTGACTTTTATTGAAGGGATTCTAAAGGAACTGCTAGAATTAGATGGTGTCATTTCAACACCCATATGAGAGTTTTAATTTATTTGGTCATTACATGTAATTTTTCATAAGGAAAAAAATGGAAAAAAAATTATTAAAAAAATTAATTCTAACAATAAAAACCTTTGGGCATTATTAGACAACTACAATTTGAAAACCAATTTTTGGCAGATTATACTTGAAATAAATTCTTAATGGTGAAAATTGTTTTTACAGTGCCACTAACAAGTGATAGAAAACTAGCTTGCCAACGGTCACTTGTCATTATCAAAAAAGAAAAAAGAAAAAAAAAAGGAGAAAAAATGTAATAATTGTTGTTCCTCCTTCGAGATAATTATTTTTAAGGAACACTCAGATGCTTCTCTGGTTATTTCACTCTTTGAGTGTTTCTAGCACCTCTTGTCACTCACTTGTGTAACTATACTCCAATTTGTGGTCACCGTGACTTTGGTACCTATAAAATGTAGTACAAATTCAGTTGAAGTGTTACATACAGTGAAATAAATTACCTAACACATGTTTTATGTTTCTTTAGTCAGATGGAGATCTTTCATGGTGTCTTAGTCATCATCACAATTTTTGGTTCCTTCCCTACTATTGGTTCACAGTTGCTGAGTTCTTTTGGCTAGCTAACCTTGGAATAATTGGACATGCAAATTGGTAGAAAAAACACTTTTATTTTTCATTATTTTATCTCTTACCTTTTTAATATTTATTATTATATTAATAATATGTGCAACATTTGTACCTCTTTTCTCCTTGTTTCCCAAGGATGGTCAACCCTTTAAGTTGGGGGTAGGTACATCATCCTTATCACTTATCTTTTCACCCATTATTTCACTTTATCCTTAATCATCCCATGATAGTATTTATTATTTCACCCTTCCTATTCCTTATCATTTCATCTTTCATAGCTAGAAGTGGAGATAATTTTCCATGATACCTCCTATTTATAGCATTTATGCATAATAAAAAAATTGGAGAGAGAGAGAGAGAGAGAGTAAATTGAAACATTGAAAGACAATTATAAGGTTGAAAAATAAAGAAAAAACATTGAAGCCTATTATGAAGAGATGGTGAAAAAAAATTGAAAGTAAATCCACGAGGCTTTCAAAGAAGAAGGAATTGATAAAAAATGTGACGAGGTCTAATAATCAAGGGTGAAGAAGAAGGCCAAAGCTATAAATCCAAAAGGATGTCAATTCAAATCAAATACCTCTTGATCATAATGATTACACAAGGGCATGCAACATACTAAGTTGGGGGGAATGATGAGAGCCAATTGCATTCTTATTTATGCCATATTTTAATTTTGTATGTTTTGTATGATTAAATATATATTAGCATTTAATATTGATTTGGGATAAAAATATGAAATTTAATTATTGGTTGAGTTTACTAATGAGCATTGTGATTTCAAGTCTTGGAAAATGTATTTTGCAGCATGGACAAGAATGAAAAATTTCTATAATATCCTTATCACCTATACAAGATCCTTTTTATCAATCAACATTGTCCTTCTAGATTAATTTGTGACTTCTACAAGTGGATGTGTTGCTTGGTAATGTAAACCAAATGGAGGAAATGAGCATGTGCCAGCCATTTTGAAGAAACCAATCTCTACATATTTCCTATTTATGCTTTTTTTTGTAACTAAAGTACCATTTTTAATTATTGGATATGTGCTTCAAATCATGTGTGGAGGAGAAACTTGAGAATGTGTCATTCCTATTTTAGTTGCTATTTAGACAATCATGATCTTATTATATGGCCATATATGCCATGGGTATAATATTGTTGTTGGCCAACAAGCAATGTAAAAAAATCATATCAATTTGTTGGATAAAAGCCAAAACAAATTATATTTTTATGTATTTTTGTTATGAGCTACATATATATAAGTGGTGCAATATGGACTATAAGATAGATTTTTATATATATAAATTTATGTATGCATATTAGTGAATAAATTTCCTGTAATATGTTTGTATCAGTGTTAACATTATTATCTGATAAGTAAAATCAACATTCATATGATCAACTCCATGTAGGAAGGCTTCATTATATCAACATGAAAACTAGGAGCAAGGGCCCACTCCTCAAGGAATCTTGGTGACATTTTTATTTTTTGTGTGTTGTTTCTCTTTAAATTTTAAGTTGTAATAATCATGTGATTTGAATTTTAGTAGTTTAGTGTGATAAAAGATTTTGTAGTTTGTGTATATTCCTAAAAATTTAGCACCCATAATTGGATGTGTTATGACCTATTAGGCCCCATTTTGGTGATTTCAAACTTGAAATGTCCATTATGTTTGATCCTAGCAACCTATATTTTCTCCCCCTTCTTTCTTTCTTCCATCTCGACATCTCCTGTAATTGTGAGCTCATTTCCCAAGGTATAGGCATGTACTAGAAGCATGTCCCAACCATTTGGGGCCCAAATTTTTTTTGAGGCCCGATGTTGGGGTATTAATGGGATTTCTTGATTTGTGGTTGTCCTAGACTAGATTTGAATCCCAAAATGAGGGAGTAAAGTACAAAAGGACCTCTTATCTCCTCATTTTGCATCCATCAACTAAGTGCAAGTATTTTGACAATCAATCTATCAAGTTTTCAATCAATCAAGAGCAATTAAGCATTTGAATTCAAGATTTGATGCCAAGTATCCCAATTCAAGATCTCCAAGTCTTCATTTTCTTCAAGATTTATCAAGTAAAAGGAAATCTTCTTGAATTGAAGAAAGTTTCTATCTCATGATGGACAAGTAGATGAATTATCAATCAAGAAAGAAGATTCAACATTCATTCATCCTCTCTCCTTCTTTGCAAGTGTTTTCAAATATATTGAAATAAAAGATCTAGGAGTGAAAATCATAAATCCATGCATTTATGAAGGCATCCTTGATTCTACACCACATTCCAAGGTCAACTCTTTGGATTCCAAGCACATTTAAGCATATTCATGTGTATGAGTGATTTCTACATCTGTCCATGATGGTTTATGCAAGGTAAATCTACAATTTTCTTTTTAACATACTTTCCTTTATGTAATTTCTATGTATTTTCAAGGTCGATTTCTAAACAGGGGTTTGACCAAGGAAAACCCCTTTTCCCAACCTTTTCTATTTTTTTTGTGTGCAAGAATAGGTTGTGGAGCCACTAGATTGGGATCAAACAAATTAGAAATAGTCAAACATATCCAAAAAATTGCAGTCAATTTTTCCTGGTACAAGACACCACTGGTGGCCTATACCCAAGTATAGGACAAGTTTTGACTTGCCCATGTGCCACTTTCTACTAAGATTTTACCCACAGGTCAGTCTTCACTTTGCTTTCCAATTCTGTAATTTCTTCTCAATATCAATTTGTATCTGCCTATTATTTCCATTTTTTTCTTCTTTGTATAAATTAGCATTTTAATCATCTTGATCACATTAATTCATCATTCCCATTTCATCAATCATGTCATTTTACCAAAGTACCATTTTACCCAATTAGCGCTTAAGTCTCCTCTTGAGGCTATTAGGGGCATCTTCCTTTTGAATGTATAACTAGTGAAAAGGGTAGTAATTTATCTACCTATTTACATTGCTCCCCTTTTTCCTTCTATATAGTTTGAAATTTAGTTTGTAATAATTCATTAAATTTTCCTTGGTATATTTTGCAGTTGTGGGGAGAAAAACATTGATAGTTAGCTGAAAATGGTGTTCAGGTTGCAAGATGAGTCATGGTTGCCTACGATCAAGAAGGTCATTAGACCAATTTCATCCAGTCACTGCCACAATGGAGTCTTGTTGGGAAAATTCTTTACTAATATGGTTGAATCCTTTGGAGCAGTATATAAGGCTTCCAGGATGGTAGGTGCATTATTGTAGGATGAATATAAACATGATGTTTCAGTGATCATGTTGCATATGAATATAAACTGTGAAAAAATGGATTATTGATAGAGTTTTTAATGGTGTTTAGCCATGGCTAAAAAGAAGAAATTTGTTCAAGATTTGACTTTATTTTGTGAAGGACAAGTCGATATGGATATTAATTTTTTTGTCAACTTTGTGGTAAATAATGTTAATATTTTCTCTACCTCTCAACTTGAGAGGATCAATGTATTATTTGATTATTACTTTACCATAGCCAAATGGATATGTTATCTAATTATCTTGTAAGGGAACTAACCCCTTTTTTAGTTATGTGTGTGTGTGTGTGTGCACACATCAGCAATGGATATATTCCTTCTAAATCCTCTTTGAATGCATTGAAAATAATAAAAACAATCCATGGTCTCTTTTAATAGTCATATTTATTTAAAGAACCACATTCAAACTTTTAAATAAAACAAGAATGAATGATCCGATAAAGGAGAAGTGAAACCCTCTCACGGGTATTTTTTCTATTGGTATTGTTAGATATTGTAAACTAGAATCAATCTTCAATAGCTCTTGGTTACAAATCCGATGATGGCATAGTAGTCTTGGATATAGTTTGTGCTTAAGGATCTTGTTGAATCTTCCATAAAATCCTAGTGTTTTGAGCTTGAATTATGTTTAGAGGTTGAAAATTTTCCAAGTGTTGATTTATCCTTAGTATATCTATGCCTTTCCCTATGTTTTTCTATTGACCTAAGATACCCCATTAGAATCATTGTAGGTTCTAACTCATGTCTCAGTCTAACATTGTTTACCAACCCCATGTATTGAAGTCACTTTTCCAATTGGTAACCCTGTATAGTCCTAAAAAGTTAGAACACATGATTGGTTGCTTTATGAGGACCTATTAGACTCATTTTGGTGATTTTGAGGTTTGAATGTCAAGTGTGCTTAATCTTGGCAAGTTGATTCTCCATTTCCTACACCTTTTCACTCTCCCCAAGATCCAAATTAAATTTGAGCCCATTTCTCATTGGACATGTCACCAATGACGAAGTGTCCTTGGGATTTGGGGCCCAAATTTAACCCAAGGCCTGATGTGGGGGTTTTCTCTAAGGATTTCCTTTTGTGGTCGGCCTAGATCGAATTTGCATCCAAAAATAATGGATTTAGTATAAAAACCCCTTATCACTCCTCATTTTATATATCATAATCATATGCAAGAATTTTGGCAATCAAGCTATCAAGTTTTTAAGCAAGCAAGAGCAATTGTACTAAATATTTGAAGGAAATCACCCAATGTCAAGATCTCCAAGTCTCCAATTCTTCAAGATCATTAAAATTCCAAGAAATCTTCTCTAATTGATGCAATTTTCTCTCCCTTGATGGCTAAGTAGAGGAATTCTCAATAAATCAAGAAGATCAACCCTTCATTCCTTCTACTCTCCCCTGCTTTGCATGTGGTTATCAAGCATATTGCAAACTCCTACACTTTTCATCCTCACCGCCTTCATTTCTATGCTTTATCCACATCAACGCGTGGGATGCATTCACATCATAAAATTCTCTCGATGAAGCTTGACATATGTCAACCGAATAGGATTTCATTTTTCTCCATGAAGGTCTTCTCTCTTCCAAATATCACCAATGTGATGTGTGTCCCTTCAAACACTCGCACCTGTAGAGACCCACTAATACATATTCAAGGAATATGCCACTACATGAAAGCTCCCATGACTAATGAAAAACTCAGTAGCTATCCAATGCACACGTTTTGGTTGTCCTATACAATCATGGTCATCCCAGCTCAAGTTGCCATAATTTATTATTTTAGCCCAACTGGCAGACATGCTACAAATTGCCAATTAAAAAGACATAGTTGTCCACAACATGGGAGATTGAGATATTCATGTCTGAATTTTTGACATGCCAATCAATTATAACTAATTGTTATTATTCTAGGATCAAAATAGTCAAAGGTTGTTCTATAAAACCTTGAGGGCCTATAAAATAAAAGAGGTTACAACATCATACTCTTATTCAATGAGTTAATAAATATACTATAAATTTGTAGAGGTTTTAATTTCTGAGAAAAACACTCTATGGCTTGTCATCCAGAGGCATATACTATGAAATTTTTATTATGGGGCATACTCTCCAACCTTGGCATGTTTTCTCTTAATGAAATATGGGGATTGTGCCTGTGTTTCATTTCTCCTTTTGTTAGTCAAGGTGTCTTATGATAATTTTTTACAAGTATAGTCCAATTTACTTATGCTAGTGCAATAGTTTTCTATTTGTTTATATGTGTTTTTTATCATGATAGTTTCTCTATACTCACTATACATATAGAAAATGGGATGAATTGTATTGCTTGCAGCCTCCTGCTTAGGAAGGTTAGTTTTAGGGGTTATGGTCTTTTCATTTGACCCATATTCAAATTATTTCTATATGGAAGCAAGAACACATTCTGGTGGTTCACTTTTTCTCATAGATAGTGTTTTTTATCGTATGTGTGGGTGAAAGTACTCACACTCTTTAGGAGTTTTGTCTCTTTATTTAGACCCTTGCAAGCACTTCCCATAGTTTGGATATGAATATTTTTGCCCTATGATTGACGAATTTAGCATCTTGTTCACCCAACAACCAATGAAGGATTTTTGGTGCATCATGTCCATAGGAATGAAGATATGAATGTTTGAATGGAAAGGGTCAAACCCCTACAAATGCTATATTACATATTCTTAGCCCTTTCCAGCAAGTTTTGACTTGAAAAATCACCTCCCTTAGCTTAGGTTATTTGTAAAAGGCCATCCTCTTCCTTTTTCCCCAAACACCACCCACAAAGAAATGGCTTCTAAAATCCTAAAGTTCATTTCATAGGGTACAAGTTTGTCCCACACTTGTGAATCTCCCTGACTGCCCTTATTTAGGTGTGAGCCTCTTAGGGATCAACAATATTTTTTAGCACGCCTGGTGGGACCAAGATGAATGCAGTTGCTAAAGTCAATGTATACTTTGGTTTTTCTAGCTTAAATTAATCCATCAAGTGTATGTGGTAAGAAACACTCGAGGTCCAATTAAGCATGGATTCAAGCTACTACATTTTTTTTGATTGGGTTGCTCCTTAATCATTTCAGGGGAATCTCATTCCTATCTCACAAGAAATATCACTCAACTTTCAATATGAGTTGTATATTATTGAGCTTGAAATACAAAAAAATGCCCTATAACATTCCTTGAATGTGCTTGAGGCATCTCCTGAGGAACCATATCTAGTAGAACCATGATTCTAGAGAATCACATCATGCATGCATGTTGTCGAGAGGATTCATATCTTGTGGGATGTGAATTTGATTAGGATACCTTTTTGGAGTTCTCTTTCTAGTGTATGATGCCACATACAATTTCCTTGTTCAAGGGTGGACCAATGGTTTGGTGCTTGAAGCATAAAAATAGACAAAGTTAGCATGACCCATAGCTAACACAAATGGACCCACCTTATGATGATGAGAGTCTTCCCCTTCCATATCTATAGGTTGATGATCCAAGCTCCCTTATTTTATTGAGGATAAATAAGTTTCCACCATACAAGTATCATTTTTAGATCCCTTCAAATGAGGAATTTCCTTAGGAGCCTTCACTTGAGGCCCATAATGAGAAAAGAGAAGTGGAGAATGAGGATATGATTTTCTAGGATGAGCTTGAATTGTTTTGCACAAAACTCATAGAACACACTCCAGTTGCTCGAGTGGAGCCTTCCCTAGTGCCCCAGATGGAAAAACCACTGGTTGTCGAGGCCAAGGAACACACAAAGACTTCCCCTACTGCAACTCATTTTGGATGTACCCGTGGGTTCCCACTTAGGTATTGCTTTGACCTCATGACTTACCAATCAAATTAATTCATGCTCATGAAAAAGTATGAAAAGAACCTTTTCAAAGAGTTGAGATGTCATCTCATGCAACGTCAAAGGAAATGCCTAAAATGAACCAATATGTTATTTCCCTAATGTACCACACATAAAATGGTAATAACCATGTTGCCTTTCTTTTGTCAAAATGTTGTAGAGCCATTAATTAAGAAGAACAAGTTAAGTCACTGAGGTAGCTAATTTTCCATACCAGTAAATGGGTCCTTGTAATTAGTTTAGTTTGTTATGTTTGTGTAAATAATTAGGTTAATTAGTTTTCTTTTCAATAAGTGTTACTACACAATGTGGCACATTTTTAGTATCCCATGTATAGTGGTTAGTCCCTAGCATTAGTCTTGCAGTATGGTTTAAATGTTTATCATCGTTGAATAACTAAGTCATTTTTCTTAATGGTGAATGCATTATGTTGCATTAACCCTTTTTTGTTCATAAAAAAAAAGCATGCCAATGCTTCAGGTGTTCCCCATTTCTATACACACTTCTCAAAAGGTATTCTATGACCAACTATCATTTATGTGTGCAATAGTGGGTCCTTTATTATGATAAATTATTTCCTTATAAGAAAATGGTAATGTTTATTCTTTAACCCTTTGTATATGATGAAAATCCACCTGTTAAGAACAAGTTCAAACATGCAAATGTTAATGATAAAGAGCATATTCAAATATATTTTAGCATGTTCATAAACTTATAAAAAAACACTAGTTTTCACCACAACCTCTGATGAGCAATAAGCAAGTACACCCAAGACTTGCTTGATTTCAGCTCTTAGAGATATTTGTGGGTGTGCTCTCCCAATACAAGTATAGATCCCACTAAAATGCAAGTATGATGAGGATTTGAGATGCTCAAGAAGAAGCTATAGAAGCAACTCTCAAGCACTCAAATGCAAGAGGCCAAAGAAGCTCAAGGAGGAGCTATGAAAGAAATCCTCAAGCTCAATGGCATGCAAGTAACAAGAACTAATGAAGCTAAATCTACAATGAAAATCTAACAATTACCAAATGGTTAGCAAAAACTCTAAAAATCTAAGCATATACTAGCATAATAACTCTAATGCAAAAAGGAATGAATTTTTCTTGAGACAAGGGTCCTATTTATAGGATTTTGGAGGGCTGGGGTGAGGTGGCATCTATGTGGAATCCACATAGGTGCCACCAAGGAGACACATAAGCCATGCAAAGTCCAAGAGTTGCTCACACATGTGTGAGCAACTTGGGATGTGAAAGGTCAATGTCTACTTCAAGTACATGTGTAAGTGTGTGTAAGAGATGTGTAAGTGAAAAAGTCCATTTTCACCATTTTAGAATGTGTAAGTGTTATAAAATGTAAGAAGCCTTGTTTGTACAAATTTTAGCAATTTTTGAAAAGGGTCATTTTTGAATATTTGCTCACACATGTGTGAGCAAATAATTAGGACTAATAGATGTAGGAATCCAAAAATTAGCCTAATTAACCTTAGTTAATTAGTGAGTAGGCTTATTAGACAAAAAGTGATGTGTGTAGGATAGCATCTAGGTTGGATTTAGGATTAAATTAAATAAAATTTAATTTAATCATGGCTTAGTAGAAATAAAGAATGTGAGGGAATTAAATAAATTAAAATTTATTTAAAAGGGGACTATGGAGGAACATGTATTAAATTTAATTTAATACATTATGAAAGGTAGTATTTAAATTTAATTCAAATGCTATTAATTAGTGAATTTATTTAATTAAATAAATAGATGAATTTAACAAATATAATTAATAAAAAAAATTAACTATAATGTTATTTGAGATCATTAATTAAATTTAATTTAATTAATGTTAAAAGGATGAATTTAGGTGTCTACACCCTTAAGGTAACACGTAGTTCTTAAATAGTAAACGATGAAAACCAAATAGATGCACAGATAATAGAGCAAGAAAAAGTCATTTTTTTCATTTATCATTAGTATCTATTTACATATCAAAATTATTAAAAAAATAGATATTTTCCTTCATCATTTACATTTTTTTATAATAGTAATTTTCTTTTGGAAAGAAAAATATTTTTCAACATGATGGGTTACGCATCATTAGAACCAGGTCCATTTCTAACTGAGTCATCCCCACTATCCTCTGAGCCATCTTCTGAGTTGGAAGGTTTTTTTTCACTCAACTCAATAACAAAGTCTCAAGATTGTTCAAACAGAACACTTAGGAAGAATTCCTCTAGCCACTCCTTGTCTAGTTCCACATCTGGGTCTATGTATTTCTTAAAGAAATTGACCCCATGTTCTGCATAGAAGTGATGCACATTGAGAAGCATAAAGCAAAATTTTGAAATGAAAGGAACCCATGGAACTTGTGCTCCAATCTTGAGGAATATCCTTAGGTCAATTGCCAATGGCAACTCAACATTGTAGTGAGCCACAACCAACACATCCTCATTGCCATCGATGTGGACTATGTCAAAAATGCCCACGACAATTAATTTTGTCACATCCCTTGGCTCCCCTAAGTCAAGCAAAGAACCCATAAACCTAGATGAGATGTTTTCATTAATCCTATAGTGGCCCTTACTGTGTAGAAAATCTTCACCAAGCAGAGACTTAAGTGCAACAAAGACCAAGTGGACAATCAATTCCTATCAATGCATCTATCCTACTATCATCTATGAGCCCCAAGAAAGGTTCATGGGATAGAGGGTTGGTTAGTCTCACTGTTTTATCCATGATTCTAGACTATAATTTTAAATGCTACATGTACAACTCTTTACTTTTGCTAAATACCTTATGCCACCTTTCAAAAACATTTCCCTTTTATAGAGCAAGTAGTCACCTCGCAAGCATAGGAATTTACTTCACTGATAGGAGAATGTCACACCAACTTGCTAAAAGCACTGTGATCATTTTTTAAGGACTACCATTTGTTCATTTTTGGGTCTTCAAGCCTTATTTTGGCTTTCAATAATGCAGTTAGAGGATATCCATACACCTTGAGCATCAAAAAAAGAGTAAATGCATATTATTTTGGCTTAAAATGAAAGATTATTTTTTATATCCCAATTTACTAACACATTTTTCATGGCATTTAGCATTAATATATGTCATTTCATGAAAATAGTGATATCTAGCTTGATTTTACACACTTCAATTTAATTGTATGTATTAATGTTGATGAGATGTCCTTCCTCAATCCTCTAAGTGAAAAATCAAAGATTATTCTGCTACCATTTTGGCAACCATCCCGAAGGAATGGCATCGTAGTCATTTGTGAATGCAAAAGTCAAAAAGGTAAAGGGATTAATAGAAAATTAAAGAAAAAAATTGCAAATCTCAGGACAAGCTAGCAACTCTATCGAGGCTATGGATGTCTGACTAGTAGTACAATAATGTTCTCAATTGTCAAGGCAATAACATTGTCAAGGCTATGAACACCTGACTAGCATGAAGGCTCTATCCATTCGTGTATGGAACAAGTCTCACCTACATAGCCTAGTAGGCAAGTGGAAACTATTTCATCATATTAATAATGGAAAGGATTAACTCCTTGTACACACAAGAATCCACAGATAAGCTATTTTCATCCTTTGATAGGTTAATATACTGCTTGATTGATGTTTTTATTGAACTATGAGTTATCAAACATAAAGTTACATTCCAAAACCAAAAACAAAGGTATTTTCTTTCTTTCAACCTCGACATACTCCTTTCCTCTATGACTATTTGGTTTACTGACATGGCTCAACTAATTATTGAATGGGATTAATGACTATTTTTAGATAACTTTTGTAGTAATTTTTATTCTTTTCTCTCCCTTCTATAATTTTATTCCCACGACTTCCTTTGTACCTTGGACATTCTAGTTTTTTTTGTGTTGTCTAATAATATTTTTGTTTTCCTTCCTTCAATAAATCTTTGACTTTGGTTTCTACTTGCAGATATTTCAAGTACAATGGTCATGGAAATAACAACTCACCAAAGATAATCAATCAAAGAAATTTGAAGTGAGAACACTCTTTAGCCCAATAGATAAGGCTCTAGTCTGCACAACTAGAGATTCTAGGTTCTTTCCAATTAAGTCAAGATCCCCTAAAAGTCACCAAAAATTGTAGACTCCTACACCCATTGGCCTCACCACCTTCAATTCCATGCTTCAGACACATCAACACGTGGGGCAAATTCACATCATCAAAGTCTCCTAATGAAGGTTGACATGTGTCAATTGGTCAGGACTTCAAGCTGCTCTGTGAAGGTCTTCTCTCCTCCAAGTCCCTCTAGCATGATTTGCATCCCCTTAGACACTCGCACCTATGGCGACCCACCAATGCATATTTAAGGATTATGCCACCGCATGAAATCTCCCATGACTAATGACAATGTCAATAGATGTCCAACACACACTTTTTGGTTAGTTCATGCAATCATGGTCATCCTCACTTGTTCCCCCACAGTTTATTCTTTTAGCCTAGATAGCAAGCATATTGCGCATAGCCAATTAAAAAACATGCTTGCTCGTAGCATGGGTGATTGAGAGATTAATGTTTGAGTTTTTGGCATGTCGATCAATTATAACTAATTGTAATAATTCTAGGATCAAAATGACTGAAGGTTGTTTTATAAAACCCTAGGGGCCTATAAAAGAAAAGAGGTTGAAACATTGGACTTATGTTCAATGAGTTAAGAAATATACTATAAATTTGTATAGGTTTTAATTTTTGAAAACAAGACTCTATGGCTTCTTGGCTAGAGGTGTATATTATGACATTTGTATTTTGGGGCATACTCTCTAGCCTTGGCATGTTTTCTCTTAATGAAATATGGGGATTGTGCTTGTGTTACCTTTCTTCTTTTGTTAATCAAGGTGTCATGTACTAACATTTTGTGGGTCTGGTCTAGTTTACTTATGATGGTGCAATAGTTTTCTATTTGTTTAGATGTATTTATTGGAAAAATGGTCAGCGCTCCCCTTGAGATTCATGACATGGCTTAACCGCCTGTTGTGTCTTCTATAAGTCTAGTGGTTGTATTGGACATTAATAGGTTGATCTTTTGGTGCAATGGCAACCACTACTTGTAACAAGTGGTATCAGAGCTTGGTCACAAGTTCAAATCCCCTTGGGTAATGTTGAGGGAGAGATTGTTGGAAAATGGTTAGCACTCCCCTTGGGATTTGTGACATGGCTTAACTGCCTCCTGTGTCTTCTATAAGTCTAGTGGTTGTATCAGACATTAACATGTCGATCTTTTGGTGCAACGACAACCACTACTTATAACAGTATTTGTGATCATGACAATTTCTCTCTCCTCACTATGCATCTAAAACAAAGGATGAATTGTATTGATTGCATCTTTCTCCTCAGGAAGGTTAGTTTTAGGGGCTTCAGTCTTTGTATTTGACCTTTATTCAAACTATTTATGGCTGGAAGAAACAATACATTCTTCATGGTTCTTGTCTAAACTTATTCTCACAGATAGTGTTGTATACCATGTACATGGGTGAAAGTACTCACACACTCTTTAGGATTTATGTGTCTTTATTTAGTCCCTTGCAGATGCTTACCATGGTTGGGATATAAACATTTTTTCCCTATGTCTGACGACTTTGGCATCTTGTTCTCTCGACCAATAATGAAGGGTTTGTGGTGTATCGTGTTCACGAGAATGCAAATATGAACCTTTAACCAGAAAGGGTCAAACCCCAACAAATGATATCTTACATATTCTTATCCCTATCCAACAATATTTTATCTAGTGAATCTCCTCACTTAGGTTAGGTTGTTTTTAAAAGGTCATCCTCTTCCTTTTTCCCCAAAAACCACCCATGAAGAGCCAACTTCTAAAATCTTAGAGGGTGTTTCATAGGGTGAAAGCATGTCCCACACCTATGAAGCTTCATGACTACCCTTATTTATGTGTGAGCCTCTTAGGGATTAACACATATCTACATTCAATATCTAAGAGTGACATTCATAGATCTATGCATTTCTGAGGTCATCCTTGATTCTACATCTCATTCCAATGTCAACTATTTGGATCTCAAGCATCTTCATGGGTATGAATAATTTCTACATCCATCCATGAGGGTTTATGCAAGGTGAATCTAATACTCACCTTTCTATCTACTTTCATTTATACAAATTTATTTAATTTCTAAGGTTGATTCCTAAATAGGTGTTTGACCAAGGCAAACCCTTTATCCAACCTTTTTCCCCATTTTTCTATGTGAAAGAACAACTTACAGAGTCGTCAACTCAATCTGGGTAGATCAGGTATAATTAGAGGATTTGTGAAAATTTTGATCAAAACATCAAAAACATGTCATTATTATTGTCATATCCTATGAATACATTGCCATTGTCATTATGTTCCTGCCATTCTGAGCTCATATTTCTATCACATGTCAATTTCATCTTCTGGTTTCCATTTTCATCAGTGTCAACTCATTGTCTGTTTGTTACAGTCTATTTTTATCATATTTTTAGTGAATTCCTAGTTAATCATTTACATTACTATAATTTATCAATCTCATTTAATCCATTACATATTTTTGTGAAGGAATAATTGTCCACATTTAGTGATTGAGTCATATCTTGAGCTTATTGGGGGCTTCTTCTTTCCTATATGTGCAAGTCATGATAAGGTAAGTGATCGATCCATACATATATTTGATCTTGCTCTTCTTTTAGTATGTACATCTTTGGTGAACCCGAGTTATAACATTTTAATTATAATTTTGTGTCTAGATCTCTTTGCATGCATTACATACTCGTCATTTTGGTAGTTAGATCTAGATCTAATTTGTATTCTTTACATCACACCTTTAAATTTGATAATTAGTTATGTTTTTCATTAAACAAATTATTTCTTTGTTTGAGTTGAATTGCATATATCTTTCAAATATTCTAATTTTATAGATCTATCTTTGTTTCATTTTCTTGTGCATGAGTGTTATTACTTTAAATTCTACTTATAACATTTTGATTAGGATAAGTCATAGACTTATGGGTTCCTTTGATCTTGAGCCTTCTATTTTAACTAGGAATTTTGATGAGACCAACATGCATCCTAATGACATTAATCCTATTATGGAGAAAAAATCTTCCCATTCTTCTCAAGATGAAGATGAGGCCTTAAGAGTCCCTCATATGCAAGTCCAAAAACATTATAATGATTTTGAGAAATTTAAACAATGGTTAGGAAAATAAAACTCTAATCCTGAGGTCATTTCCATTGTGGAAGGTTTAAGGAAGTTAATTCATAATGACGAATGTGGTGTTAATATCTTGTGTAGTATCTCTCATGTCATTAATAACAATGTTTATCCTATTAGATATTGTGCTCAAGATCTATGTTTCATTCCACCTACCACTAGTATTGAGACCTTCATGCATATTTCTAAATATGTCTACTTATGCTCCACCTATCATCACAACCGCAATTCAAAATCTTAATCCTACACATGTTAGCATTCCTAATCCTATTGTTTCCACTATTCCTTCAAGTGTTCCATATGTTTCTTTACCTTCATCAATTCCCACTTATAATAGTGTTCCTTTTTCATACTCTATCGTTCCTTCCATTTCCCATAATGCAAACATAGCTCCTACAATGTTTCCTACCAATTCTATTATTAGTAGTTTGGCTCAAATTGTGTCTTCCTTGCAACAAAAAATTGCTTCAATGACCTAATCTAACTTCAACATTCCTATTTGTGACATCTCTAATCCTTTTTCCTTGGATATCATTTGTGTCATTATTCTGTAATAAATGGAGATTCCTCATCTTGAGACTTATAATGGTAAAGGTGATCCTTTGACCCATGTCAAAACCTTTCAAACATTGTGTAGTGATTTCTCTCATGATCAAATGTTCATGGCTAAACTATTTACTAGAACCTTTTGAGACAAATCCTTGCAATGGTATTGTTCTTTGCCTCCTTATTTTATTATTTATTTTCAAAAGCTTTCTAATGCTTTCATCCAACAATTTCAAAGCATTATTAGTCCTAATATTTCTTTACCTGATTTAATGCACTGTAAACAAGGAATTAAAGAAAAAGTGACTGATTTTGTTGGTAGATTTAAGCATTCATGTGCTCATATTTCTTATCTTATGCTTGATATTGATGTACAATGAAATTTCATTTCTAATTTACAAAAAGAAATTAGAGATAAGATTCTTCTTTCTGAATTTTCCTCTTTCACTCAATTATGTTTAGTACTTCATAATTATCATTTTTAAGTGAGTCATTTTGAGAGCACCACTCCAATGGCTCTGGTTGATAAGATTGATGTTGCATCCAATAAATTTAACAAGTTTCAAAAACCAAACAATTTCATTAAGATCAACAATTCATCCAACAATGTTGATGATTAAGTGGCAACAACATCTAAAGGTGTGGCTCCTTTGTCATATGTTTTTAGACATTCTCATAATTTTACTCAACTTTCTGAATCACTACTACATTTGACCTCATTTTTCTACCAAAATTTTTGACAATCAATTAAAAAGGTTTAGGTTGGTTGGATTATAGAAGGAAAACTTCCTTTTTTTTTCAATCCATGCCCGTGTTAGTCAAAATTTTGAACAATACCATGTAGGTCAAAATTTTGACCAACACGGGCATAACTTTAAAAAGAAAAAAGATTTTGTATCTCATTTCATTGTTTGGTTTTCACTTGGAGCGTGTGAAGGAGATGGAGCATGTGATTGTTTGAACTATTATTTGGTGAGAGTTTTAGGAGGACCGCCTGCCTGCAAGGGTTGCCACTATGATTTGGTGTAAAAGGAGGATCGCCTGCCTGCGAGGGTTGCCACTGTGATTTGGTGTAAAAGGAGGACCGCTTTCCTGCGAGGGTTGCCACTATGATTTGGTGTAAAAGGAGGACCGCCTATAAGGGTTTTCTTACTCTGCATTTGTCTAGCATTGTTTTATTAGTTACCTACTTAGGGCCCATGAGCAATGTGCCAGGGCATCATGTATTGGGTATTTGCTAGGTTGTTTATATATCATGCCTTGTCAATTTGTGAAGTGAGTGGATAGATTAAACATCTCTGCAAGTTTAACCTTCGATGCATCCATGGTTTTGAAGCTCATTTGTTAGTTCTGCAAACATTTTATTGAAACTTTTGTGTTGTGCCCATGAGATATTAAACTCTCTATTAGACCGGCCTGAAAACTCCTCAGTCACCTTTGTCATGGAGAGTGTACCTTGACTTGCGATTTCTCCATTGGTCTCCAATGCCATTGGGTGAGAAGCAAGCCAAGGAAATGAATTTTAATAACCCAAGTGCTCAGATTTGGGGGAAGTAGCTACGCTGCTTCAAGATTGATGCCCTAGTTAGTTATATGCTATGTGTTTAACCAACAAAGTAAGAAAATGCTTGCAGCAACGTCCTAGGAATAATCTAGATATATCCTAAATCGAGACTATTTGCAAACCAGAACTCATAAACAAAAACATGACCATCAATTTTCGATGCATCAAACACCCATCCGTTACACTATTCAATCCTTTAAGGAACCCAATACATTCCACTATGAAACTCTTTCAACCAAAACCAATATCATTCACTGTTATGTTATTCACAAAAGATATTAAAAACCAATAGCAGGAATATATATAAACTCAATTAATAATGAGTTCTTGAAAACTATTTTTTTAAAACCGTTGTAGACATTAATGCTTTCTTGGCTTACCAAGCGGTTTCAAAACATTTCTCTGTCAATAAAACTGATTACTATCCTCCCCTACAGGACTATCATGAAGAGACTAATAATCCAAAAACCATTCCTTACGGGACTGTCATGAAACAAAATAGATCATTTATATTTCTTTGCACAATAACAATAAAGAGAAGTCGATTCATTAATACTGTTATGTTCTTCGTAACAGAGATAAAAAACCGCCAATAGGGAATACATAAAGCTTAATTAAAATACATTTCATTCATACTCAAGGCAGACAAAACATTCATGGCTCTCTGGCTAAAGGCCAGAGAGCCCGATACTTTTCCACAATTATTACTCTCTTGCCTATTCTATTTTCTATTGACTCTCTCTAACTATCCTCCTCTCTATTACATAGTGTATTCTATTTAAGACCATATTGGACTGTTACAAAATGGTTTTTCTTCCATGACCATTCATATTCCTATTTGTAAATTTGCTTACAAATATCCCATATTCTCTTTGTCAAATCATTATAATGTAATTTAACAAATATACCATGGTTCTAACACTTTAATGAATATATCCTTTCTTGACATAACTTAAATGATGTGAAATTCAAAAGTGGAGGTGGTTCCCCTGCACCACATTCCATGTTTTACAGTGGTCAAAGGTCATGGAATGACCATATTCAATTGGAAACTCACAAGACTATCAAAGGAATGGTTGAAACTACTCTACCAGTCAAAATTAATTGAGTAAAAATACAAATACAGACCTCACAAATGCATAGATGTGGTCTAGGATGAATATCTAACTATTCCAAATGCATTGAAATGTAAGACAATGACAAAATGAATCCAAAATCACTCTAAGAACTCAATGAAATTGCATTTGAAAGAAGTTTATTTATCAAAAACTCAGTACAGTTTGTACACCAGGCCTCTTCTGACGTACAATGAAACTTTGGCATATTTGATGGACTCCTAGAAACTACCCCAACCAATCCCAATCAGTTAGATGGATTAGTTTTCACTAAAACATAATAAAATCCAATTCCCTCCATTTTCTAATAACCATTGCATTTCAAATTTTTTAATTTGCAACATTACAAATTTGGAGTTTTTGAAACTTTTAAAGATAATGAAGCCTTAAGACTTTGAAATGTGACCCAAATGAACTTATTAATCATTATTAAAATCAAATCTAAACTATTATAAATTTGTAACACCAAATACCATCCTAGGCTCTTATTTTGGTCCTAAGACCTATTAGGCCTTTTAAGACTTATTACATATTTTCCATTTGCATTGCATGGAATGACCTTATAGGCCATTATAGGTGCCAATACATTCCAATTGATGTCTTTAGATGTCATTAGGTGCATGGTTGTCATTATGGACTCCTGGTAGTCTTTGGATGTTATAGGTGCCCCTGCATCATGTTCACCACCTTTGAAAGGATTCTTGTCCCAAGAATCAGTCCTGGCATTGGATGTCTCAGTCTGAACCTGTACTTTAGGAATATGGTGCCTTGATAGTTGGTTCTTTCTACCCACTAGATGTCCACATCTAAACATGGTTGTTTATTGGCTGCCCTTCAATAGGACACTTGGCTGTACCTATTTGAAAAATTCCAAAAGTCTGCATTTCTAGGACTGTGCAGCATTGGCCTATTCAATCCTTTGTCCTCTTCAATTTCTCCTCTATTCTAAGGGCCAACTAGTAACATTCCTTCACACTTCTGAGGTTAGAAGCCACAAATTCATCTTGGATGTTAAATCTTAAACCACCTAAATATCTAGCAACCTTAACAACTTCATCTTCTTCCAATCCTGACCTTATGCTTAGTTTATAGAATTCATCTGTATATGCTTTAACATCTAAATCTCTTTGTTTTGAACTTTGCATTCTTTTATGCATTTGTACATCAAAGTCTTTAGGAAGAAAGTTACCTTTCAGTTTTGCTATCATCCTGTCCCAAGAGACAATCTTTGTGATGAAGGGTGCTCCCCTTAATACCACGAACACATAACAGAAATAGAGAAACAACAACAATATGCAAGAATAGAAAATTGGCTTCTTATTATCTCCACAAATGTGGAATTACAAACTTTCAGAATTACAATATGCAAAGCCACATGGGCATTCCCTTACAATATTCTGTAGGACAAAGCCTCGAACTATTACCCAGATCTACTACCCAGAACTATTCTGAACTGTCTAAGGAAATAATACAGCCTTCCTTATATAGGCAATTTTCCACTGCCTGGGAAGGTTCCAGAATTTTAGCCAATAAGGCCGACCAAACTTAGAATTATTTTATTTTACATTTTATTACATCATAGTCGGCTCAAGATAACCTTTGAAACCCGAACAAAAATTTTGAAGAAAATTATTTTCTGCCATTTCAGGTGGCCCAACTTCTGAAGACCATAAGTCATCACCAGTTGACCCGATCGGCTATTATAACCCCATTTCAGAAACGCCACGAAGTGCTCTACAGGCTTGATTGGCACAAGCGCTCGTCACCCAAATTTTTGACCTCATTCGGGGCATCTAAAGCCTTCAAAACTGAGTTCAAAGTTTCTGTACCCTGCTGCCAATACCAAAAATCTTCAATATCTTCCAATATACACTTGATCTGGCAATGAAACTTTACTGGCAGACTTATATGACCAAAATGAACCTCCAAGAAAGAAATCAGATCATTCTGAGCACATACAAAAATTACCAAAAATAGTAACTTTCCATAAATAGCAGCTCTGCACAAAATAGCCCTTATTGAACATAAAAATAGAAATATTTTTTTGGGTGATGCAAGATTGCTCTTACACCCAGGATGCTCCTGCATCAGACACCCAGGGTAATTTGAGAAGTGACCCTGTCACGACTCAGGTGTGCAGAGGAAAACCAAGACGGTTAACCTCCTCCTTTGTCAGCCATGATGAATCTTCAACAGGTCGTCCTTTCCACTTGACCAGATATTCTTCATATGTCCTATTCCTTATACTTCTACCAACACGACTGTCCAGTATATCTTCGATCTCCTTAGTGTCTGAACTAGTTGCTGGAATACTCCACTGTGCTGCTGTGATCTCATCTTCAACACCTCCTTCATGATACTCTATCAGATCTGCAATGTTAAACACTGGTGAAATATTTAGCTCAGTAGGCAATTCTACCTCATATGTGTTTCCTGAATCATGTTTCTTCAGTATCCTACATGGTCCAAACTTCTTCATTTTCAGCTTGTTATATGTACCAACTGGAAACCGCTCCTTCCGCAAATGAACCATGAATTCATCCCCAACCTGAAATTCCTTATGCCTCCTTTTCTCATCTGCGATAGTCTTATACTGTGCATTCATCTTGGTAATATGCTTCCTCACCTCCTCATGGATGTTCTTCAAATGTTCTGCAAAATCCTCAGCTTCAACACTACTTATTTCTCCTTTATCTATCTTCCTCAATTCAGATGCATTTCTTGCACTACTTCCATATACAATCTGGAATGGTGATTTACCAATGCTCCTGTTGACAAAATTATTGTATGCAAATTCCGCCTGTGGTAAAATCAAATCCCATCCTGTTGGCTTATCTCCAACCAAACATCTCAGCAAATTTCCCAAACTTCTATTCACCACCTCTGTCTGTCCATCAGTCTGTGGATGATGTGATGAACTGAACTTCAAATATGTCTTCAACTTCTTCCACAATGTACGCCAGAAATATCCAACAAACTTAGTGTCCCGATCTGAAACTATGGTCTTTGGCAAACCATGAAGTCTCACTACTTCTCTGAAAAACAATTCTGCTACATGAACAGCATCATTAGTCTTCTTGCAGGGAATGAAATGTGCCATCTTTAAAAATCTATCAACCACCACAAAAATTGAATCATGTCCCCGCTGAGTCCTCGGTAAACCAAGAACAAAGTCCATGCTGATATCCCCCCAAGGCTTCTTTGGTACGGGTAATGGCTGATACAACCCTGTATTCTGCTTCACTCCTTTCGCCATCTGACATACTCTGCAACTCTGTACAAACTTCTTCACATCTTGCTGCAACCGTGGCCAATAATGATTCTCACTAACCAAACCAAGGGTTTTATCATGACCAAAATGTCCAACTAATCCTTCGCTATGCTTCTCCTTGATGAGATTCTCCCTCATAGAACTTCGTGGAATGCACAACTGACTCCCTCTGAATAGCATATCATCCTAGATGATGAAATCTAACCATTTCATCCTATCTAGAGTAATAGGTTCTGTACAAGCTTTCCAAGCTTCACCAAAATCAGGATCCTCTAGATACAAATTCTTGAGTTCCTTGAACCCAACCACTTCAATCTGCATTTTTTTCAGCAATAGTTGCCTTCTGCTAAGAGCATCTGCAACCCTATTAGACTTTCCACTCCTATGTTTCAGAACAAATGTATAACTCTGCAAAAACTCAACCCATTTCAAATGCCTTTGATTCAATTTTCCTTGACTATTCAAATATTGCAAAGCTTGATGATCAGTATACAAAACAAACTCCTTAGGAAGTAGATAATGTCTCCACTTCTTTAATGCCTGAACTATAGCATAAAATTCCTGTCATAAATAGAATATTTCCTCTTGGCATCAGTTAACTTCTCATTGAAATAAGCAACAAGTTTACCTTCTTGGCTCATAACAGCTCCTATTGCAGTACCACTAGCATCACAATCTACTTGAAACACCTTATTAAAATTTGGAAGTATTAAAATAGGTTGTTCTGTAACTTTTTGTTTCAACAATTGAAAACTTTTTTCTGCCCCATTAGTCCACTTAAACTCTTTTCTATCCCCTCTCATTGTTTCAGTCAAGGGTCCACAAATACTGCTAAAATTTCTGATAAACTTTCTGTAAAAGCTAGCTAGACCATGAAAAGATCTTACCTTAGTAGCACTTCTTGGAGTAGGCCATTCAAGGATAGCCTGTACCTTCTCTGGGTCCATTTTTAAACCTTCTACTGAAACTACAAACCCCAAATACACCAACTCTTTCTTCACAAAACTGCACTTCTTCAAATTAATCAACAATTTCTCTTCTCTCAACTTCTCAAATACCATATGAATATGCATCATATGCTCATCCAATGTCTTACTAAAGATCAAAATATCATCTAGGTAAACAATGACAAACTTACCCAGAAATTCTTTCAGAACCTCATTCATGAGCCGCATGAAAGTGCTCGGTGCATTGGTTAGCCCAAAAGGCATGACTAACCACTCATATAGTCCTTCCTTTGTCTTGAAGGCAGTCTTCCATTCATCTCCTTCTCTAATCTGAATCTGATGATATCCACTCTTCAAATCCATCTTTGAGAAATACATAGCTCCACTCAAACAGTCCATAATATCATCCATTCGTGGCAATGGAAACCTGTACTTGATTGTGATCTTGTTTATTGCCCTAGAATCTGTACACATCTTCCATTCTCCATTCTTATTTGGTGCTAATACCGCTGGTACAGCACAGGGACTCAGACTCTCATGGATCAATCCTTTCTGTAACAGTTCATGTACTTGTTTGTTCAACTCCTCACTTTCTGCAGGTGTCATTCTGTGTGCTGCCTTATTCGGCAAACTCACTCCTGGGATCAAGTCCATCTGATGACTGATCTTCCTGACTGGTGGTAATCCATCAGGCACATTATCGGATACAATATCCTGAAACTCATTCAACAAATCTGCAACTTCTACAGGAATATCTTCTACTTTCTCTTTACCAGCTTTTGGAATTAAAGCAAAACATACATGCTCATGCCTCATACCATCTAGGAAATTTCTTCCATCAACAAAAGTTATCCTTGCATTACCACATACCTTTTCCTCAGTCTCCTTCAATGGTTTTAGCTTATGTCGCACTCCATCCTTTGTCAGGGAATAGGTATTCGCACAACCATCATGTACAGCACATCTGTCAAACTGCCATGGTCTACCCAACAACATATGACATGCATCCATAGATATGATATCACACAATACCTCATCTTGGTATCCACCAATCTTGAACTTCACTAGGCATTGTTCATTGACCATGACCTTGTGGTCATCCTGTACCCAGGCAATCTGATATGGATGTGGGTGTTTCTGTCTCTTAAGCTTCAACTTTGTCACCATCTCTTCTGACACCAAATTGTTAGTGCTTCCACTATCAATAATCACATCACAACATTTACCTTCACACTTGCACCTGGTGCGAAACAGGCTCCTTCTTTGCTCAGGTTCATTCTCACCACTCAACAGAACTCTTATGTTAATCAACGTTTCTCCTCTTTCAGCATCTTCAGAATTTGATGATCTGGCATCTTCATCTACATGTGCAACTCTGGCCTGGCCATCATTTCTCTTGTCTGTTCTGCCTTGGCGCTGAGGACATTCAAATGCCCTATGACCTTCTTCTCCACAGTGAAAACATGTTCCACGAAAGCCACCTCTTCCAGATCCTTGTCCTCTTCCTCTTCCTCTCTGATCTCAATTATTCTGATCCTGGAAGTGATTGGAATTATTTCCTCGCTGATTCTGACTGCTACTAGCCTCATCCTTCTTTTTCAGATCTTCATTTCGGCCACCATATGACCATCCACCAGATCGTCCACCGCGACCTCTTCCATTTTGTTTTCTCTCAAACTTTTTGTTCAACTTTTCCTCTACTTTTAGGGCAAACTGGTATGCCTCTTCAATACTGTTCATTCGAACCAGATTTAGCTCCTCCTGAATGCTTGGCCTTAACCCATTAAGGTATCGGGCAACTTTTTCCTTATCAGCTTCTGCATGGCCTGTTCTGATGAGAAGTCGATAGAACTCCTCTGTATACTCCTGAACAGATATTCCTGCTTGCTTCAAACTCTGCATTTTCTTCAGTAGGTCAAGCTCATAATCAACAGGAATGAACTGTCACTTCAATTTATCCACCATTTGATCCCATCTCGTGATTTTATCTTTCCCTCTTCTATTTCGCTCCAATTGAATTTCTTGCCACCAGATCTTCGCATGACCTTTCAGTCTGGCCTTCGCAAATTTGACCCTATCAGGATCATCAACATCTTCATACTCAAAATATTCCTCACATTCATTGATCCAGTCGATCAATTCTTCTAGGTTAAGATTTCCAGAAAATGTAGGAACCTCAATCTTAGGTCTTTTCCCAATCTTGGAAATTGCCCAAAAAAGTCTTTCTTCCTCCTAGTTCACAATTTCAGCTTCTCCTTCTTGATATTCTTCTTCGGCTTCATCCTCGCTTTCATCTCTGACATTAAGATTCATTCCTCTGCGAATCTCTTCTTGCAATGCTCGCACTTGTCTCTGCAGCTCTCTAACCTCAGGTGTTACAACACCAGCTCTTCCGCCACGTTCCCTTCGTGGAGGCATTTTCGCGATGCGCGCTAAAACCCTAGCCACGGTCCTGGTGCAAACTGCCTCACAGTCGGTGATCTGTTTACACACTCAAGAACTCGTGCTCTGATACCACTTAATGAAGGGTGCTCCCCTTAATACCACAAACACATAACAGAAATAGAGAAACAACAACAATATGCAAGAACAGAAAATTGGCTTCTTATTATCTCCACAAATGTGGAATTAAAAACTTTCAGAATTACAATATGCAAAGCCACATGGGCATTCCCTTACAATATTCTGTAGGACAAAGCCTCGAACTATTACCCAGATCTACTACCCAGAACTATTCTGAACTGCCTAAGACAATAATACTGCCTTCCTTATATAGGCAATTTTCCACCGCTTGGAAAGGTTCCAAAATTTTAGCCAATAAGGCTGACCAAACTTAGAATTATTTTATTACATCATAGTCAGCTCAAGATAACCTTTGAAACCCAAACAAAAATTTTGAAGAAAATTATTTTTCGCCATTTCAGGTGGCCCAACTTCTGAAGACCATAAGTCATCACCAGTTGACCCGATTGGCTATTATAACCCCATTTTAGAAATGCCACGAAGTGCTCTATAGGCTTAACTGGCGCAAGCACTCGTCACCCAAATTTTTGACCTCATCTGGGGCCTCTAAAGCCTTCAAAACTAAGTTCAAAGTTTCTGTACCCTGCTGCCAATACCGAAAATCTTCAATATCTTCCAATATACACTTGATCTAGCAATGAAACTTTACTGGCAGACTTATATGACCAAAATGAACCTCCAAGAAAGAAATCAGATCATTCTGAGCACATACAAAAATTACCAAAAATAGTAACTTTCCATAAATAGCAGCTCTGCACAAAATAGCCCTTATTGAACATAAAAATAGAAATATTTTTTTGGGTGATGCAAGATTTCTCTTACGCCCAGGATGCTCGTGCATCACTTTGGCTTACCTCTTCTCCTGTTGTCTACCTCCTCATGATCCCACCATAGGAGTGCATGCCTTTTGAGTGTTTTTTTTGCCAATCTGACCCTTTGATCTTTGGGTACCTCTTCACCTTAAAAGTATGCAGACATTGATGCAATCTAGTCCAAAAGCTCTTTTTCTTTTAGTCTTCCATCATACATAGGGATATCTCCCCTCACCCTATGCTGCTCAATCTTCATAGCCTTGAATATCCTGATTGTCCTCTACTCTTCAGGATCTATTTGTTCCTCTTCTTCCTCTCCTTCCCCTTCCTTATGGGTTTCTTCCTCTTCTTCACTATCAACACCTTCATTTGTTGCTCTTCTTTGATTGGATTCCAATGCTTCAAGCCTGGCCAAAAGTGCATTGTAAGATGCATGCAACCTTGTGTTCTTCTCCTTCAACTCCTGGATCTCCCTAGCAGTACCTACATTTCTTGGAGGCATTTTCACAAACAATAGTCAAACTTGTTTAGCAAATTGTTCCTCTATCCCTCTAAGGCACCATTTGTTTTAGATAATTTAATTTTAACTTTGGTTGTGTTAACAAAACTATGTTGACTTTATTTTGTAATTGTTTAACATGAGAGTTTGTAGATTAATAGGAGTTCACAAATATTAGTGTGCCATAGTTGCCCATCTATAACTAGTGAGATACACATAACTCATGTACCTCATGCTAGTGTGCTTGGATACCTTGTATTCACTATTTTTCATTAGACTAGACATTATCCAAATAGTGAGTATTTATATAAAGTGCTATAACACATAGGTGGTCCTCCTTTTACACCAATTAATAATAGTGACAACCCTCACAGACAGTTGGATAATGTCTAGTCTAATCCAAGCACACTAGCATGAGGTACATGAGTTATTTTCATCTCACTAGATATAGATGGGCATTAATGCTCAATTGAATGATACGTTCCCATAAAAATGTGAACTCCTATTAATCTACAAACTCTCATGTTAAACAACTACAAAATAAAGTCAACATAGTTCCTTTAACAAAACCAAAGTTAAAATTAAATTATTCGAAAAAGGGTTTGTGTTTTGAGTTAATTAGTTTATGTAAATCTATTTCAGCAACAGGTGATGAACATTCATATTTTCCTAAGCAGTACTTTGAGCATTCCTGCCACACATGTACTATTGTGAAAATCATCACAAGTCTATTTGTTGTAGGAGAGAGAGAGAGAGAGAGGGGGGGGGGGGAGGGTAATGACGAGGATATTGATGCTTTGCTTACTAGTTGTTACCTTAGAAAAATGAGCAAGAAACCAAAAAAGAAATTATTAGCAAAAAATGTTAATTACAATCAATTATTTTTTGGTTTCTTTCTCATTTTTCTAAGATAATGGCTAAGCGAAGCATCAATATCCTCATCATTCCTCTCTCTCTCTCTCTCTCTCTCTCTCTCTCTCTCCCCTACTGGTCCTTTGACATGTATTAAACATAATCAAATTTTTAGCATATTATTATCATTCTATTTCTTTGTTGTAAAAATGCCATTGGTTTAGTTTTGTAATTTTTTTTTGTGTTAAATACATTTAAAATAAAGGTCTAATTTTGTAGACTACTGATGTAGAGCCCTCTACTATCACCTTAAATAGGCCAACTCAACTTGAGGATTCAACAAGAAACTTAAATGGAATACACCAAGAAGTACCAAATGATGAATGCTCAATTGTTGTAATGGCAAAGCAATATCAGAACCGCCCATTTCTAGAACTTGATTTTTCTATAGTCCTAATGATTTTTCTTATTTCTTGAACATTGTTGACATACTTAAATGGAATACACAATACCAAATGATGAATGCTCAATTTTTGTAATGGTGAAGCAATATCAAAACCGTCCATTTCTAGAACTTGATTTTTCTATAGTCGTAATAATTTTTCTTATTTCTTGAACATTGTTAACATACTTAAATAGAATACATAATACCAAATGATGAATGCTCAATTTTTGTAATGGCAAAGCATCAGAACCGTCCATTTCTAAAATTTGATTTTGTATAGTCTTAATTATTTTTCTATAGTCCTAATGATTTTGAAAATTGTTGACAAAGAGTGTTTCTTTTTTTTTATTATAGTATAAATGATTTTTCTATAGTCGTAATGATTTTTCTTATTTCTTGTCTTTTGTCCCTTTTTTATTTCCTATGTATGTGCTTCATGACAAGATTTTGTCACCTTCTTTTGATGGTATATTTCATTCACTCTATGTGGAATACTATTGTGTTCACTATTTTATTTCAGCTTGATATTTCTTTCATTTTTCATATACACAGAGACTACACATGTTGATAAAAAAATGAGCTATTTGATTTAGGTTTACTTTTCATTATTGTAAATGGTTAATATTTCTGATGGTACTCCTTGTTGTATTCCATATAAAAATAATAAATGTAGTAACGATGGTGCGGTGCATTATTGATATAGGCTCGATGGCTCTTGTCAATGTGCCAAACTATCAATGTGGTGGTGGGAAGTGTGTGTTGAAGACTTCACGGACACAAAGAAACCCTGGACAATAATTTTGGTGCTGTCCAAATAGAAAAAAGGTTGCTAATGTGTATATATTTCATGTTTCTAATGTAAATAATATTCATTATATTATAAAAACTAATGTAGATTAGGCATCACAGGGAAATAATGGTTGCAAATACCTTAGTTGGGTCAATGACAACTCATCTACATCTATTCACCCATCTCCACTTATTTGTGATGAAGGAATTGAGTGCAAAACATGTCAGGCTAGGGAAAATTCTGAAATTATATTTTTACGATGCCTTCTCTATATTATAATTGCATATCTTTATTGCGACCATATGCAGAGATGAACTTAGGAATTAGTTAGTTTAGTATTTTCATATTGTAACTAATATTTTAATATAGATATGACGTAACTTCTTTTTGCCTCAAGTGTGCATATATATGGTTTACATCTTTTTTTAGAATAATTCTTCATGTTTATGGCTTAGGTGAGCCCCAATATGCTATCAATCACATGATTTAACATATAGTGTTTTCTTGGTTATTCCATTTGTTCCTTGACCTATGAAGGCCATTTGGTAATTTCAACTACACCTAAGGATCCATCAGTAGTTGTGAAAAATAGGATTCATGTTGCAATGCCCAAGCTGCAAGATGGGAAAAGAGAGGCAAGAAGAGTGGAAAGAAGATGATATTCCTGATATCATGGATCATTTTAAAGCTTCAGTGAGGCTTCGTACCATGCACTATCCGTAGATTTGTACACAACATTGATTTAGGCTGGAGGTAAACTACATGTGTCATGTAAACAACATGGTTGAATGCAATCTCTTTTGCACATTTTCAAGAGTTTTCCCACCAATACAAGCATAAATAACGCATTGAACGTAATCTATGAACATTGTGTGGTATGAAGTCTCGCTAAAGTTTGAAATACAAGAGCAAGTGACAAGAGCAGGTGACATGAATCCCCCACATGATAGAGGCCGTCGGGATACTCCTCCCACCCATTTGTCAGAAATGGTAAACCTTATTGAAATTGTACAAATTAGATAGTTAACAAATGTTATATTATTATGTTATTTTATTTAGGGTTTTGGAGTTATTATGATATTTTTACTGATATTCCTGTCACAATTTGATGTTCAGGATAGGGGAAAAGCACCTACAACAATAGAGGAAATAGTTGTAGATATAGATGAGGATATCCCAGAAATCCCTAATCTAATAAATATGTTGAAGAAAAACTAAAAAAAGTCAATACAGAAATTATTAGCAAAAGAAAATTTTAGAAAATTTTAGAAAAAGCTGCCAAACATCTTAAGACTGTGAGAGAATCATATAGAAGGATTCTCGTCTAGAAACCAAAGTACGAGCATCCTCCCTTTATTCCAGTGAGGGATTGGAATGAGTTCATTTTGGATGCAAAGGAGAAAGGGGATACTCAAAGAGGAATTACACCAGCAAATGAGAGAAGAAGGTATGCAATAGTATTAACTACTAGTAGAATAAAATAATGCACTAATTAGTGATCTTTATATCTATATCATGTAACATATTTCAAAATTTTCATAGGTTGTAGGACACATAAAAGGAAACAAAGGCCACACTGCAAAAGATTTCACAATAGCTGACAAACATAATTGTAGGCATCATGGTCACATTTTTTTGGAGACAACATAATTGAGTTGTATACCGATGACGATGGAGTGCAACATCTGCTCCTCTGATTCCAAGTTGACACTGTGGGATGTAGAACAACTTGGAACCGAAGGTGCAAAAATTTCTCTCCATCATTTGGGTATATCACTCAATTACATTGTCTCCAAAAAAATGTGACCATGATGCCTACAATTATGTTTCTCAGTTGTTGTGTCCTAGGACCCCTTATGACCCTTTACGATCGTTTACGATCCCTAAGAATACATCTTAGAGGTCTTAAAATGTCGTAAAGGGTCATAAGAGGCTCCTACGAGGGGCCAAATGAGCTTCCACCTTCACGTGGTTGGCCCTGTTAAGCAAAGAATGCTAAACTATTCTCGAAACAAAGAGAAGCTCAATAATTTAATAAAGGGATTACGAAGGGATTCCATTCCGATGCGGGAGGTGTATTCAGATAGGGCATCCTGGTGGAAAGACATCTCACACCATCATTATATGGTGGAGAAGAAGTTGAAGCAACAAAAGAGTTTTTGGAGAGCCATGTTTTGGCACCAGTCATGTAGTACAAGCACTAGAATTGAGTTTTTTGGTACGGGCTAGGAAATTTTTGTATATCAACATGTGATAAAGTTTGGGGATTTTTTAGTATTTAAATACATCTGTGGGATGTATTTCAGAGTTTGGATATATGGGCAGAATGGCTGTGAAAAAGATATTTCTATTTTTCATTCTGAGAAGATCCAGAGTGATTTTGAGTCACAGAGGAAATGCCCTAATCCTTCAAAAAGTGTTATTTCGATGAGTTTTGATAACTTGAGGGATAGAAAATTATCTGTTGATCACTTGATTTTCTTTTCAACTCAACAAATAATTTTTTGTCCCTCAAGTGATCAGAACTCGTCAAAATGGCACTTTTTGAAGGATTAGGGCATTTCCTTTGTGACTCAAAATCACTCTAGATCTTCTCAGAATGAAAAACATAAATATCTTTTTCACAACCATTCTTCCCATATATCCAAACTCTGAAATACATCCCACAGATGTATTTAAATACTAAAAAATCCCCAAACTCTATTGCATGTTGATATACAAAAATTTCCCAGCCTGTGCCAAAAAACTCAATTATAGTGCTTGTACTACATGACTAGTGCCAAAATAAGGCTCTCCCAATCACTGACTGTGACCTGTTGGCAACAAGCAACAGAACGAGTGTGAACACCTAAAGATAAATATCAGATAGGGGAAAAGCACCTGCAACAACAGAGGCAATAGCTATAGATATAGATGAGGATATCCCAGAAATCCCTAATATATTAAATATGGTGAAGAAAAAACTAAAAAGAGTAATGCAAAAATTATTACTAATTTGGAAGATGCAAATCCAACCGAGGAGATGCTGAAGAGGACAGATCAATTACCTAGTCATGGACATCGCAGTGAGGCCAATAGTAGCATCATGCAAAATAGTAATAATTTTTGCATTGACTCTTCTTTAGTTTTTTCTTCACCATATTTATTATATTAGGGATTTCTGGGATATCCTCATCAGTTAATTATATTATATATCATGTTAATGAATATTGTGTGTTAATGAATTCTTGATTAGTGTTGTGTATTAATGAATGTTATATCATATTAATGGATGTTATGTGATTGTATTGATTGAATGTTATAGTTCATAAATGGATGAATGAAGTGTGTAATTAGATGTTAATGGGGAATTTAGATTGATGTTAGGGGGAGGGGGGGTGAGGCCAGATGAGCTTCCACCTTCATGTGGTTGGCCTTGTTAAGTAGAGAATATTAAAGTATTCTCGAAACCAAGTGAAGCTCAAACTAACATACCTTCATTATTTAATCAATTTCATTCATTCTAGGTCTTTGCTCATAAGTGCATTTTGAATGTGTCATTGTTAGGCAAACTATCGAATAAAAAACTAGAAGGGCCAATAGTCAACTTCTCATTGTCATTGTCTGGCATGATTCGGCTTCATTTTGTGTAAGTATTCTCATATTAAATGCGTCAACCTCTCTTGGCCTAATGTGGATTATTTCATTGGTTTGTGTTTTTTAGTAGGTGAAGTGTTAAATCAGTTCCTATCTTCTATTCTTAATTCGTTCAAACTGGAGGAGGGCCTGACAGATATACTCAACATAGAATTGACTGCTAGTCTGGGCAATTGAACACACTGAGTCTTTGGCTTGAGAGAAAGAGTTGGGTAATTTTGTTTCTAGAGACCTATGCAATTGTCCCCAGTGGCCTCTTTTTTTTGAACAGGTATTTTTATATATATGTAGTGTCCATGTTTTTTTTAATACAAATTCTTTTTGTGTATATGCTAGTGCTATGGAACCTAAATAAACAATTATAAATGTAATAGATAATGTCTTTGATGAAAATTGGTGTACCACATGTAAACCAAAATCCATGCTTAATGCCATTTTGTGCAAAATGAGTTTGTCTATTAGCATATCAGATTTTGTTACACCCTTCATGACTGTAATGTTTAAGTTAAGTATTGATGCAATTTTCTAAAGTAGCAAGTTTTGTTGTCATTGTTTTTTTTCTAGTGGTTCTAAGGAGATCAAGAATTATCAAGGAAAGATATTGAAGTGGAAAGGAAAAGTTTTTGAGAGGTTACAAATATTGAGTCATCGATCAGGTATACTTTTTTTTAAGTAATCGCTACAAAAATGGTTAAGTTTTCCTAAATTTTTAAAATAAGTCATAATTATTTAGTATCATATTCTTAGCTGCAAGTTGCAGGTCTTCATACCATAAATTTTAGAGTTCAACTCTTACATGGACAAATTTGTAGGTTATATTGAACCATTTGTTATATTTTTTGACTCTTTAGTTGCCAGAAATATTAAATTCACATCCTAGTTGTCATTGTGTTTGGGACATAAAGCTTTATTTAACTAAATTAATTCTTTTAATATTGAGATTAAAAATCTACAAATAAAGCCTAGACTGGGGACTGCATAGAAAACTATCATATGAAGAACTACTGAAATGGCGGTATCAAAGTTCCTTACAAGCAATCCACGTATCAAAATCTAGTTGTAGGATTGAAAAAAAAGACAAGATAAAAAAGTTCATAGGCCCATACAAGACACCCACCAAAATATAGACCATCAATTTATAGAACCCTTGCAAGATATCCCAAGGAACAATAGGTAGTGAAAACCAGATAGATCGAAAAAAGAACATAACCATATGTTGCCTCACCTGTTTGAGGTAAGCCAATCTCGGTCCAATTCTCTTAACAATGGTACATATCCGTCCAAGTGTAGCAACCTTCAAAGATTTGTAGCGGTAAAGAGAATCCCCATATTTTATCAGCCTAACATAGTCTTTGGCCACTTTGGCAATGAGATTGCAAGCAATATTGATCTGGCCAAGGACCAACTTGTAGTGATCTTTATCATATAAAATATTTAGCAGATCTCCATAAAATAGATGCACGTCATCTTGGTGGGGGAAATCATCTTAGCAAATACATCTGAAGTAGCAGCAGAAGAAGCAGTAGCAATAGAAGCAGCTGCAACAACAAATACATCACTGACACTTCTTTGGGCATATTTCATTGACTCCTCAAAATGAGCAGCCTTTATTTCAACTACCTCATCACTATCATCCTCATCCATTGCCTCGGGGTTCTCACTTCTTTTTCTTTCATGTTCAATATCCTGTAAAAGTGCAGAGGAAAGAGAACATGAAAAATTGAAATAATAAGATACAAGTTGAGGAAAATTGAATCAAAAAACGTAAAATTCTAACAAACCAGTTCAAAAAAAACCATTAAGAAATTCATAACCAAATCTAGTTTGCAAAAGCCACCGCAATTGAAACTCACCTTCTCAATATTTTTTTAATAGCATACTTGCAAGCCCGCTGACAAATCTCTTAAATATCGGCTCCATTGAATCCTTGGGTATAACAAGCCAATGCCATTAGGTATAATGAAAACTATTTTCTTGGTTGTCATACCATCCATCTCCATCAACAACTGGTTAAGGATTATGTCTGCAGCACCACCAGCATCCCCAACACTGCTTCCACGCTGCAAACATGCAAACCAATTATGCATCATGTAGACACAGAAAATTGGCCAAAGGCTTAATTCAATCAAAAGGTGCAAACAAATCATCAAAATAGCACTAAAAATTGATAAATGGAACAAAAGGCAATTCAAATCAAAGGAAAATTTAATTAAATGATTAAATGATTAAATAAAGCTTGAAAAGGGGAAAAACACTAAGAAATTGATTAAATTCAATTAATGACATAGTTGTTGAAAGCAAAAATCAAAATGAACCTCTTACCCTTCATGGCTAAATTTAATTACTTTAATTAATTAATAAATCATAAATTCCCTCAACAAAGGAAAAAAGAGACAAAATGGACACAAATCACTCACTTTGTTGAAATGGTCCAGCCTTTTGAAACCATTTAAATGTTTGTCCCCCAATTTAGGGACAAAGCAAAGCCAATTGACCTTACCCAAGCATAACCATGGTTATCTCACTCTACCCCCTACCCTTGGGAAAATCTTATAAATAGAAGGCATTTTGAGGCATTAATAATCCACTCCATATCTTTGAATTGTAGCAAAGCTCTTGCAATTTGCATTCACACCACTCACTTAACATTTTCATTGATAATTAGCTTCAATTGTTGATCATTTTGTAGATTTCTTATCAAATAGAACTAGAATTTGATAATTAGATCTAAATTTGCATATCATATAGCTTAATTCTCATCTTTAGAGTGTCACTAGTGAGGATCATAGCTGAGAGCCTCATTTACCACTTTATTTTAGAGAACCATGAGATATTTAGATTAATTTGTGCATTATTTAGATTAGTTTTCTTTGAATAGTGTAAATTCTCTTTAAATCTTGTTATTTCATGAAGGTGTAAATCACTCACACACAAATGGCGCCCACCGTGGGGCTCTAGGCCTCAAATTTATCATAATTTCTATGTTATTTGCAAAATTTAGGCTAGAATTGCATGATTTTGCTCACTGTTTGCAAGTTACAGGAAAGAAATCACGCCTGTTGGTAAAGAAATCACGCCTACAGCAAAGAGATGTCACTCGCGGTAATTAAAATGTCGCCTGGAGTCTGAACACTCACGCTTCCTAGACTGCAGAATCACGCTTCTCGACAAAGAAATTACGCCTGCGCACATTAAATTCTTGCCTCACGCACAAGCAGCTGATGCCTTTGGCTATTTAGATGTCGCCTAAAAAGAATTAATAGCCGCGGCCGAGGAATGAGTTTACACCTGGTGTAAAGGGAGTTTACTGCATTTCGCTTTTAATTTGTCGCTTTGAATATTTTAAATGTCGCTTTCAGTTAATTAAATGTCGCTTCTCTGAGTTAATTTGTCGCTTGAAATAAAGAATTCACGCGTTCATTTAATTTGATATCGCACTTAATTACTTTAATCTCGCTTGAGCCCCTTTTGGTGACACTCGCGGTTAAAGTAATTACGTCTTTATTAAATTAGATCTCGCCTTTAGCAAAAGAAATGTCGCCTGGTTTAGCATTTATATTGTATCAGAGTAATTGTTGTTGTCGCATGTGTTAAAGAAAATTTAATATCGCACTTGACTATTTTAATCTCGCTTGAGCCCCTTTTGGTGACGCTCGCAGTTAAAGTAGTCACGTCTTCATTAAATTTAATCTCGCCTGTAGTCTGGATGATGTCGCCTGACTGTATTTTCTTTTTTTTGTCAAAATAAGGACTGTATGCTAACTTCACTGTCATTTTTTTTTATCTCAGGAGCATGGTCTGTCATAAGAAAGTACAAAAACCAGAGAGAAGGCACAACTTAGAGGAGAAATTGATCTCTAAAAGGATAAGGAAAGAAAATCGGGTACATTCTACCTTTGTTCTCAACAATAATTTAGAGAAAGAAGTAGAATTACATGCTAAATACATTGTTGTTGTAGATGCTTACAAACGAAAATATGTCTCATTGAATTGGAAATTTAGTCCTTAAATTTGTAAGAATTTTGCAAGTATTTTAGGTAAAAAGAATCAAAAGCATAATCAATTATATCATTTTTAACTTTGATTTTGGTTTCCCCTCACTTTGTTTGTATTGTGCTGACTAACTTGTTGGTGGAGGGAACGTTTTGCTAAGGTAAGAGAAGGATTTGGAGAGAAAACGAAAAATCTACTACTTAAAAATGCACCTAGCCTTTGCTAGCATCGTTTGAGGTATTTTTCTCATCAAGCTTGCACTTCCCTTAAATTGTGGCATTTTCAAAGTTCAAAACATAGTTTAATCATAAAAGAAAAAAATAAATACTTCAATTCTAAGAACCCCTTTGTCACGGGGTTGAAAAAGAACCAAATTTGATTGTGAGTGTTTGGGATAAGGGAAAAGCAATAGGGATATGCTCTTCACTCTTTGAGTGAATCAAATTCTCAAACTTGCTCTACCAAATTCACTTTTCATGCTTTCAAATGAACATGTTTAAAACTTAGTGGGCTCGCCTCCCGAGATTGCCTTAGAAGGGCTGGTGAGAGGGACAGCCCAAAGTGGGATACACTTGTTTTTGCCGCGAGAATCCGACCCACTATAAAATAAAACGCGGGTATCCTTAATGGGGTACACGAGAAAAGGATTTTAGCTCTTTCGAACTTCCTCTAGTAGTCCTAACGGATTGTGCAAAATCGTGCTTTTGTGCGTGTGGGAAGCCCCTTAACATAGTTGGGGGATGAAAAGCTAAGATCTCTTTTGAACGGAAAACATACTACATAACGGTAAAATAGCAAAACTACCTATTAGAGCCATGTTTACGAACCAATTATGTGCTAGGTAGATTGTGTGGAAGCTATTCTTGTGTTAAACCTGTGAAAATGTTCAAAAATATACACATTAGAGCATTCTAGGGATATGGTACCCAATTGATGTGTGTGTTGAGATTGTTTTTATTTTCAAACAAGATATTCCAAAGTTATTGATCAAAACACCATTAAAATTTTAAACCATTTAAAATTGATCAAAAACTTTTACCTTATTCCAAAAATAGCTTATCAAGAGAAGAAAGTCAACATACCCTTAAAGTTTGTTCATGCCTGTTATTACAAGGTCACTCTCTATAAGGAAAGCATTACAAACAAACGGGACCTACAACGGAGAAGAGCTCCCATTTCCAAAGAACACTTTCATTACTTCACGAGTGACTGAAAAACCCACTAAGGCAAAGGACATTAACAAGATGTTTAGTGGTACCCTAGGAAATATCGATCCCAATAACCAAGGGAACAACATGAATGGGGGTATAGATCCTAATAACAACCAAGGGAACAACATGAATGGGGGTATGGATCTTAACAACAATCAAGGAAATTCTAATAATGGAGGAAGAGATCCTAATTCTCAAGAGGCAAATTCACAAGGCAACAACTTATTTCCTCCTCATAATACAAACTTACCCCCAACTGCAGAAGAAGCCACGATTAAAAGAGCATTAGAGGCAAGACAATGTCCTTATTTTATAGAACTAATGAAAAAGACCATGCTTATGGATAAAGAAAAACACTTCATGGACTTAATACAAACAGGGGTAAAGCTACCTAAAGATTTTGACATAGAGCAATTAAAACCCAAGGAAATAGAGGACCCTATGGAAGCAATGAGGGAACAATTCAAGGCATTACAAATGGAAATTGACAGTTTGAAACAAAATGGGGCTCCTAAGCCTTTCTCTATTGAAACATTATGTCCTTTTCCATTCGATAAGAGTTTGGTCATGGTGCCTTTTCCCATTAATGTAACATTTCCTAAATATGAGAGATATGAAGGAACATCTGACCCACATGATCATCTTCGGGGGTTTTGTGCATTGAGTCTTGAATTCATGCATGAATCAACCTATTTAATGAGACTATTCCCAAGAAGCTTGGGAGGAACAGCCATGGATTGGTTTTCAAAACTACCATCCGGCATAAAATCCTTTGAAGAGTTAGCATCTAAATTCGTGACTCATTACTCTTATAACATCAAACATGAGGTCACCATGATAACATTATGTAACACGAAGCAACAAGATGGAGAAGCCTTTCTCACATTCTTGCAAAGATGGAGGACTGCATTTGCTAGATATCCAAGAAGTGTACCGGAGAAAGAAAAAATGGATATCTTTATTAACGGTTTAAGAAGCAAGCTGAATTATAGACTAAGGATGCAATGTCCCAAAACCTTTCAAGATTTAATTGATAACGGAATTACAACGGAAGAAGTGTTGATTAAGAGTGGAGAGTTGAAATTGCACAAGGAAAATAAGAATAACTCTAACTCCAACAACAACAATACCAACAATAACAACAATCCAAATAAAAGTTGGTACAACAACAATAGCCGTTATGCTGCAAAGAATAACAACAAAGGTATTGTTAATGATGGTGTAGTGGAATCCAGCAACTTGAAGGTGATTCCATTTGCCCTTACAAAGACACCAAATCAAGTGAATAATGCTAATCAAGCATATAATGCACCTTCCAACAACAACAACAATGCCAATAAGAATAATCAAGGAAACAAGGATCAAAATAGAAAGTATGATAAGTATTTGAAGCCCACTCCTGCAAGACACTTTACACCCTTGGGAGAACCACTTGAAACTGCATTAAAGGCTCTCATAGCTAACAATGTTATTGCATTACCCGCTATTAAGCCTTATGAACCAGACCACAAGCCGGGTTGGTGGGATGCTAAGCATCATTGTGAATATCATAGGATTCGGGGGCACCCTACAAATGAATGTCTACAATTAAAGAATGTGGTGCAAGACTTGATAGATAATAACATAATCACTGTTGATGGACCCCAAAATAATGAAGATCATACGGCCTTCAAACAACCTTTTTACAAACATGATAAAGGTGAGTCATCAAATGGCAAGAAACAAAGTGCCAATAATCTCAACTTTGCGCCATCATATGATCATATTGTTAATGCTATCATCATTAATGAACAGCCTCAAAAGGAAGCAACAAATGTCATTACAAGAGGGTAGAATTCTAGAATGACTTTACAAGGGATAGTCCCTCAAAACACCAATATCCCACCATCCAACATTGTGGTCAAACAACCTCCTACAGCAGCAAGACCTTATAGTTTGGTGGACCAATTGCAACGTACTCCAGCACAAATCTCAATCTTAGAGTTATTGAAGTTGTCACCAAATCATAAAGAGATTTTGGAAAAAGCTTTGGAAGAGACACATGTTTCTACTACCTTAGGGGAAGAAAAATTTCAAAATATGGTAGGACATCTTGTGGCTCCTCATTGTCTTTCATTTTCAGATCAAGATGACATGTCTATAACTCATCCTCAAAATTTGCCATTACATATAGAGGTTTTGATCGAAAGGCATAGAGTCAAAAGAGCCCTTATTGATGGAGGGGCTGGCCTTAACATATGCACATTGAGTCTTGTAAAATCCTTAGGTCTATCCGAGTCTTGCATTGACCCTACAAAGAAAATCACCATAAAAGCTTATGATGAGGCTGAAAGAGCTTCTAAAGGCATGATTGTGTTGCCCATCCAAGTGGGACCAGTTAAGAAGGAAACCAAATGTCAAGTGTTGGACATGAAATTAACCTATAACATCTTATTGGGAAGACCCTGGATTCATGAGATGCAAGCTGTCCCCTCCACATACCACCAATGCATCAAGTTCCCATACATGGGTGAAGAAATCATAGTTGGAGGAGACTCAAATCCATTTCAATATTGTAATGCACTCAAACCCTTGCATGAATTATACATTCCACATAATCGTGAAGGAGTTGTTCCAAGAATCACCAATGAAGATGCACAAAATCCTCTTCAAGCTAGCTCAACTACATCAACTAAGGGCAAGGAAAAAGTGAGCTACGAGGGTCCAAATGTGATGGAAAGTCCATATGTGGCACCTAAATTGGAAACAGTGATCTACAAACCTACTAAAGAGGAAAAAGAACAAGCTAAAGCAGATCATTACCAATACATGAGTGAGATGATGAACAAATTTGACAAACAATGCAAGATTAGTTCAAAAGGGGTAGGAGAATATTCAGTTTCTCTATTTGACATGCCCATGTCTCCCAAATCACATGGAAAACCCTCAAAAGAACATCTTCCACATAAGTATAATTCTTATTTTGTGAGGGAAGATAGCAAAGCAACATGGGATAAGGAAGAGGATGATGTCCTCCAATGGCTTTATCATGATGAGGATGGTACCCTAGACACTCCCATGGAAAGAATTCAGCATGTCAATATACAAACAGAACAATATGGGAAAGGATTTGATATTATGAAAAAGATGGGATACAAAGGAAGAGGACCCCTAGGCCAAAGAAATAGAGGATTATTAGAACCTATTGAACCTGTTTGGAGGGCAAGTCATGAAAAATCCGGAGTAGGTTTTCAATATAAGGGAGAAAGTTCAAGTCCAATGCATGATTTTCATCCTCAAATAAATGCATTAGAATCTGAAGGAGATAGTGATGACTCTAGGGATTATGAATGGGATACTTTATCAGATGAGTCATGTCAAGATAAAGAAGTCATTGCTATACATACTTATGCAAAAATCCCAAAACAAGATGCTCCAATTAATGAAGAATCTTCTATTCAAAGGCCTAATATAGAACTGTAATACCCCAAAAATGGGCTATAAGTTCATTAACCTCCTATATCATCAAATCATATGAAATCGACATCAAAGTCCTAATCTAAGGCACATCTAAACATCATCAAATCTAATTGATTATCTTAAATTTTGCATCGGAGAATATTCCTAGTAATATTCCTAATTATCTTAATTATCTTTAATTTTATAATTATTTGGCAATAAATCACATTTATCCTAAAATTTGATTAATTGAATATTTTCATATTTAATTAATTAGATTTAATATTTGCCACTTAATTATGTAATTAAATTTAATTCTATCTATTATTAATTGTATTATTTAATTTTGACAATAAATCAAAATTCCTATCTTTAATTGATTAAATTCTTATTTAATTAATTAAAGCATGTTGTCATTATTTAATAATATAATTTTTAATAAAAGTTTGAATAAATAGTTAATTAACCCATAAATTAATTATTTATTTTCAAAAATCAGTTGAGTTGAGGATAAATCACTTTATTTATTTATTTAATTCTTAATTACTATGCATATTCAAAAGAAACAGTTAAACTCCAAATCAGAAAATCAATGCAAGTTATTGACTTTTTGGAACTCAACATCCTTTTGGAGTTCAAAAAGTTGATCTAAACTCTAATTTGAGTTAAAAAGCTGTTTTTGCATGTTTTTGCATGATTTTGAGAATTAACTATCTTTTATGATCAGATAACTCAAAAATCAAGATGAGTTAATTTGAGTGATTTATGGCTTTTATTCATGCACCTCCAAAGCCCTGGATTTCTATAAATTAAGGCTTTAGCTCTTCACAAATCATCTCATATTTTGCACAATCACGCTGGAGAATTGGAGACTGAGGAATCAACTTGCGAATTCAAAGCTTTGTGAGATCAATCTTATTTTTTTTTGCATTCATATTACATATCATTGTTAGATTCATAGCATATCAATTTTCAATAGCATTCATAGCATATCAATTTCATTTAGCATAGATTTCATATCAGTTTTTACAATTATTATTGCATAGAAATATCAAAAATATAGATTAATTGCATTCAATTTCATATCCATCTTTTGCATTCAAATCTTTCATTTAGGTGTCGTCTAGGTCACTGATCTCGATTACAATCTGAGAACATTAATCTCGCACCTATTAGAAGGCAGTAAATCGCTTGGTTAGATAGCTTTCAATTTTGCACGATTTTGATTATAGCTAACCTCTAATGTTTTACTGAGTGTTGTGTCTACAGATCAGGTATAATTTTCACACACACATTTCTGGCGCCCACCGTGGGGCAACCCACCTTTGCATGCTGGTTTTGATTTTTTTTGGGAGCTAAAACCCCAAAGTTTCAAAGATTTAATTTTATCTCCCAAACTGCTTGGAATTTTGGTCTGAAATTTTTTTTTGCAGGTTGGTGACATTTCATGGAAGCTATAGTAAAAAATTTAGAATTTTTTGAAATTTTTTGAATTTTTAATAATTTTTTCTTGAAATTCCGGAAAAAATTAATATCTGACGCAAATCAGCATATTTTTCGAAAATTTTTATATTTTCGGAAAGCTCTTTAAATTCTACAGGGGGTCCATTCTTTGTGTTTTAAATTTGGACATGATATCATAGCTCAAATAGTCAATTTACAAAAACTGGTCTGTATTGATAAAATGGGTCTCTAGGGCACAAATGAAAAGGTTTTTCTAAAATTTTTGCATTTTTGGAAAGCTCTCTGTTTTTTAGCAGGGGTCTCCATTCTGAATTTCTATTTTTGTGGCCAAAATCATATCAAAAAAATTAGATCTTGTTGACTAGGTCAAATGCAGCAAAAAAAAAATAAAGTTTTGTGATGGGTATGCACTTATTTTTTTTACATGGTTCAATGAATGATATGAGTTGTCATTTGGGTTGATTGCTGGTTATTATTACTGATAATAATTGATTTTTAGAGCTAACCCTATGGTTTTCATAAGTTGAATATATTTTGCATATCTTGTTTGCTTGTTTGCTTGTTGGAGAGTTCGTCACTTGCTTGCATGGAAAAGCTCAACCAAAATTGCTAAAAATCAAGTAAAATCTACTAAGCGCGTTGCAAGGATCCCAGGTATTCTCCTTCATCTAATAATATTTTGATTTGGGACTTAAAATAAATCTCTTATGTGTCAAGCTTGTGTGCATCTTTTCATGCTTTTGATCTATTTCTACACACTTGCATAATTGATACTAGGTTGTGAACCCTTAAGGATTCATTAAGTAGTCTTAGAATACTTGTGATTGATCTTGATTGCTATCTTGGGTTATTGGACTCGCTAATCCGCCGGCCCCTCATTTCCGCCCCGTGGTTGCAATCTCAGCACCATAAAGGGGAGGGGTCAACAGGACAGAAGCGTTAAATGTTCCACTTGGCAACCCTTTTGTGCTTTTAAGAACTCCCTTGTTTTCTAAGTTGTGGACTCATTTTTAACTTGTGTGAGGTTTAAGTGTTCCACCTTGTGGACTCATCTCATATTTGCTTTAAACGTTAAGTGTTCCTCTTTCTACTTTTTGGATGCTTTTGGTAGATTTGCTTTCGGAACATACATCTGTGCTCACATAGTAATTAGGCCCTATGAACACTATTTGTGATTCTTGAGAGATTGGATTCCTAGCGAAATCCTTCTTGACGATAGAATCCTTGTAGGTAGGGAGGATACTTAGTGCATTTCACATTCAACTTAGTTAGTGAGTCTTCTCTTATTGATCGACACATTCTCTCTCCGGAGAGGTTGATAGATCACGTGGGGTTGATATCATAAGCTTTGGTGAATCAAAATTGGTTAGTGCGTCTTCTCTTATTGATTGATACATTCTCTCCCCGGAGAGGTTGATAGATCACGTGGAGTTGATATCACAGACCTTGGTGGAACAAAACTTTGTCTTAGCGTGTCGGATTAATCTGCTTGCTTTGTTTGGGTTAAAAGTGAAGAGGTTTCAAAACCTTGAATCTGGAGCCAAGTCCCCTTGTGGTATACTATTGTGAGTCATCTTTAGAGAGGGTTAACCGTAGCGGACAATCCCTTCACAGGGCAAACTGCATTGACGGAACCTCAAGCGGTAATAGCCATTTTCGCCATGGTAGTGACAGCCGCTATATAAATGTCCTTGTGGAAGAAATCTCCACGGGTATGGTTCATTGTTGGGTTGTCAGATCTCCCTAGCAGCTCTTGAAGATTAAGTTCTCGGACTGTGTCAAAACCCTGGTGCGCCGGGATTGGAGTTCACCCCTTTGAATCATAAAAGTTGCAGAGTCAAACCATTACTAAAAACCCTAGAGAGGCCAATTTTTCATTCTCAGGTATATGTGTGTTATTGCAAAACTTTTTCAGAACATACACAATTAGTACTCTCAGGAATTAGCACAATTTGGTCACTTGATTGTTCATGCGCAAGGTTGCTTTTGCCCTTGTTCATTGTTTTCAGACGTGCTTGGAATCACTTGCTTGCTGTTCTGCATGCTTATTTATCTACTTGGCTCTTAAAAATGATCAAATCTGGTATAACTTTCAAAATCTGAACAATACAATTTGCAAACAATCCAAAACTGAAGACCTTACATTTTGCAAAAAAATTGACGTAAAATCTTTCTGGAGTCAAAAGTCATTTCAAGAAGTCAAAAGTCATACGAGTTTTGTCAAGTGTCATTTCAGTATTACCCAACTATTGTATGAGTTTAGCAAATGTCATTTCATAGACTACCCAGTGTCGTATGAGTCTGCAGAGTGTCGTTTGGAAAAATTTGAGAGAGTTGTCAGAAATTGTCAAATTGCAAGATATCCAATGTTTCCAGCCTAGTTTCAGAATCTGTCAAAAATATCATTGTGTCAAGAACAGATCAGTAGCTATTGATAATTAGTACACATGTCTCAAAGAATCAGTAAACAAGAGGAAGAAGCTTTGATCGCCACTATAATGAAACAGATACATGCTATGCAAGTCCAGCTTGACAAACTTGGGAAAGAAAAGGAACCTCTATACTCTTTTCCATTTGATAAAGACTTGTACATGTCACCATGCCCCCGGAAAAAAATTGAGCAATATGATACCTCTTCCACGGAGAGTGACACATCTAGCTTTGAAGACTATGATGACTATGATGACAGAAAATGTAATGATACCTATGACACCTCTGTTCCTAAGAGTCCTCCTCGTCGTTCGTTCCTACTTACTACAAATGGGCCATCACATTGGATAGATCAGGAGAGTGATCCATATGATTCTGATTATCAAAGAGACTTTGATGATTTCTATGCACAATACCCAGATGATCCATCTATTTCACTTGAGGAAGAGAAAGTTTACCACGCTGATTATAAACATGCATACTATAAGGATCTCTCCTCTAAGAACTCTCAGGCTGAAAATAAAGATTACACTCTCAAGCAAGATCATGTTAATGTTGGACCTTTGTCTTGTGATGGTTCCCTTCCATCCCCTACTTCCTCCAATACCCATACATTTCCTAAAGCTTCCGAGTCTTTCAAATCTTTCACAGAACCTTCATCTAACACAAGCCCTGATACTTTTCATGTGGTTCCCTATAGTTATCCCCCAGGGCTACCTCTTAAAGAAACTCAAGCTAACCTTCACTTGGCTGCAAAGACTTTCAATAATGATAAACCTAAAGAGCCTAAGCCTTCATATGCTATAATGCCTACTTCAGCTAGTCCTTCACCATCTCTTCCAAAGTCATCCATACAATCCCAACATGCTTTTTTGTCCTTAGAAGTAGCTCCATGTCAAGAGGACTCTAAAAATAATGAAGAAAAGAACATAAAGAAAGATCAAGATCAAGAACCCTCCATGTCATCCAAGCCTTTTCATGATGTCTCTTATCTGTTTCATGGTTCTCCTAAGCAAGATCAGGCTACTACTTACACTGTTGAGCTTATTGATGATAGCACTATTACTTCCAATGTTAAGCCTATTGAAAATCCAAAAAAAAATTATGAGCTTGTGCTATCCAAAGATCCTTGTCAAGATCAAAGTCTTTCATCTTCTTGTTCTACCACTCCATGTTCACTTCCACTTTCTACTCTTCCTAAGTCTTCGCAAGCTTTGAATGATCCTATCAAAGAAAATGCTCTTATTCAAGATGTTCATGATTTTCTTGAAAATTCTAATGCTCACTCTAAAGATGCTGATATCCTTGGTTGTCATATAGATGCTGATGAACTTATTGATTATCCTTTTGCGTCTTCCACTTCCATCCTTGGACCTCTTCCACCACTACTAAGGGCTTCATGCCTTCCTTCCATCTTGGGTCCTTATGTCCCTTCACTTTCCCCTCCTAGCTCTCCTGATTTGCCATCCATCTTGGGTCCTTACATACCTCCATCTCCCATCTTTCCTCAAGATCAACATAGATGCATACCCTTGAATCTTTTTCATCCACCCACCCATCTAGACCAGTCGTATCCTCCCTCTTCCACAAATCCCAAGTCTTTTGGAAGTAACTTGAATGTTCAATACAAGAAAAAGAAGCAATACAAGAATCCATCAAAAAAAGAATATCACCATGTCTCCTCTCATAGACATGGAAGCATAAAGTCAAAAGAAATATCTAAGAAAAAAACTACAAGACAAGTATGGGTTCCAAAATCCATCATTCAAGATATTCTCTCTAGATCATCAAAAGGAAATAAAAATCCTAAAGCTATATGGATTCCAAAGTCTCTCTTGAAAGAGTCTGGTGTTGAGCAAAAAGTGAAATTGACATTCAAGCTTCCAAAGGCTTCCACTTCATCTCCTTCCAAAAATATTCCTCCATTTCATGCGCCCAAACCTCAACCTCTGCTATCCATTCGCCATATGCCTTCACGTATTCCTTCATTCACGATTCCTCCATCCTCTCACCACCCTTCAAGGTATGTGTTGACATTGATCTTGCCTTCTTTTCCACCTACCCTTTTACAATCCTTCCGTGCATTATGCTTCTACCTCCTATCCTTTTTCCTCACTTGCCTATTCCTCCTATCTTCCAACCTCACTCGCTTTACATAAAACTTTATCCTCCATTTTTCTCTTCCATCTCCCTTTCCCTATTAGCATCTTTGAGCATATCATTTTGAATCTTTGGCATATCATGGTTTATCCTTTCAAGGAGCATTACATAAAAAGCTTGCCTTCTTCCAAAAAAAAAAAAAAGAAATGAAAAATAAAATAAATTGAAAATGTGCCTTGGTGAAAACCTGGAAACAGGCACCTTGGTAGCAAAAGTAAAGAGAAATAAATTCATCCTATGGTGAAAACCACTCCCTTGTGGTGCCTTGGATAAGTACCATGATGAAAACCTGGCAATCAGGCATTATGCGTAGTTCTTCTACATATTTCATCCATTTCGTCTTCTCTCTTTGATCTTGACAATGTTGATCTATACATGAATATTTGGCTATTTTGTGAGCTATTTTACGGTGATCTTGCTTTCATTCCTTCCATGTTTAGCCTTCATATCCATCTTCCTCCATTCATTTTTGCCTATCGCTATCCTTTTCCCCTTTGGTCTTGATCTAATAAAAAAAGAAAGACAGAGTAAAACACGGTGCTATGAAGCCTCTTGACATGTCTACTCCTTTGGATTGCATCCTTTCCTACTCTTGCATTATGATTTTGTGCTTATCCTATGCTAGCCTTTCATTGCTTGTCCAAATGTACTTTACATGACAATTTTTCCCTAGCTTGAGTATTCTTGAGGAGTTTTCCCTTGAGGATTTCTCCCCTTCATTCTCTTGTCTTCCATCTCTTCCACTAGCTTGCCAATCCCTCTTGTTCTCCACCTTGCTAGACATTGGGACTACACGATATGATCTTGCCTGGGAGTTTGCAATAGAAAAAGATGCTATCAAGTATATCAAATATCATAACAATTATCAGAATCAGTATCAGAATCAATATTAGAACCAGTATCAGAACAATTATCAGAATCAGTATCAGAATCAATATTAGAACCAGTATCAGAACAATTATCAGAATCAGTATTAGAATCAGTATCAGAACCAGTATCAGAACAATTATCAGAATTAGTATCAGAATCAGTATCAGAACCAGTATCAGAACAAGTATCAGAATGGGCCTACAAAACAAGTATCAGAACACCTATTGGGGCTACACCTTTCGCTTTAGTTTATGGGTCTGAAGTAGTACTACCTATTAAGGTTGAAATCCCATCACTTAGAATCAGAATGCATGGACTTGTCACTGATGAAGACTACAAAGTGTCTAGGTTACAAGAACTTGAACTACTAGATGAGCGCAGACAAGCAGCATATGATCATCTCTGAGTGTATCAGAAAAGAATGTCTAGAGGCTACAACAAGAAAGTCAGACATAGAGAATTTCAGGTTGGCGATCTAGTGTTGAGAGAAAATCCTAAAAATCAATCACATCGAGAACGCAAGGGGAAGTTCGAACCCAACTGGCTGGGTCCCTTTGTAATCACTGCTACTTTTGGCTCTGGTGCCTATCAACTCTCAACAACTGAAGGAGAACAGCTCCGAGAACCAATCAACGTTCTCCATCTGAAGAAATTCTACGCCTAAGGCATTCGGTGCTTGGTAAATGTCCTGAAAAAATCTTAAAAATCAGAAAAAGTCCTGAAAAAATGAACATCTTGGTGAAAACCTAGCAATAGGCACCTTGATGATTCGCCAAAAAAAATCATAAAATATCAAAAGTACAAAAAAATTGAAAAAATGAAAAATACAAAAAAAAGAAAAAAGAAAAAAAAAGTGCCTTGGTGAAAACCTGGAAATAGGCACCTCAGTAGCAAAAATAGAATCTCTACCAAGATGGTGAAAACCTGGCAAACGGGCACCACTTGTTCCAAAATGCTCCATCTATCAGCACAATCTTGGTCTTTCCCAGCTTTCAGTCTTGCTTTAGTTTTTACATATCTCCCGGTTTGTTTCTGCATATCCTGGTTTCAATAAGTCGGTCTGTACACCAATCAGCTCAAGTGTCTGTATCCTATCAATGTTCAAACTTGGGGGCAATCAATGTCATATCCTATGGTCTCCCATGTATCTTAGACGTGTCATATCCACTCAGAGTCCTTTGAAGCTTCAAGTTGAGTCAGTCAGTCTGTCTCGTCTCCAGAAAGGATTTTGCATCAACAACAATCAAACATCAAACTCAAACTGAAAACAATATGTGCTTTTCATGCTTTTATCTCCTTGTATGCTTACTGATTCGCATTGAGATTTTTGCATATTGTGTCCCTTCGAGCTCTTCAATGATGTCCTTTACAGGATTTAGAGAGTGATGACTGGGGGCATAATCTTTTCTTTGTCTTCTGCTTGTATGTGAAAATCTAACAACTTTGGAAATTTTGGATTGAAATGGTGTCCGACTGTAAGAGCCTCTATCTCGAATTGGATGGCCATGCGTACCTCGACCATTGATACCCAAAAAAAATTCAAGGAAGTTTGATCTAACTATTGTCTTTTTGAGTGAGTTCTTCCTCCTACTGTGGAACGCAATCTTGCCTAAGGATGTGAACGATAAAGGGTCACTACGGGTAATTCACATTGGATTTAGAATGATCTCTTGACTGTTTGATGTGTTTGTAACGCAAGGCGTACTCAGGTCATCACGACGTGTATGTTTTGATGCTTGTACAAATTGCTATATCAAAATGGACATGATATTCAGGTCATCCTGGCGTTTGTGCCTTGATGCTTATATCTAATCCGACATTCAACAACTAAAATCAATATTCATATGTCCATGGTTGTTTGACCAGTGGGTGTTGTATTGATTCTTGCACATACAAATCGATATTCATATGTCTATGGTTTCATGGCTAGTGGGCATTGTATTGATTTATCCGGTTACCTAAAAAGTTCAATGATGATAACAAATCGACACATGATCAGTGACTAGGTCCTAGGTCTTAGGTTGCATTTCATTTTGCATGTCTCATTGCATGATCTCACAATGATTAAACAAACTTCAATGCTTAAATGATTTTTCAAATCGCATCTTCAAGTCTAACAAGAGCTGAATCTCACACGAAGGTTCCTCCAATGAAATAGCAAGTAGAATCCTTTTTCGGGATCAAAATTCAAATCTGAGATCATTCATATTATTAACTACTTGCATATTCGACCTTCAATCATCACAGAAATCTAGTATTCAACTTAACTGATTATCTTACATCAAACTATCAAAATTTCAACTTGGTCAACCATGGTCAACTCATGGTCAAATCTAGTCAAATTCGGTCTCCAAGACCTCCAAACGATGCAGAATGCGTTCTTGAACGTGTATAACCACTTCTCAAATCAATTAACATGCTTCTAAACCATTTAACGCTGACTTCTCTTGTCAGATTTCAATTTTAATCCCGAAGGGGGCATGCTATTGCACATCATTCAAAGTCTGTAAATCAAATTCTATCGATCAAATCTATCAATATCTTTCATCAGTGATCAAGACAACAATCACGTCTAGTCACTGATTCATCAAAAGTCCTCATCGCTCGGGGCAAATCTATCATCACTTGGGGCATATCAGATTCATCGATCCATATCAATCTGGTATTCTCTCAATCTTGTAAACTGTATCAGTTTTTGCAACCATCAGATCATAGTGTTCTTTCCTTGGTTCTTCGACAACTGAAAGATTCAGATGTGATACTTGCTAGTTCTGCTAAGACAATCGAGTCTAGAACGGGTCACTCACTTCTTATCAATCCTAAGGTTCAGAATCAGGCATTTTGACACTTTTTCGCAATCATAGGTTCATTTTCTGTTATAGTGAACATTATCTTTGGTCATTCAGGACCTATTATCTTTATATCAAGTCAATATCAATCAACTCCTATCTCAATATCTTTCAATCGGTTTCTATCTTGAGATCGGTTTATCTTTCGAATCAATTTCATATCTTTATCAAACACAGACTATCTTTGAACCACTGCGCTTCGCACAGTAATTCAAAGAGGGGCAAAATGTAATACCCCAAAAATGGGCTATAAGTTCATTAACCTCCTATATCATCAAATCATATGAAATCGACATCAAAGTCCTAATCTAAGGCACATCTAAACATCATCAAATCTAATTGATTATCTTAAATTTTGCATCGGAGAATATTCCTAGTAATATTCCTAATTATCTTAATTATCTTTAATTTTATAATTATTTGGCAATAAATCACATTTATCCTAAAATTTGATTAATTGAATATTTTCATATTTAATTAATTAGATTTAATATTTGCCACTTAATTATGTAATTAAATTTAATTCTATCTATTATTAATTGTATTATTTAATTTTGACAATAAATCAAAATTCCTATCTTTAATTGATTAAATTCTTATTTAATTAATTAAAGCATGTTGTCATTATTTAATAATATAATTTTTAATAAAAGTTTGAATAAATAGTTAATTAACCCATAAATTAATTATTTATTTTCAAAAATCAGTTGAGTTGAGGATAAATCACTTTATTTATTTATTTAATTCTTAATTACTATGCATATTCAAAAGAAACAGTTAAACTCCAAATCAGAAAATCAATGCAAGTTATTGACTTTTTGGAACTCAACATCCTTTTGGAGTTCAAAAAGTTGATCTAAACTCTAATTTGAGTTAAAAAGCTGTTTTTGCATGTTTTTGCATGATTTTGAGAATTAACTATCTTTTATGATCAGATAACTCAAAAATCAAGATGAGTTAATTTGAGTGATTTATGGCTTTTATTCATGCACCTCCAAAGCCCTGGATTTCTATAAATTAAGGCTTTAGCTCTTCACAAATCATCTCATATTTTGCACAATCACGCTGGAGAATTGGAGACTGAGGAATCAACTTGCGAATTCAAAGCTTTGTGAGATCAATCTTATTTTTTTTTGCATTCATATTACATATCATTGTTAGATTCATAGCATATCAATTTTCAATAGCATTCATAGCATATCAATTTCATTTAGCATAGATTTCATATCAGTTTTTACAATTATTATTGCATAGAAATATCAAAAATATAGATTAATTGCATTCAATTTCATATCCATCTTTTGCATTCAAATCCTTCATTTAGGTGTCGTCTAGGTCACTGATCTCGATTACAATCTGAGAACATTAATCTCGCACCTATTAGAAGGCAGTAAATCGCTTGGTTAGATAGCTTTCAATTTTGCACGATTTTGATTATAGCTAACCTCTAATGTTTTACTGAGTGTTGTGTCTACAGATCAGGTATAATTTTCACACACACAAGAACAAGCATCTAGTAGTGGAGCATGGATAGAAACATTTTGGACACCTTCAGAGGAGGGAAATTCAAACATTAGTTTTAACCTGCTTGTGGCTTTTTCCACATTGTTTTCCGTAGAGGTCGACGAGGATTCAAGCGAAGGGGACTTTGACCCTGCTTCCATGGATCATCTTGAGGAAGCGCACATCATAGATCTAAATGATACAATGTATGAACCCTCAAACGAAGTCATGTCCATAAATCCTATTGATGATACCTTACCCAATAATTCCTTAATTTTGATACATCCAGACCTCATTGATTGGGATCAAACTGAACCACATGACTTACTTTACTTCCCAAATGACCAAGCAACAAACCAATACCTCAATGCGGTTGAACCCTCTTTCACCAACGAACTCAATACGGACATGATGACAACAGCAAGGGTCCAATCTCTTAGTCAAAAAAAAAAAAAAATGAAAAAAAATAAAAAATCAAAAGTTCTATTGGTGAAAACCCAACTGTGGCACCATTAGAACCAAAAACAATGAAAATAAAAGACGTTTCTTTTGGTGAAAACCCAACTGTGGCACCATTAGAAGAGAGATTGGACACTTTGCCTGAACATGAAGAAGAACGGTCATCTATTCTTATAGAACCAACAGAAAAAGTTAACATTGGTATAGAACTAGAGCCAAAGGTTGTACACTTGGCTGCATCACTTACATCTCTTGAAAGAGAGGACTTTATCAAATTCTTCCAAGAACAACAAGTAAATTTTGCATGGTCATATGCCAATATGCCAGGATTGGATCCTGATTTCATAATGCATCATCTGAATGTTAGACCCGGAGTTAAACCTGTGAAGCAAAAACTAAGGAAAATGCACCCACATGTGGCTCTTCTAGTCAAGGCAGAATTGGAAAAATTGTTAAAGGTGGGATTCATAAGAACAATAGCATATGCTAATTGGATCTCTAACATTGTGCCGGTTACTAAGCATGATAAATCTATCTGTGTGTGTACGGATTTCAGAGATTTAAACCTTGCATGTCCCAAAGATGACTTCCCATTGCCAAGCATTGATACCATAGTGGATTTGACAGCAGGTCACGCAATGTACTCATTAATGGATGGATTTAGTGGCTACAACCAAATCAAGATTGCTCCCGAAGACCAAGAAAAGATAGCATTTACTTGCCCTTGGGGTACTTTTTGTTGGAATGTCATGCCCTTCGGTTTAAAAAATGCTGGAGCTACATATCAAAGGGCCATGACAACTATTTTCCATGACATGATGCATACTTTTTTAGAAGATTATGTGGATGACATTCTAGCAAAATCCCACAATAGAGAAGAGCATTTACAAATCCTAAGAAAAATATTCATTCGGTTAGAACAATTCAAAGTTAGACTAAACCCAAAGAAGTGTGCCTTTGGTGTCCAATCCGGCAAGTTATTGGGTTATATAGTGTCAGCAAAAGGCATTGAAGTTGATCCTGAAAAAGTACAAGCCATTTTAGAAATGGAGATTCCAAGAAATATTAGCCAAATGAGGTCACTACAAGGAAAGATTCAATCAATAAGGAGATTTATCTCTCAATTAGCAGAAAAGTGTCACTCCTTCACCAGATTGTTACACAAGGACACTACATTTATGTGGGATGAAGAATGTGATAAGGCCTTTGCTACTTTGAAGACTTATTTGATAAACCCACCTATTCTTATGTCACCTATCAAAGGTAAAGAACTGTTGTTATACATATCAGCCACAAAAAGGTCTCTAGGCATATTGTTGGCACAAGAAGATGAGCAAGGAAAAGAAAGGGCAATCTACTATCTTAGTAGAACCTTAATAAAATATGAACTCAATTATTCATTCATGGAAAGAGCATGTCTAGCAGTGGTTTTTGCATCTCAAAAACTAAGACATTATATGTTGATGCATAAGATCAAATTAATTGCCAAGATTGATCCTCTCAAATACTTGCTAAGTAAAACTGCCTTAACAGGAAGAATAGCAAAATGGGTCATGATCCTAAGTGAATTTGACATTGAATATGTTGATAGAAGAGCAATTAAAGGACAAGTGATAGCAGATCACTTAGCAGATAACCCAATGGAGTCTACACAAACCATGCAAATTGAATTTCCAGATGCAGAAATTGTCAACATAGAAGCAAAGACATGGAAATTATATTTTGATGGATCTTACACACAAGGAGGTTCTGGAGCAGGTATATTATTGGTTACCCCTCAAGGGTACACCATTCCAAAGTCCTATAAACTCTTATTTCCATGCACCAATAACATAGCGGAATATGAGGCATTAGTCATTGGCATCAAAATGGCTTTAGAATGGAATATTGCAGAATTACAAGTGTATGGAGATTCCCAACTCATAATCAATCAGGTTAATAATGAATACAATACCAAGGACATAACATTGATGAAATATAAAACCTTGATTGATGGATGGAAGAAGTACTTTGCTTTGATCACATTTGAACAGATTCCAAGAGAAAAGAATAGAGCAGCAAATGCCATGGCTACCTTGGCTTCATTGTTACAAAAACCAGATCAAAATGAGAAGTATGAGTTCTTGGTGGAAGAGTTGGTAAAACTGGCATTTAACATTCCTGACACCCAAATTGTTGCTCTTTTACATGGACATGACTCTCCTTGGTATGGACCCATCTATACTTACCTTAAAGACCAAGTACTCCCCATAGACCAAACTCGTGCCCAAAAATGTAACTTCATACGCCAAGCCGCCCGTTACCTAATCCTTTCAGACACATTGTATCGTAAGGGTCTTGATGGGACGTTACTTAGATGTCTAGAGGAAGAAGAGTCTAAGTTAGCTTTACGCGAGGTCCACAAAGGCATTTGCGGGTCACACTCAAGCGGTCTTAATCTAGCTAAGAAAATCCTTCGTCTAGGGTACTTTTGGACAACATTAGAAAAGGATGCTTGTCAATTTGTGAAGACATGCAGCAAATGTCAATATCATGGTAATATGATACATGCACCGGCTCAAGAATTACACCCATTCATTACACCATGGCCTTTTTATCAATGGGGTTTTGACTTGATTGGAATCATATATCCTCCATCTTCAAATGGACACAAGTATATCATCACAGCAACAGAATACTTCACCAAATGGGTGGAAGTAGTTCCATTAACAACAGCAACCGGCAAACAAATTTCAATGTTCATTTTGAACCACATAATTTGCCGCTATGGTATTCCACATGCCATTATCACGGATAATGGGAAACAATTCAAAAATTAGGATATCAATGAACTTTGCATGACATTTCACATTACACATCATTCATCATCCATTTATTATCCACAAGGCAATGGACAAGCTGAAGCAACAAACAAAAATATCCTCAAAATATTAAAAAGATCAGTTAACAAATCAGGAAGAGATTGGCACGTGCACATAAATCCCGCACTATGGGCTTACAGAACTAGTATCAAAACACCTACAGGAGCCACCCCATTCTCTTTGGTCTATGGAACCGAAGCAGTTCTACCATTAGAAGTTGAAATTCCATCTCTACGGGTTTCATTAAGAGGATTGATCACTGATGAGGATTATAGGATTGCCAGACTACAACAATTGAAATTGTTAGAGGAACATCAGACTCAAGCTTATGAGCATTTAAAAGTTTATCAAAATAGGATTGCACACAATTACAACAAACACATCAAACCAAGAATTTTTCAAGTAGGAGACTTGGTACTAAGAGAAAATCCCAAAAATCAAGTTGAAAGGGAAAAGAAAGGAAAGTGGGAAGCTAATTGGATAGGCCCATTTGTGATAGTGTCATCCTTTGGAACTGGAACATATAAGTTATCAGATTGTAATGGTGAAGAATTACAAGAACCCATAAATAGCATTCATTTGAAGAGATTCTACACCTAAAGCAGATGAAAGAGTATAAAGAGTATCAGATGAGAGAGCATTATAATTATTGTACATAGTTGAAAAGGGATCTTGAAAATACTAAAAATATTTGAAAATGGAAAATCCAAAAAATATTGGAAAAGAGGAAAGATCAAAAAACAGTGGAAAAATTGAGCCTGAAGAAAGCAAAAACATTTGAAAAACTATCTCTTGGTGAAAACCTAGCAAATAGGCGCCAAGGTGAAAAAGAAAAATACAAAAAAAAAAAAAGAGAAAAAGTGCCTTGGTGAAAACCTAGCAAATAGGCGCCTCTGTAGCAAAAAAAAAAAAAAAAAGAGAATACCCAAAGGTGAAAACTTGGTAACAAGCACTTTTGGTTCCCTTAAGTCATTTCCTTCTTAGACACATGTGTACATAATGCATCTCATCATCCCATTTGTCTAAACCTTCATTGCAACCGTCATTTGTACATAGTCATAATAACAGTTTGTAGCATCATCCTTTGCATTGCCTAAAGTTGTCAAAATTGATACATCAAAATACTTGGGGGCAGCATAAATGGATTGGAAAGTGGGTACCTCAAAAAGGATTCATATGAACAACATTCAGTTACAAGCAGAAAGGGATCAACATTTTCAGAAGAGAGATCAGATTTTTGTAAACCTTTGATTGATAACCAAGAAGTTGACTACCACAACAAAATCCTTGAGCCTAAATTGACTTATTATTCAGGATTAAAAATCAAAAATCATGTCATGATCAAACACTTGGAAATATATTTTGTTGAAGATCAGAAAACAATGCAAAACACTTAGATAGATTCTTTTGAAAAGTTGGTTTAAAATCTGTTTACTTACATTCATTCAATTTGTATCAAGTCTTTTTAGCTCATCAATGATGTTTCGACTAGATTGGCAATGATGGAGACATGATATTTTTCTTGACTATGAAGTGACTGTTTGGAGGAAGATTCATTGCCTTATGAGAATTCATCTAAAGACATGGTCATCAAAGAACCATCGAGGATTATCTTATAAAATAGTGAGTTAACCTTTGTTTGTTTACGCAACCGGATACCTTGGATATTTAGATTCTTCATATCTAAATGACAAAATCCACTTGCAACATAGAATCCGACAAAATCGGTATTCGTACTCTCATGATTGTTTGAAATCAGTGATAGTCGTATCGATGAGACCGATGGGAAAGCAAAACGGAGGTTACCATATGAGCAGTAAATAAAAAGCGATATTCATATCATCATGTCAGTGGGCAGTGGTGATTGTATCGACTTTCCAGTCCCAAGTGCTCAATGATGAAAATATATCCTCAAGGCATTTATTTGCTAAAGGCTAGTGACACTTAGCTGCATTCATAAAAAGGTTAAATGCATTCTCATGTTAGATTAATTGCATGTGCATTTTTCCCAAGGGTTTTTATTTTTGCATCAAAAAGGGGGTACATGACATCATTAACAGGGTTAAATCAGTAAGGACAACATCATTTCAACATCATCTTTTCTACAATAAAAACATGAGATTATACTTTTTGCATTCATTCCATATCATTAATCATTACATAGATATTATCAAAGAAAAGAAGGAAATAATCATTTACATGTGCATACATACAGATTGCATACATGAGAAATAACATATCAAAACTGCATCCATACATGAAGAAGAAATGCATCCATCCATCTATATCATACATAAGATACGTTGCATCCATAGCCAATATCCATCCAAAAACAAATGCATTAGATAAACACATATAGCAGCATCTAAAGAAAATCTCTAAAGGAAATCTCATATATCATCAAGTAAAAGCAGGAAAGATCATAAATGTCCTCATGTCACACGTCTACTCATAACTCAATACATCAAGTATAACAATGATATCATGAAAATCAACTCTATAATCGCCCATCAATAGGGGCATCAATGTCAAATAAGTGTCAAAGTACAACTGGAAAGGTGACATCAAGGTCACAAGACTATGGTACAATATCAAGTATCTCAGCATCAGTACATAAATGATCAATAAGAGCACTCATAGCTCAACTCTCGTCACCACTGGGAGGAGGTCCTGGAGGAGGCTGTGGAGGAGGCTGTGATGAAGGTTGCTGAGGAGGCGTCTGACCAACCATAGCAACAAGGAGAGGAACCAATGGAGCCAAACCTGATACTAACTGCTGAATCATAGACGACATCTGTGACACCTTTGTCCGTAATGCTCCCACATCTGCTCGTAGCTGGGTAGTACTAGAACTCTCTCCAACCTCATAGGTACTCTGAGGATCACCTGTATCTATAGGAGCTTTTCCCCGATCACGGGAAAAAGCTGCTGGCATCTGCTGTGCACCTGTATCCTGACCATCCACGGTAGCCTGCTGTAATCCTGCTCCCGTATCCTGTCCTGTACCTGGATCCTGTCTAGCAGCCCTCACATGATCCTAACGATCTATCCTCTGTCTCTGTGCTACTGCAGGACGAGGAGGAGGAGGTGGTGTCTGTACCTGTGCATCTCTCGCTCGTCCTCTAAGCCTAATCACTGCCCTACCTCGGGGTCTACCTCCTCGTCTCCTCCCACCACCGACATCATCACCATCATCATCTTGCCCAGGCACTGGCTCTGCAGGGTTTGTAAATCGAGGCATCGGATGCTCCATCAACCAAGCTAGATACTCCTACGTAACTCTGGCATCTATGATGTGTAACCTCATGTCCCAATCCATATAACCCAGTAGTGATACCTGCTCTATAGCGTCATCATATGAAGGCATGTGACCCCAAGTAGCACGCTCCGCACTAGAACGAGCATATACTACAGATCCCTGAGGCATAGGCTAAATCCGCCCAAACTGTCGTAGCACTCTCCCTACCAAGAATCTCTCAAGAACAGAGTCGATCCTACCGATCATCCATCGAGGAGAAAACATATATGGTAACTCCAAGCTATCCTCTCTCCAATCCTCAACCTCAACATATGGTCTCCAATAGACCTCATCCATGTCATCAATCTGTCGTCGCCAATACTCCAAGTGACCCAAGTGATGCTGTGTCACCATACCAGTATACTGCCATGCAAAAGGATATCCTAGAGGACGATCTCGATCTGATATAGGTAGACTGACTGGTAAGTGCTCCCATATCCACAACTGCAAAATGTGAATCCCAGCAGATAATGAGGCTGATCTCCTGTAAACCACCTCATGAAGATTGTGATAAAGCTGTGCCAGCACACATGATCCCCAGTCAAAGCGTCGAGGCTGATGTAGCAAATCCTCAATAATCCTGCCCCATCCCACTGAAAATCCGTGACCTCGCCGATCAGGTAATAAAACACCACCAATGATAGCACCTAATAATGCTGGTAAAACAAGAAATGAGGCAAACTGAGGCCATAAGATACAATCATCACCTATAGACAGATCTCTGAATACTCATCGACAATATGTCCCGTCATAGACTGCATCATAATATACTATCTCTCCATGAGTCAGGATCCATAGCAATCTGTAAACATCCTCAGGTGTAATAGTCATCTCGCCCTGTGGTAGCCAAAATGTGTTTGTCTCAGAGTGCCAACGCTCTGCGACAGCGGTAATCAAACCTCGGTTCATCTGGAACCGAGGAAGCTCTAGTACGCATAGTAAACCGCAGCGCCTAATCACTCACCTCTCGGCGTCAGTCAACTGTGTCCTAAGCTCCATCACCCAGTGTGGTACAGTCTGAAGGTACAGCACAGGGACATCCTCCTGTTTAATCAAAGCAAGGGAATCACATGAGGAACTTACTATCAGGAAATCAAACAATCAATCATAGTTATCAATTTAAATATACCTATCAGACTTATCAATCCTAACTCTAAGCATTGAGGAAGGACGATCCTAGTTTTATGTCTCTAAGCATTTGAGCATAAAATGAATGGACGTTTAGATCCATGATCTATCATTCGTGATGAAGATTGATTAACCTTATTCTTTGATATTATAGTTACTTATGTCCTAATTTGTTGTTGAAATCAAACAAAGGGAATACCCTAATTAAACATTCGATTGAATTCATTGACGTGATCGATATCAATCAAGTTGACGCAATCGAGCAATCAGACGTCCTAGAAAAGTCTCAAATAAACAAAAAAAATTTTACTTACGCGACTTTTCTTTCTGGCGACATTTCTTTATTCATACGCGTGATTTTATTCATCCGCGTGACTTAATTTCACGGAGGCGGTATAAGATTTTCCGCAGGCGACATTTTATTATCACGCGACACATGATTAAAATGATTAAACCCTAAGCGACATTAAATTATCCTTAGGCGATACACGATTTTCTAAATGCGTGAGAAAGCCTAAGGGAGGCGACATCAAATTTACTGAAGGCGACATTTTAAATTTTCAGGCGATATTAAAATGCACGGAGGCGACATTTCTTTTCACGAACGCAGAATTAAAATTTTTAAAAGCATTAAATAAGGTCATAAATGCAACTTTAAAGACATGAGGAAAATTTGAATGACATACCGGAGGACCATCAGTCGCTCTCCGACTGAACCGGCGTGCTCTCTCAAACCGATGCTCGCGATGTGGGACCACTATCATCTCAAAAAAGGCTAAAATCAGAGCTCAAATCTCAAGAAGGAACGGTGGAAATGAATAGTAAAATGAGGGGTTTTACCCTATTTAAGGTGAAATTGGCCCTCATAAACACTTAAAAATGCACTTTGGACCTATTATAGGACATTTTCATTAATCGGGGCATGAATCAAACTTGATTGTTTCTTTCAAACGGTATCAGAAATCAAAACATATTCCAACTACTTAAAATCTTTCAAATCAAGGAATCAATATGTTTTATTTCTGAGGGGGCATCAGAGTATCAAATTGGCATCACATCAAAAACAGTTATCAGTGGGGCATATCATATCATATCGTATCATATCAAGATATCAGTATCATATCAGTATCATATCATATCAATTTCATATCAGGAGGCAAATCAATTGCATATCAGTTTCATATCAAATCTGTCATCATATCAGCAATCAATCAACCCAGGACCTTTATCAGTGAACCCAAGACCTATCATCAAATCAGGACCCATATCATATCAGAGGCATCAGAATCATATCAGCACCATCATCAGAGGCACATCATCGTCATCAGGAAGTACATCAATCAGAACGATCAGAGGCATATCAGAACCAGGACCTGAATCAAATCATCATACTAATGAAATCTTTGAATCGGTGTTCTTCACACATCGACTCAAAGAGGGGCATTTGTAGACACAGAAAATTGGCCAAAGGCTTAATTCAATCAAAAGGTGCAAACAAATTATCAAAATAGCACTAAAAATTGATAAATGGAACAAAAGGCAATTCAAATCAAAGGAAAATTCAATTAAATGATTAAATGATTAAATAAAGCTTGAAAAGGGGAAAAACACTAAGAAATTGATTAAATTCAATTAATGACATAGTTGTTGAAAGCAAAAATCAAAATGAACCTCTTACCCTTCATGGCTAAATTTAATTACTTTAATTAAATAATAAATCATAAATTCCCTCAACAAAGGAAAAAGGAGACAAAATGGACACAAATCACTCACTTTGTTGAAATGGTCCAGCCTTTTGAAACCATTTAAATGTTTGTCCCCCAATTTAGGGACAAAGCAAAGCCAATTGACCTTACCCAAGCATAACCATGGTTATCTCACTCTACCCCCTACCCTTGGGAAAATCTTATAAATAGAAGGCATTTTGAGGCATTAATAATCCACTCCATATCTTTGAATTGCAGCAAAGCTCTTGCAATTTGCATTCACACCACTCACTTAGCATTTTCATTGATAATTAGCTTCAATTGTTGATCATTTTGTAGATTTCTTATCAAATAGAGCTAAAATTTGATAATTAGATCTAAATTTGCATATCATATAGCTTAATTCTCATCTTTAGAGTGTCATTAGTGAGGATCATAGCTGAGAGCCTCATTTACCACTTTATTTTAGAGAACCATAAGATATTTAGATTAATTTGTGCATTATTTAGATTAGTTTGCTTTGAATAGTGTAAATTCTCTTTAAATCTTGTTATTTCATGAAGGTGTAAATCACTCACACACACATCACCAGTTAGAGCCTATCTCTCAAATAGTTCAAACAAAATGAAAAAACTCACGGTTTCACGTAGAGCAGAGCAAATGGATTGCTAGAGCCCACTGATAAATCTCTATAATATCTCATCAATGAATATAATGGACGGGGCATTCTTCTCAAACTCCTTAAAAGCCTTCTGGAGATTGCTTTCACTTTCTCCAACCAACTTTGACATGAGCTCAAGTCCATTGATATAGAAAAAGAAGGCATCGGTTTCATTTGCCACTGCCCTAGCAATTAAAGTTTTCCCAGAACCAGGAGGCCCATAGAGAAGAATACCCTTTGGGGGCTTCACACCAATAGATTTGAAGAGTTGTGGGCATCTAAGAGGAAGCTCTACCAATTCACGGATCACCAGTCAAAATTAGTTGAACTAGATTTTCTTTGTTGTAGAATTGATTTAGTATAGAATATTTTCCAGCAGGATTTTTTTTTTAAAAAGCAAGGTTTTCGTAGCATTATCTACCACTTGAGAAAAATTTTCATAGCTAAATTTCCTTGCCATAGTTAATATTGCTCTAAAGACTTACAAGTTAGTAAGTCCTCGGCTAGAACAGACACATTTGTAACTTCATTAAGATGGCAATTGTGTACTAAGTTTCCTAACTGTATAAGTCATCGACATCTTTATTATCTGTTGTAGCAAATACATCTGAAGCACTAGCAGAAGCACTAGGAAATCAAAATTCAGAACCAAAGCCTCGAGATTGTTGTAGTGTTTTTGCAAAGGCTTGATACTTCTGAATATCAGCATCACTGACACTTCTTCGGGCATATTTCATTGACTCCTCAAAATGAGCAGCCTTTATTTTAGCTACCTCATCACTATCATCCCCATCCATTGCCTCTGGGTTCTCACTTCTTTTTCTTTCATGTTCAATATTATCCTGTAAAAGTGCAGAGGAAAGAGAACATGACAAATTGAAAAAATAAGATACAAGTTGAGGAAAATTGAATCAAAAAATTTAAAATTCTAACAAACCAGTTCAAAAAAAACCATTAAGAAATTCATAACCAAATCTAGTTTGCAAAAGCTGCCACAATTGAAACTCACCTTCTCAATATTTTCTCTAATAGCATACTTGCAAGCCCGCTGACAAATCTCTGTAATATCTCATCAATAAATATAATGGACGGGGCATTCTTCTCAGCCTCCTCAAAAGCCTTTCGGAGATTGCTTTCACTTTCTCCAACCAACTTTGACATGATCTCAAGTCCATTGATATAGAAAAGAAGGCACCAGTTTCATTTGCCACTGCCTTAGCAATTAAAGTTTTCCCATAACCAAGAGGCCCATAGAGTAGAATACCCTTTGGGGGCTTCACACCAATAGATTTGAAGAGTTGTGGGTGTCTAAGAGGAAGCTCTACCAATTCACAGATCACCGGTTAGAGCCTATCTCTCAAATAGTTCAAACAAAATGAAAAAACCCACAGTTTCACGCAGAGCAGAGCAGATGGATTGCTAGAGCCCAAAGCAGTTTGGAAAATAGAACGAGCAGGGACCCGCTGGCAACAAGTAGCAGAATGAGTGTGGACACCTAAAGATAAATATCTAGACTAATCATCGATCAAGATGTCATTAGTGATTAGTCTAGATATTTATCTTCAATTTTTTTTTAAACACTGCGCATTTCATCAAAATTTTGACCAACCTGCATTGAAACTCTGGCATAAAATCCACCATTTTGTGTCAAAATGTGGCATCGCGGGTTTGGCATCCTGATCAGAGCCGGTAAATATTTTAACCAACTATGGTCAAAATATGACCATCACGAGTTTGGCATCCTGGTTGGAGCGACCAAAGATTTCGACCAATATTAATTTATATTGGTCGAAAGATCGACAATACATGAACACATGCCAATGTTATTTTTGGCCTAGATTGCCCTCTTTTTTGACCAATATGGGAGTCGATCATTCGACAGTTTCAGGTATGGGTCGATATTTTGACATAGATAATAGCGATGAACCAGTTGGTCAACTATTCGACCGTGTTGGGTAGAAACTTCGACCAATATTGTGTTGAAAAAATGGTGCAAAATGTACTAGTGAATCTTTCCATAGTGTGATGTTAAATTTGATAATGCTAAAGTGTTAGTTCTTCCTCTTGTTAAACCAATTGACACGTCCATACCTTTTCCTAAGTCCTTTGATCTCAAAGCTTTTTTTCAATACCATCATCAACCCAATCATGATACTAAAAAGTGTTTTTGTTTAAAATATGTTATTCAAGACCTCATTAATTCTAATGTTCTATTTATTGAGGGCCTTAATGATCAAGGAAACAAATTCATAGCACCTCCCAACTAAAAATTTCAAATTTATACCTATCCTTTTCCATCTCATTCAACCAACCATGTTGAGTCCACCCACTATTTTCCTTCTTCTTCCACTCATGTTGTTGACTATGACGATAAGTGTACTAAATCCAATAACATTGTCAACCTCATTGATCAAACCAAACCTAAAGATGAACTTGATCTTTGTAATAACTTTGACTCTAGTGAAATAATTAAGCACCTGATGGTCCTTCGTGATCTTTGTAAACTTAAGGATATTCCATCTCCTTACCTTGGACCTAGAATTCTTCCTACACCTAATATATATGCTTTATTTCCACATCCTATATCTCATAAACATTCAGTTGATGTCATCTCTCAACCTAGTATGGTTCCTTCCATTCTTCCTCCTAAGGAAGAAAAGGGCTCAATGTTGATTGATCCTGAACTAAACCAAATTTCTAGCAAAACTAAGCATAACCATTGTGCTTGTGACCATCATTATAAACATCATAATAGAGCTCGTCAACATGCTTCCCAAAACCCTCCTTCACCTACGAAACCTATTGATGCTTCGATTTCCTTTGACCAACCCATGTTTTAACCCAATGATGAAGTTAACTTGAAAAATATGAAATTGAACAAACATGATAATGTTATTCGTATTTTAGATTCTATTACAATTAATTTGGATGAAGAAGATACTCTTGATGATGATGCTTTTTATGTTCATAAAATAACTAACAATGATATTCATGCTACTGATTCTGATGAAATGTATGAGCTTATTGATGTTAATCATGATTTACCATCTATGTTTTCATAATAATTGTCTCTTGATCCTAGTGACAAATAAAGTGACCCATCTTTATAGCATGGTCCTTGTTTGGAACTAGATATTTTTCCATCTATCATTCTTGATGTGGCTCCTCTTGCATGTTGCCTACCTTCCCTGCACACTAAAAATTGAGATGTCAGGGGGAGGCATGTGATATGCTTGATGAGATCCTCTTGTGCAGTGGATTTTGTGTGTTTTCTTTTTGTAATGTGTTTCCCCCATGATGTGTTACTTGTTATATGTTTTATTTAGATTTCTTTAAATGACTCTTGTTTCTCCATAGGTGCAAGGTGATAAAGGAATCAAAATGTCATGACATTTATCTATTTGTATCTTAATAATTTTATATGTCTTTACATGTTATGTCGTGCATGTGTCACTATTCTTAAATATTCCTTTGTATTGTTTGATTAGGGATGATGAAAAATTGTAGCTACCTATTATTTTTGGTATCTGTGACATGCCAACCTAAAAAGACTCTTCCTTTTTACTCTTATGTGACATTATTCCATTGTTCTTGTAGTTCTACTACCTTTTGGGGATTGAAGACATTTTATTTTTTTTCTAATATCTCATGTATTATCATATGATCATACTGATCCCAGAGTTGGTAGATCCCTTTTGTGCTTTTATTTGTCATGTGCTCATTTCCCTTGATTTGTCCTTGATTAGGGAAATCTCATAGTGGAAACATTTCTTGTGGGTGCAATATTCTCCATTAAATTTATTGTTCCCATTAAGGTGTTTGCAATCACTTTAATGTGGGGGCATACACTCCTCTCCTTGTTTCACATACACATACACAATGATTCAATCTCTCTTGTAGATGGCCAAGGAGACAATGTTTTATTTGTGTTCATATTTTCATTGGACCCTTTGATGGAGACAATTATTTCCTTAAGGAATTATCCTCCTTCCTTGATCCCTTTGGAGATAATATTTTCCTTAGGCTTGATCATTTGCTTAGATCCCTTAACAGAGACAATGCTTTCCTTAAGGACTGATCTTTTCTTTTCTTCGATCCCTGTGAAGACAATGCTTTCCTTAAGACTGATCACCCTTGCCAAATCCCTTAACGGAGACAATTATTTCCTTAAGGACTTGTCCTTTTTGATGGTTTGACTAGCATAGCACAGTTTGCCATATTTTCGATGTCATATTTTGCAGTACTTTCCTTTTATATGACACATAGTAATGCAATACCTTACAAGGATAATGGTAATGCCTCTCTCTCTCTCTCTCTCTCTCTCTCTCTCTCTCTCTCTCTCTCTCTCTCTAGCAATATCTCTCTTATCTTGGTTTTGGATTTGATGAAGACTTCATGAGTCACTTGGGGACTTAATGTTTCTTTTTCTCCTTGACCTTGATTATATTATTCTGATGAATTGATCTACTTTACCATGAGAATGATTTTTTATTATACTCCCACTAAAGTGGGGGCTACATGTACTATCCTAAAAATTTAGCACCCATGATTGGTTTCTTTATTAGGACCTATTAGACCCATTTTGGTGATTTTGAGGTCTGAATCTCTGGTATGCTTGATCCTGGCAAGATGATTCTCCATTTACCACACCTTTTTACTCTCCCTAAGATCCAAATCAAATTTGAGTCTATTTCTCATGGGACATGTCACCAATGGTGATGTGTCCATAAGATTTGGGGCCCAAATTTAACTCGGGCCCTAATGTTTGGGTTTTCTCTGAGGATTTCCTTCTGTGGTCAACCTAGATCAAATTTGAATCCCAAAATTATGGAATTATTATAAAAACCCCTTATCACTCCTCATTTTATATATCACATTCATATGCAAGCATTTTGGCAATCAAACTATCAAGTTTTCAAGAAAGAAAGCGCAATTGGATTCAATATTTGAAGGCAAGCACCCAAGGTTAAGATCTCCAAGTGTCCAATTCTTCAAGATCATTCAAATACAAAGAAATATTCTATAATTGATTCAATTTTCTCTCCCATGATGGCCAATTTGAAGAATTCTCAATCAAGCAATAAGATACATCCTTCATTCCTTCTTTTCTCTCCTTCTTTGCATGTGGTTATGAAGCATATCGACATTCAAGATCTAGGAGTGGTATTCATAAATCTATGCATTTGTGAGGGAATCCTTGATTCTATATCTCATTCCAAGGTCAACTCTTTGGATATTAAGCACATTCAAGCATCTTCATGGGTATGAGTGTTTTCTACATTTGTCCATGAGGGATTATGCAAGGTGAATCTATTATTTTCATTTTTATCTACTTTCGTTTATGAAATTTTATTTCATTTCTAAGGTTTATTCCTAAGCAGGGGTTTGATCAAGGAAAACTCATTTATCCAACCTTTTTCCTATTAGAATTATTTAGAACAATAGAGATCGGGAGTGAATCAATTTTTCTCGGGTCCAGATGCACCAATTTAACTTTCTAGCATTTCAACAATATCAGATCTAATCAGCTATTCAACTCGGTCTCTATAGAATATATCAAAAACATATAACATGCAGTCCACTGTCCAAAAGTAATTAACTTGCAGAATATAACAACATTCACATCAAAATATTTGCACAAGTATAACACCAGGATTTATAGTGGAAACCCAACTTGGCAAAAACCACTTTGTAACATGCTACTGATATTTCACTCTTCTGAAGTGAGCTCTCTGAAAAGCTAACCTTGTTAAAGGTTTACAAACACACTATTAGGTGTGACCATGTTAACGGATTTAAACACTTTGTCAAAAGTTACCTGGTTAAAGGATTTAAGAACATTCCATTAGAATGTCCCCTTGGTTAAAGGATTTATACAATGACTATTAGGTCAACCTTGATTAAAGTATTTAGATTGATACAATGGTTAGAAAGTAACAGTAGTTTCTGATATGAAAAACATACAACTCACTTTGTAAATATTGATCCACTTTGTACATATATGTTGATTTACTGACTAACCTTCATTTCCATCTCAATCTCTGATCTACTCAGAATTCACTTCAAGAAATCACAACTATGTTTAGCTCATTCACAATTTCACCTTTAACCTTCTGCTTAGACTTATCAGTCAAAAATATCAACCACTTCAGCCCATGTTGTAACCTCATAATTAGGTTTTCCCTTTATACCTATTCGATTAGGTAGATCCATCTTTTGCTGCTTAATCTCCTCCATAGATCTTAGGTTTAGGTCAGATTCATCGAATCCTTCCAACATTATGTTCTTCATCCTTCCTTCTAGATACATCTCCAAACTTCTCTTTGAATCCATAATAAAATGATTTACCATGCATTAAATGCTCCATACAATTCATTAATAAAGTCAACATGATTTACATATCCCAATAATTCAAGTATGTCGGATGGGAATCTTAATTCTTTCTCAAAATGTAAATTACCGGCACTCGGTCAATAATGTGTTCTTCTCCTTGGTCATCACTACATAACTCGGTCATCTCTACAAACTGTCTTCCTTAACAAACACTATCTTTTCTCGGTAATTTCCTGTCGCTCGACATATACTGATGTTTGGTCAACACTAGATTTACTCGACATATACTAGCGCCACTGACATCACTTGGATTAAACTAGATTTCTTCTCTTTTTCTCGATTAAGCCTACTTATTCAATCTTTCTTCTTACTTAAATAAACAATACATTATCTTATCAATGTGCCAACTAATCAAGTACCCATTGAAGTATCAAATAACTCAACCTTTCCTTAGGTTCTCTTGTTATCTCCTTTCCCTAATCCTCTTCATCAATCAATAGATATGGTACTCTCCTAGATAGAAACTATCTCATTGGTTAAGGTTTGACATCAATGACAATATAACAATTGTTTCAATTGCAGTTTCCAACAATCTCCCTCTTTGGCATTGATGGCAACACCACATGAATAACACATGATTTACCAAACAACCCAAAAACCTTTGTGCATCATACTTTTATAATATCTTTAGCTTCATTCTAATTTACAACTTCTTTTCCTTACCTGACCGCATACATAGTTACTCCCTCTAAATCTTTTCTCTATCTCTCTGAATCTCTCCCTTTTTTACCTCTAAATCTCTGAATCTCTCCCTCTTTGACAACAATGCCAAAGTAGTATATATCACTTACATCTTCCATATGTAGATGTCTTCATGTCAGTTTAGTATGTTGTATGTCTCCCTCTATCATCTTTCTTATGACTGATTATCATCTTTGCTTTACTTCTCACAACTCTAGGCAACTCCTAAAGTGTGACCTTTTCTGCATCAATTTGTCAGATATTCTATGTAGCACATTTGATGTAGTGCTCCTAGTTGACTAGGTAGCCTCAGTTAGGGGAATCACCCCTAGTTTACCTCTAAGATATTCATGAGAATCCTTAGGTAAAGCTTTTGTGAATATATTTGTTGATTGTTCTTTTGTATTCACATATTCCATTCTCACTTCTTTATCTTATAGTAGCTCTCTCAAGTAATAATACTTGATATCAATATGCTTAGTCTTTGTGTGCATTATTGGATTCCTTGATATATTAATAGCACTTGTGTTATCATAGAAAATAATAACTGGCTCAGTGATTTCCTTTTTCATTCCTTTTAACAATTTCTCGATCCATACTAAATTTGAACAATTCACTGCAGCTGCTACATACTCAGCTTCTGCTGTAGATTGGAAAATGTAGTTTTGTTTCTTGCTTGTCCAGGAGACTATTCTATTTCCTAGAGAGAATACTCCACCACTTATACTTTTTCTATCATCAACATTTCCAGCCTAATCTGCATCACTGTAAACTCTCAGTTCAAATTTTTCATTCTTCTTGTAGTATAATCCATAATCATATATCCCTTTCAGATATCTTAGTATTCTCTTCACTACCACATATGATTCTCATTAGGATTGGCAAAAAATCTTGCCACAATCCCAACTACTAGGGAAATATCCAGTCTATTGTGTACAACATGTTGTAGCTTTCCAAACATAGATCTATACAAGGTTTGATTCACTTCAACAGTATCATTAGTTTTAGATAGTTTCTGTCTAGTATCCATAGGAGTACTTACTCATCTAGAATCCTCCATACCAAAAGTTTTTAGTATCTCTTTAACATATTTAGATTGAGTAATAAAGATACCTTTCTCCATTTGATCAACTTGTAAACCAACAAAGAATTTGATCTCACCAAACATAGACATTTCAAACTTAGTTTGCATCTCATTTGAAAAATTCTGACATAGGGCATCTTGTCCTCCAAATATGATATCATCAAAAAAAAAAATCAACTAACAAAATCCCTTTACCTTTCTCTATCTTCATATACAGATTACTATTTTCATTTTTTCTTGCAAACCCAATCTTTATCAAATAATTGTGCAATCTCTCATACCATGCTATAGGGGCTTGTTTCAATCCATACAATGCCTTGTTTAACTTTCAAACCATATTTTTCTTTCTTGGGTCAAGAAATCCTTTAGGTTGTTCAATGTATACTTTTTCTTCTAATATATCATTCAAAAATGTAGATTTGACATCCATCTGATATACTTTGAAACCTTTATATGCAACATATGCAAGTAAAGTCCTCACTCCTTCTAACCTTGCTACAGGTGAAAATGTCTCCCCATAGTCTATTCCTTCTTCTTGTGCATACCCCTTGCATACCAATCTTGCATTTTCATTTCATCAAACTTACCTCTCAAAATTTCAGATTTTTCTCTCAATATATTTGTATCACCACCATAGATAGTTGCAACAATATCCCACATTTTCTTTGTAGTAGTGCAGTCTTTGATATATTCAAATTTAGGATAGCTTATAGTAGATGAAATCTCTAGCATTGCTTGATTATGTTCTTTTTTTTCTTTCATCTCCTCGGCAGTCAAAGCTGTAGTAGGTATAACATAGCCATGTTCCACATAATACTTCATCGAATCACCAATACTAGCTAGATGCAATTTCATCAAACTTTTCCATGCAGGGAAGTTCTCTTTGTTCAACTTCAGTACCTCATTTGTATACATCTTAATCATTAGCTTCCAGTACCTTTAAACTTTTCTTTGTAAGCACCAATAGCTCTGATACCAATTGTTATAATTATTTATAACAACATAGAGGGGGTGAATAAGATGTTCTCAAGTCCAAATGTACCAATTGAACTTTCTAGCACTTCAACAATCTCAGATCTAATCAGTTATTCAACTCAGTCTCTATAGCATATATCAGAAACATATAACATACAATCCCCTGTCCAAAAGTAATTAACTTGCATAATATAACAACATTCACATCAAAACATTCACACGAGTATAACACAAGGATTTATAGTGGAAACCCAACTTGGGAAAAACCACTTTATAACATGCTACTGATATTTCACTCTTCTGAAGTGAGCTCTGTGAAAAGCCAACCTTGTTAAAGGTTTACAAACACACTATTAGGTGTGACCCTGTTAAAGGATTTAAACACTCTGTCAAAAGTGACATGGTTAAAGGATTTAAGAACATTCTATTAGAATGTCCCCTTGGTTAAAGGATTTATACAATGACTGTTAGGTTAACCTTGATTAAAGGATTTACACTAATACAATGGTTAGAAAGTAACAGTAGTTTCTGATATGAAAAACATACAACTCACTTTGCAAATACATATCCACTTTGCACATATATGTTGATTTATTGACTGACCTTCATTTCCATCTCCATCTATGATTTTCTTGGAATTCGCTTCAAGAAATCACAACTATGTTCAGCTCCTTCACAATTTCACCTTTAACCTTCTACTTAGACTTATCAGTCAATAACATCAACCACTTCAACCCATGTTGTAACCTCACAATTAGGTTTTCCCTTTATACCTATTCGATTAGGTAGATCCATCTTTTGCCGCTTAATCTCCTCCATCAATCTTAGGTGTAGGTTACATTCATCAAATCCTTCCAACATTATGTTCTTCATCCTTCCTTCTAGATACATCTCCAAACTTCTCTTTGAATCCATAATAAAATGATTTACCATGCATTAAATGCTCCATATAATTCATTAATAAAGTCAACACAATTTACATATCCCAAGAATTCAACTATGTCGACTGGGAATCTTAATTCTTTCTCAAAATGTAAATTACTGACACTCGGTCAATATTGTGTTCTTCTCGTCGATCATCACTGCATAACTTGGTCATCTCTACAAACTATCTTCCTCGGCAAACACTATCTTTTCTTGGTAATTTCATGTCGCTCAACATATACTGATGTTTGTTCAACACTAGATTTACTTGGTATATAATAGCGCTCAGTCGACACTAACATCACTCGGCTTAAACTAGATTTCTTCACTTTTTCTCAGTTAAGCCTACTTCTTCAATCTTTCTTCTTACTTAGATAAATAATACATTATCTTATCAATGTGCCAACTAATCAAGTACCCATTGAAGTATCAAATAACTCAACCTTTCCTTAGGTTCTCTTGTTATCTCCTTTCCCTAATCCTCTTCATCAATCAATAGATATGGTACTCTCCTAGATAGGTTCTATCTCATCATTTAAGGTTTGACATCAATGACAATATAACAATTGTTTCAATTGCAGTTTCCAACATTTTGCCCATTTTTCTATGCACAAATAGATTATAGAGCTACCAGATTAGATCTGGGTAGTATCAGGTATAGTCAGATGATCTATGAAAAATTCAATCAAAAATATCGAGAACACAATCACCTTGTTAACATGTCCCAAGAACATGTCACCATTTTCATCATGTTCCTGCCATTTTGATTTCATATTTCTTTCATAAGTTAGTTTCGTGTTCTAGTTTCCATTTCCATCATTTTGAGGTCACTGTCAGTTTGTTACAATCTATTTTTATCAGCTTTTTAGTGAATTTCCTAGTTAATCATTTACATTACTATACTTTATCAATCTCATTTCATCCATTTACATATTTTAGTGAAGGAATCATTGTCCCCATTTAGCGCTTGTGTCACCTCTTGAGCCTATTGGGGGCATCTTCCTTCCTAGATGTACAATTCATGAAAAGGGAAGTGATCTATCCATACATATATTTGATCTTGCTCCCCTTCTTGTATTTATATGAACCAAGTCATGAATTCTATATTATTGACTGTATCCAATACATGACCCTCAAAACCTCATACTTAAGTTATTTTAAACCCACAATCTAATTCAGAGTTTTAAGTGATTTTGTTTATTCTTGTATTCTTATGGTGTGCATTTGATTGTAAAATGTTTACTCATGAGAATTCTAGATAGCATCTTATGTAACAAAATAAGTGATCCCTCTTTCCCTCAAGATTTAATGTTAGATGGTGGTGATGCTCATGGGAACACATAATGAAGATCAAAGCATTAGAAGATATCACCCAAGATCCCCTTGTGGTGGGTGACAGTAAGAATAAATGTCTTGAGGGAATGTAGGGTATGTGTTAAGTAAATTCTAGAAGTATATTTTGGCCCCTCACAATTGCAAAGAATGTTAAGGCTAAGGCCGAGGGAATGAAAGATAAGAATAAAAAACTATAAAATGCCTCTTTCATCCCCTCACATGATGAAATATTTCAATAGATGAAGGCATACGAATATTGGATGTAAATGGGCTTAAGGAAAATGTCACCCTGTATTCTGTGATAATGAGTGACTATAAGGTAAAATATTCCAAGGGATTGCAAGGTAAGAAAGAATGAAGTATGAAATACCTCCCACGTTTCCTCATGTTGTCAAGAAAAAGGATGAAGAGTGTCGAGAGATTGCGGGATGTGAAGGTGTTCTTATGAGGGTATATCCTGCACTCCCTTGGGTTACTTGGCAATGTCAAGAAATAGAACGAGGGGTTGTAGGTTGTTAAGATGATAAATAATGAGAAGAATCTTAGTATATCACATTCCCTTGTGAGATTAGATGAAGAGTGAAGCTTGTTGGTGAGAACTTCAGACACAATGAAGGTAACGAGAGACAAAGCTGAAAATGATAATATCTTTTGTTATTGAGTGCAGTTCAAAGGAGAGAAGGTGAATATTTTTCTATTGCAACTTATACAGAATGAACAAGTCAATGGAGTTTTCTTGTGATATTGTTGGATGTTCAAAAAGTTAATTTTTTTGCAAAAAGGAGGAAAATTGGGTAGTTCAAGAACAAAGTAAGGATCATATGAATTGAAGGGGAAAGTATTTTCAATTTGGGAAGAGGAGAATGATTGTGCAAATGGAAAATCAAAACCTAGTGGTGAAAAATCCATGTATAGAAGATAATGTATAGCATCATTGTTGTCTTATATTGCACAAGGAAACAATTTACATATCAAATTGAGTTTGTAGTTAAAACTCTATTAGGGTATACATATAGATATGTGCATATACATGATAGCTTGAGTGATATAAAGGGCTTGGTTTTTGAGCTTTAATCTAAAAATGACTGTTACAACAACCAAAGAATTGGAAACTCGAAGTGGAAAAGGAACATAAATAATATTGTGCACTTGTAATTGAGATTTGTGCTTAGCTCTTGAGATTGAACAATTCTGATAGGGTTTTGGACAATGCACCTATGATTGAAATTTGTGTCTAGCTCCCAAGACTGAACAATTTTGATAGGGTTTTGGATATGGTCTTCTAATTTAAACTAAATCCACAGGGAATGCATATGTACATGATATCTTGATTGATATGAAACCACTTCCCACTCAATTTATTTTTGACTTTTAGAATGACCTCAAATTGTTTTTATCCAACTTTTGTCACTACTAATGACATACCTTAGAATAAAAATAAAAATACCTTAGAATATTCGTATTGTAATTTCAAATTTATAAAACCCCTACATCCTTAATATATGTGCAATATATTGTTTCCAATTTTGGGGATATTAAACCCCCCAATATGATTGTGTGTGATATTGTATTGCCTACAAGGTGAAGCAAACTCATGTCTTATCCATTGTAGCAAGCTTCTCTCCCTCATAGAAGGCCAAGTAGTGGATTTCACCATCAAGGAAGAAGATCATAGCATAATCATCCATCTACGAGAATTTAAGCATACAAGTCTTTATGTATTCAAGTTATTCTCCATCTCCATTGTGGAAAACTATGACATTCATTATGTAAGGCATGTCTTTCATGATTTTATTTTAGGTTTTTATGGGGATTTGTGTCATTGCATCAACACTTGTGATCATTATAGACACCTAAATTTGATTATTATATTAATTGAATTTAGTAAGGCTATTCACATTTATTGGTTGATTAATGTCTAGATTAATCTAATTAATTAAGCTACACGCTTCTTAATAAATTGATGGTAAAACATAACCCATTTAATTAATTTCTTCTATTAAATAAAAAATAAATTAATATAATTTAGTTCATTTAATTAATTTTGTCCTCTTCCCCTTTGCTTCAAAATTGAATTAATTTAATTAATTAATTCAATTTTATCATATGTCTCGTACCCTTATCCATACCCCAAGCTAAACACTGAAACCTAACCCACTAATTAACTCCATATCCCTACCAACCTTATCCCTTTAACCTCCATATAACCCCCAACCTACTAACTAACCTTCCAACCAACCCAAGGTTCAAACCAAACTTATGCTCTCAAACATCCCCTTAATTAACCCTATCCAAATATTTGCACATCCTTATTTTAATTAAATAAGAAAAAAATCTCCATTTTTGGTGGCATCCCTCCAAAATGGATTACTAGCCTCCATTCCACATGTCACTCTTTGAAGTGCCACTTGTCATTTATGATGACAAGTGTTGCATTTTGGAGACCCATATCTTACACCCATTACCTATTTAAGCCCTCTCATTCCTTCATTAATTATCCTCTTACATTTCAAGCAACATCATAATACTATTTTGATTCTAGAGCTACAATCCATTTTAGTCATTTTATGCATCCATTTCATACTCATTTTAGCTTAAATTACATCCATTCGATCATAGTCAAATCCATGTTAGAACTACCTCACCCATCTCATATTATTAATTCCATAGTTTCATAATCATTGCACCATCATGGAGCTTAATTTGAGCACCCTTAGAAGCACAAAGTGAGCACACATATCGAATTGGAGCATCAAAAGAGGATCTACTTTGCTTATTTCTCGCTTTCTAGTTTGTTTAATTAGCTTCTTTTGAGCTCCTTTATCTTTAGTGTTTGAATTTAATAGTGTATATTATTCTCCTAATCATTTTATCTTGCTCACATTTGATTGCACACAATCACATTCAAAGAAGCATTGCAACATCGAGGTATAAGACATTTTATGTTTTAGATCTAGCCTATGCCTTGTACCAACACACTTTCAATTCAAGTTTATTTCATTTCAATTCTAAATTTTATTCCAAACTGGGGTTTGATTGAGGAAAACCCTTTTCTACCTAACAATTTTTGTCTTTTATGTGTGTAGAAATAGGTGAGACCATTTTCAAAACCAAACCTGGAAAGTGTAGGACCTTGGCTACAATTTTCAACTGAAAGCAATCAAAAGTATAGGTAATACATCATCCCAACCAACTTAGTCCTGGGAACAAGTTGTCCTAGCTGACTTGGTCCCGGGAACAAGTTGTCCTAGCTGACTTGGTCCCTTTGGTTCAACTTTAAATTTGATCTACAAGTTAGTTACTATCTTACAGCTCCATTTTCAACATCAAAATTGGTTTATCATATTCCTGTCAGCCTATGCATATAAAAAGTCAATATTTTTTCCTAAATCTTACATCTCTCCATCAATTATCCATATCCATTTTTCATTGAGTGAAGGATCATTGCACCCATTCAATGCTTGAGCCTTCTTGATCCTAGTGGGTCATCTTCCTTCCAAATGTTGAAAAAGAAATATGATCAACACCCTCCTTTTTCTTACAACGTGGTGATCCCCATTTCTTGTTCTACAAGTGTATCATGGGTTGTATCATGCCCAAAATCTAAGAGAAAAACACACCAAATTTTTTTTTAAATGTATAATTGTACTAAAGTTGCAGTTATAAGGCATTCGAATGATTATTAAGAGTTTGCAATGTTATCTACAAGTTTGCATCATCAAAGGAATTGATACATTCCTACGGTATTGGCCACACCCCAGTGGCCGAAGCCACTAGGTGTGGTGGTGTGGTTTCCCCCCTTGTGGCTAGGTCGTGGGGCATGGCCAGTTGTGGATGCCATACCCCCGGCCAAATGTTGTTATTAAATTGTTTGAATATATATATATATATATATATATATATATATATATATATATATATATATATATATATATATATATATATATATATATATATATATATATATATATATATATATATATATATATATATATATATATATATATATATAACATATAAATTTCTTTTAAAAAACAAACAAACAACAAAAATAAACTTTTAACCAAATGTGTTAGGGTATTCAATGTTGCATTTTCGTTGGGGTTTTGCTTGTTATATATACATGTGTATATATATATATACATACATATATGTATGTGTAATGATGATAATCACCTTCATGAAATTAAGATCAAATTAGCAACAATTCTAAAGTAAATACAATGCAAATCTATTTAAAAATGAAACTAAGATCTATAGCATCTCATGGCTCTCTAGAAAGAGGTGGTAAGTGAATCTCTCAGCTCAAATCTCTGCTAGTAACACTTCTAAAACAAGAATGTATGTTGTTCTATGCTTCTACAATGCTTCTATGATGATGATTCTAGCTCAAATTGACAAAAGTATAATGCAAATGCTCTAAATGCTCTTAATTGCTCTTAGAATGCTCTTCAATTGCCTATAGTAACAATGCTTTGCAAATGAATTTCCAAGATATCAATTGCTCTCAAAATGCTTCATATTTATAGTAAATTCCCAAGGGTAGGGGGTTGAGTGAAGTAATCATGATTTACCTTAGGTTGAGTCAAATACTTTGCTTTGTTCATAAATGGGGGGACAATTTAAAGGTTTGTATCAAAGCTTTGGACAAAAGGACAAGATTGAGTGGATGAGATCGAAACTTTAGAATGAGTGATTGAGATTCATCCTTTTTGAGTGATTTGTGTCTTTTTGTCCTCAATTCTCATTGGTTGCTCAACTTTGTTGAAAGATATTAGGAATTATTAAATTCAATTAATTAATTAAATTTAGCCATGTAAGGGTAATAGGTTCATTTTGATTTTTGATTTAAACAACTATACAATTAATTGATTAAAATCAATTATGTAGTGTTTTTCACCCCTTTAAGCTTTGATTTAATTATTTAACATCCTTATTTGATTTTTCCTTTGCTTTTAATTGATTTTGTCCAACTTTATTTAATTATGTCCATTTTAATTTGATTTAATCCCTTTTTTATTGAATTAATGCATTTTGATGATTTTGAGCCATTTTATTGATTTTTGCAATTTAAAAGCACTTTGTCCATTTTTGCGTATCTGCAAATGCCCCTCTTTGAATTGATGTGTGAAGAACATTGATTCAAAGATTCTTTTGAGTCCTGATTGCTTTTAGGTCTTGATTCACTGATTGTTGCCTCTGATATGAAATTGATTGTTGCCTCTGATGATACAAAAAAATTTGTGATGCCCCACTAATTCCAATGATGTTTGATTTCAATTTTAATTTGATACCCTGATGCCCCTCAGAAATTAAAGTATATTGATTGTTTGATTTGATAATTTTTTTATGAGGTTGATTCATATGTTTTCATTTCTGAAAATTCGTGATGATATGCCATGATTTAAAAATTGTGCCCTGGTTGATTTGATAGGTCAATACATAGGTCTAAGCCAAATTTCACCTCCAAAATTAGGTCAAAATAGCTTAAATAGGTTGAAAAACCTTGTTTTACTATTTATTTTTACTTTTGTCTTTGGTGATTTTGCTCTGATCCTGCGGTGAATTTCAAGATGGTTGTCCCTATTCGAGAGCATCGATTCGAGAGGTGTCAGCAATATGCGAGGCCACCTGATTATGGACCTCCAATGAGTTATTTTGAACTCCCTTTTTGCATTTATTGCTCATTTATTAGCATTTATTACAATTTTTTATTTCATCGTTGCCTTGAATATGCCAATTCACGCCTAGGAAAAATTCACTGTCGCCTACACCCTTTTACTATCACATCCGCGCTTTTCTCTCACGTAAATGTATAGTTTAATGTTGCCTAAGAAACTTTCATCCTCACCTGAGAATAGGATATTCACGTGTAGAGCTAGGTCAAAAATGCCTATTTTCACATATTTTACCATGTAGGAAAGCCTAACAATCTACTGTCGCCTAGGCCATGTTTCGTTATCGCCTAGCATGATTCAATGCCGCATGTCATGAGAACTATTGTGTAACACCCTCAAAATGTTGTGTATCAACTTTTTGGTATTGCTTAAGAAAAATGTCACCTAGGATGATTAAAATCACACCTACAGACTTTTGAAAAAAAAATTCACACTTATACTTGATTGTGTCTGATGAAAAATTTGATGACTTTTGATACTCGATTCGAATGATGAGATTAGATCTGTTGTGTTCAACAAAACAAATGGATTAGGATATCAGGATAGTGTTACCAACAAATGTGATTCCTCAATCTGATTAGGATAGGATATGGATAGGATAAATCAATCAGTATGAAAACTGATATGATTTGATACTACTGCTTCATTCTCAGGACACAAAGACACGAACAAATGGTACTTGGTGTGATTGCTTGATACTTTTGATAGAATTGATTGACTTGAGATAATTCCTTGATATAGTATACTGATATGATTCCTTTTCTTTGCCAACATGCAATCTTCCCTACTCTGTACATCTGGACAGTTACTTCTTGGGTCATTGATTTGGGTCAGACACTTACGGATGTTGAGTTTCATGTGATCAAGTTGTGCGGATTGAGTTTCCTTCTTGACCTTCCATGGTTCCAGTTGAACCATGGTTTGTTGATTGGAGTGGCAGAGCAATGGCACTCTGACCATAATACATTTCATTTGCCTTATGGAGAGATGACTATCACACCTGAGGATGTGTATAGATTACTATGTATCCCATGCAGAGGAGAGGTAGTTTATTATGATTCCATATATGATTCTACTATCTATCGATGAGTGTTCAGGGACAACTCTATTGATGATGATACTATCACCTAGCCTTAGTTTGCTTCCTTTCCTACATTTCCAGTGATACTTGGTGCACTGATCGGTGGTTTGCTTCTTCCTGACCAGTGAGGTCATGGTTTTTCTGTCAGATGGGGTAGGATTCTGGAGGATTTGCTTACTCATCCTCGATGCTTTGAATGGGGTTCATGCATTCTTGCATAGCTCTACCATGATTTGCACAAGGTAGTCTATAGAGAGAGTGTGTCCTTGTCGGCTGGTGCAGTTATTCTTCAGTTGTGGATATGGGAGCATCTTCCCATCACTAGACCTATTTCTGACAGGGTTCAGCCTCATGGTTTTCCATATGCTTTTCTATATACTGGTATGGTTGTGTAGCATCATTTGGGTCATCTAGATTACTAGCGATGACAGGTTGATGATCTTGATCAAGTTCTATGGAGACCATATAGGGGTTGTGAGCACTGGAAAGAGGATGATGACGAGTTACCTTACATGTTTTCCCCTCACTAGATGATTGGTCGTACTACTACTACTACTATTGAGCGCTTCTTCTTTGGCAGAGTTTCTAGATAGCATGGTCGGATATAGGATATGCCTAGGGTGCAACACTATATGCTCGGGTACAAGTAGAGAGATCTATGTGGGGTCCTCTCATTGATTATCAGTTTGCATTGGATCAGATTGCTGGTATGGCTTATTGTAGGTGGTAGATGCTTTTTGGTATGGCTGATGTCGATATGTCTCATGAGTATGCAAATTGGTGGCCTCGTAACAAGTTTATTCATTTCACTGATCTAGCAGAGCCTATCCCGGGTCGGGGTGATGGTGGCGGTGGTGATGGAGGTGGTGGTGGTAGATGGTAGAGATGGCGAGGACAGAGAGATCCTCCTGCTATTGGTTGAGTATGGGTGAGAGGCGGTCATGCTAGAGATAGAGATCATGCTAGAGGATAGGATGATGCACTTGATGTACGTCCTAGAGCACTAGATAGACAACATAGAGCTCACAGACATCAGAGATAGGAGAGACAAGCTCATGTTGATGTTGCTAGGTAGATTCTAGGTGGATTGGATCCTTTGGTTTAGTTGCAGAGAGTTGTCTTGGCTTAGCATGATGATGTTCCCTCACAGCAGGATCAGGTTCCGGCACAACAGGTGCCTTCACAGGATCAGCAGCCACAGGATCAGGGACAGAGTTCACAAGATGCTCCTACCATGGGTACTGTAGTACGGGAGGTTCAAGCTATGAGGACATATATGTCCACTATTGTTGGACATTTAGATTAGGTTGCCTCCTTGATGTAGCAGTTTATGTCTGCTATGGTTCAGAGACAGAGCAGAGTGAGTAATTCTCAGGCTCCTCCCCCACAGGGTGGTAGAGGTCCAGATGGATCTGGTCCTACAAGATCTTGATTGATAGATTCACTCATGGTTGATGTCCTTGTATCACCTATTTATGTTTTTGATTGATCGGAACATTTGATGTATCATTTTGTATGACATTGTATCTTGATATACTGATTTGATGGATCATTGATGAACACTTTTTTGATGATATGTGATGATATACTCCTTGGTTTTCCTTGATGAGTTGTTTATGAGATTTTATTTTATGCAGCTATATGATGTTTTATGCATTTACTTTGATTTATGCTATGGTTGCAGTTATCTTATTTTATGATATAGGTAAATGAATGCAATGATGTATGGATTTATGACATGGTTTTTCTATTTGTCAATGTATGGATGCAAAATGTTTTATGGAAATCCATATGTAAATGCCCCTATGTTTTTTATGCTTTTCAATGTATGCGATGTTATCCTTAACTACATGTATGCAAATTATGTATGTTCCTTTTTCTTTTTCTTTTTCTGGTATATGGATAATGATTAATGATTAATGCTATCCATGAATGCAAAAGATAATCTCATTTCTTTGTTTTGATTTATCAAGAGTAAGACATTTGATTGAACCCCTCATTTCATTTAATGTTTTGATTAACAAATATTATTGATGTACCCCCTTGCCCTTGGAAAATTAACCACAAATAAATGCAATTAATCTAACATGATAATGCAATGAATCTAACATGATAAATGCAATGCAATGCAACCTAAGTGTCACTAGCTTTTAGCAAAGAAATGCCATGGACATAAATTTTCATCATTGAGCATGTTGGGACTGAAAAGCAAGTACAATCATCATTGACCACATCATGATGATATGAATACCACTTTTTATCTCCTTTGGTAACCTCTTTTTGAACCAAGTACAACCCTCAGTAGTTGGATGACCAAACTATGGGCGTCCGAATACCAGTGTCAACGGATTCAATGTTGCAAGTAGATTTTTGGTATTAAGACATGGAAGATCTAAATAGCCAAGGGATCCATTTGCGTAAACAAGCAAAGGTCAATCCGTCCTCTTATGGGATAGTCCTTGATGGTTCTTTGATGACCATGTCATTAGATGAACTCTCATAAGTTGATGAATCTTCCTCAAAACAATCACTTAAAGACAAGAAAATTAGCATGTCTCTATCATGGCTAATCTAGTCAAAACATCATCGATTAGCTCAAAAGATGTGATAAAAAAAATTAATTTCATAAAGATTATCAAAAGAAAGCTCCAAGTGTTTTGCAATGTTTCATGATTTTCAAAAAGTATTTCCAAGTATTCTAATCTTTAAGGTGTTTTGTCAGTTTTTAATCCCGAATAATAAAGTCAATGAAAGCTCAAGGATCAAGTTGTAGGATCAAATACTTGGGTTTGAACAATGATATCCATCAAAGGTTCAATAAACTTTCCACTCTTCTTAAACTCTGATAAATCTCTCTCTGACATGACTGATTGTAGTGCTTATTGAATCCATTTGGTACCAAATTTCCAATCCTCTTCTACTCCCAAGTGATAAATGTGATCATGCGACAAACTTAGGGCTGATAGGGAATGCAACAATGTGACTGAAAAGCTTTATTATGACTATGTACAAATGATGGATGCAATGGCAGTTGTACAAATGGGATGTTGGAAATGCAATATGGACATATGTGGCTAGGAAAGACAAACTTAAGGGAACAAAAGGCGCTTGATTACCAAGTTTTCACCTTTTGGATTTTTTTTTCTTTTTTGCTACCAAGGCGCCTATTGCTAGATTTTCACCAAGGCACTTTTTTCTCTTTTTTCTTTTTTTTTTGTATTTTTATTTTTTCCAATTTTTTTTTGTATTTTTCAAAATCTCTTTGACTATGTGCAATAAATATGATGCTCCTCATCTGATAGTCTTTTATCTCCCTCATGTGTAGAACCTTTTGAGATGAATGTTGTTGATGGGTTCTTGGAGTTCCTCTCCTTCACAATCTAATGACTTATAGGTTCCCATTCCAAATGAAGACACTATGATGAATGGACCAAGCCAATTAGCCTCCCATTTGCCTTTCTTCTCTCTTTCAACCTAATTCTTTGGGTTTTCACTTAACACTAAGTCTCCTATCTGAAAGACTCTTGGTTTGATATGCTTATTGTAGTTCCTCAAGATTCTATTTTGATACACTTTCAGGTGCTCATAAGCTTGTGTTTGGTGTTCTTCTAGCAAATCCAATTGTTGAAGTCTAGCGACTCTATAGTCTTCATCTGTAATCAACCCTTGCAATGACACTTGTAAAGATGGGATTTCGACCTCTAATGGTAGAACTGCTTCGACTCCATAGACTAATGAAAATGTTGTGGCTCCCGTAGGTGTCCGAATGCTAGTTCTATAGGCCCATAATGCTGGATTAATTTGCACATGCCAATCCCTTCCCAATTTATTTACCGATCTCTTCAAGATTTTCAAAATGTTCTTGTTTGTGGCTTCGGCTTGTCCATTCCCTTGAGGGTAATAGATAGATGAGGAATGGTGAGTGATATGAAATGTAGCACAAAGTTCATCCATGTCCTTATTTTTGAATTGTTTTCCATTATCTATTATTATGGCATGAGGAATGCCATATCTTCAATGATGTGGTTCAAGATGAACATGGAAATTTGCTTACCCGTGGTCATGATCAAAGGAACCACTTCAACCCACTTAGTGAAATACTCTGTTGCAGTTATGATGTATTCGTGACCATTTGAAGAAGGTGGGTATATGATGTAAATTAAATCAAACCCCCATTGATAGAAGGGCCATGGTGTCACAAATGGGTGCAATTCATGTGCTGGTGCATGTATCATGTTGCCATGATATTGACATTTGTTGCATATCCTAACAAAGTGGCAAGCATCTTTTTCTAATGTCTTCCAGAAATACCCTAAGCGAAGGATCTTCTTGGCTAGGTTTAAACCACTTGAGTGTGACCCGCAAATACCTTCGTGAACTTCATGCAAAGCTAACTTAGACTCTTCCTCCTCTAGACACCTAAGTAATGTCTTGTCGAGACCCTTATGATACAATGTTTCTGAGAGGATTATGTAACGGGCTGATTGGCGTATAAAATTTCATTTTTGGGCTCAGGTTTGGTCTAAAGGTATCACTTGGTCTTTGAGATATGTATATATAGGGTCATACCAAGGTGATTCATGTCCATGTAATGAGGCAAAAATTTGGGTTTCGAGAAGGTTGAATGTCGATTTCACCAACTCCTCCACCAAGAACTCATACTTCTCATTTTGATCCGGTTTTGTAACAAGGAAGCCAAGGTGGCCATGGCATCAGCTACTCTATTTTTCTCTCTCAGAATCTGCTCAAAAGTGATCAAGGCAAAGTACTTCTTCCATCCATCAATCATGGTCTTATATGGCATCAAATTTTCATCTTTAGTGTTATATTCATTGTTGACTTGATTGATGATGAGTTGAGAATCTCCATATATTTGTATCTCGGTGATGTTCCACTCTAAAGCCATTTTGATGCCTATGACTAGAGCCCCATATTCTGCTATATTGTTTGTGCATGGAAACAAGAACTTTTAGGACTTAGGAATGGTGTACCCTTGAGGAGTGACCAATAATATGCCGGCCCTGGAACCTCCTTGAGTATATGAGCCATCAAAGTATAACTTCCACATTTTAGCCTCTATGTTTATAATGGTGAAATCCAGAAATTCCACTTGAATAGTTTGTGTAGAAGTCATTGGATTCTCAGCTAAGTGATTTGTTATCACTTGTCATTTTATTGCTTTTCTATTGACATACTCAATGTCAAATTCACTCAGTTTCATGACCCACTTTGCTATCGTACTCGTTAAGGCATTTTTACTTAGCAAATACTTTAGAGGATCAATTTTTGCAATTAGCTTTACCTTGTGCATCAACATATAATGTCTCAATTTTTGAGCTGTAAAAATAATTGCTAGACAAGCCCTTCCATGAATGTGTAGTTAAGCTCATATTTGATTAATGTCCTACTCAAATAGTAGATTGCCCTTTCCTTTCCTTGTTCATCCTCTTGTGCCAAAAGCACTCCTAGAGATCTTTCGGTAGTGGATACGTAGAGTAGCAATGTTTTTTCCTTGATTGGTGGCATTAGGATAGGTAGATTTATCAAATAGGCCTTCAATAATGTGAAGGCTTGATCACATTCTTCATCCCACATGAACATAGTATCCTTGTGTAGCAACCTCGTGAAGGAATGACATTTTTCGGCCAATTGAGAAATGAACCTTCTTATGGATTGTATTTTGCCTTGTAAGGACATCATTTGGCTGATGTTCTTTGGTATCTCCATATCCATTATTGCTTGTACTTTCTTTAGGTCCACTTCAATTCCTTTGGCCAAAACTATATAGCCTAACAATTTACCGGATTGGACACCAAAGGCACATTTCTTTGGGTTTAATCTGACTTTGAATTGCTCCAACTGAATGAATATCCTTTTCAAAATTTGTAGGTGTTCCTCTCTTTTGTGGGACTTGGCTAATATGTCATCCACATAATCCTCTAAAAATGTGTGCATCATGTCGTGGAAGATAGTTGGCATGGCCCTTTGATATGTGGCACCGGCATTTTTAAGGCCGAAGGGCATGACATTCCAACAAAAGGTGCCCCAAGGGCATGTAAAGGCGGTCTTCTCTTGGTCTTCAAGTGCAATTTTGATCTGATTATATCCACTGAAACCATCCATTAGGGAGTACATGGAGTGACCCGTTGTCAAGTCAACTATTGCATCAATGCTCAAAAGTGGGAAGTCGTCCTTAGGACAAGCAAGATTTAGGTCTCAAAAATTCATGCATACCCAAATGGATTTGTCATGTTTTCTGACTGGTACAATGTTAGATATCCATTCAGCATAGGCTATCGCTCTTATGAAGCCCACCTTCAACAATTTTTCTAATTCCACCTTGACTAAGAGAGCTATATGTGGGTGCATTTTCCTCAACTTTTGCTTGACGGGCTTAACCCCCGGTCTAACATTCAAATTATGCATTATAAAGTCGGGATCTAATCTGGGCATGTCGGCATATCACCATGCAAAGTTCACTTGTTTTTCTTAGAAAAACTTGATGAAATCCTCTCTTTCTAGAGGTGTAAGTGATGCTGCCAAGTGTATACATTTCGCATCTAATTTTGTCCCAATGTTGACCTTTTTTGTTGGCTCTATGAGTATAGGTGACCTTTCTTCCTCATGCTCTGGTAGAGTATCCAATCTCTCTTCCTTTAATGCCACAATTGGGTTTTCACCAAAGGAATTGTCTTTTATCTTTACTTTTTTGGGTTCTAGTGCTGCCACATAGTGGTTTTCATCACTAGAACTTTTCTTTTTCTTTTTTTTTTTCTTTTTTTTCTTTTGACTAAGAGATTGAACCCCTATTGTTTTTATCATGTTTGGTTCGAATTCATTGGTGAAAGAGGGCTCAACTGCATTAAGGTATTGGTTTGCTACTTGGTCATTTGGAAAATAAAGTAAGTCACTTGGCTCGGTTTGGTCCCAATCAATAAGATGGGGATTTATCAAAGATAAAGTTTCATTAGGAAAGTTCTCATCAATTGGGTTTATGGACATGACTTCATTTGAGGGTTCATACATTATATCATTTAGATCTATGACGTGCGCTTCCTCGAGATGGTCCATGGAAGAAGGGTCAAAATCCCCTTCACTTGAGTCCTCGTCAACTTCTATGGGAAATAGCGTGGGAAAAACTGCAAGTGGATTAAAACTAACATTTGAATCTCCCTCCTCTGAAGGCATGCAAAATGTATCTATCCATGGTGGATTAGTAGGTGCTTGTCCTATGTTAAGACCTTGTCTATTAGGCTCTTCATTGGCTTGAGTTTCTTGCCTTGGGATCTTTGCATATGTATTGTGACTACTTATTTATCTTGACATGATTCATCATATAGGGTATCCCACTCATAATCCTAGGAGTCATCACTATCCCCATCAGATTCTAAGGCATTTACTTGAGGATAGAAATCTTGCATTGGGTTGGAGCTTTCACCTTTGTATTGGTAGCCTACTCTAGATCTTTCCTTGTATCCTCTATTCCTTTGGCCTAAGGGTCCTCTTCCCTTGTATCCCATTTTCTACATTATCTCAAACCCTTTCCCATATTGCTCAGTTTGTACATTAACATGCTAGATTCTTTCAATGGGAGTGCTTGAGGTATCCTCTTCATCATGATAAAGCCATTGAAGGACTTCATTCTCCTCCTTGTCGAATGCTTCTTTGTCACTTTCTCTTATGAAGTAAGAGTTATACTTATGAGGTAAGTGTCCTTTTGATGGTTTTCCATGTGTTCTTGGAGATGTGGGCATGTCGAATAGGGAAATAGAGTATTCCCCTACTCCTTTGGAACTAATTTTGCATTGTTTGTCAAATGCCTCCATCGTCTCACTCATTTTCTTGTAGTTATCCTTTTTAGCTTCATCTTTTTCTTCTCTAGTGGGTTTGTAGAGTACTATCTCTGATTTAGGTGCTTGATCTGAACCTTCATTTGGAGTTGGACCCTCGTAGCTCATCTTTTCCTTTCCCTTAGTTGATGTCGTTGAGCTAGCTTGAGAAGGGTTTGGAGTAGCATTTAATGTTATCATGGGATCATCCATTCTGGTATCTTCAATGGTGGCTCTTTGAATGATTCCTTCTCAGTTATGTGGAATAAATAGCTCATGAAGGGGTTTGAGTGCATTGCAATATTGGAATGGATTTGAGTCCCCTCCAACCGTAATTTCTTCACCCATGTATGGAAATTTCTTGCATTGGTGGTACATGGATGGGACTACTTGCATCTCATGGATCCATGGTCTCCCCAACAAAATATTATAAGTTAAATTCATGTCCAATACTTGGTAATTGGTGTTCTTTTTGATAGGTCCCACTTGAATGGGCAATACAATCATGCCTTTAGAGGCCCTTTCAACTTCATCATAAGCCTTTATGGTGATTCTTTTCATAGGGTCAATGCAAGACTCGGACAACCCTAAGGATTTGACAAGACTCAATGTGCAAATGTTAAGGTTGGCTCCTCCATCAATGAGAGATCTTTTGACTCTATGCCTATCTATCAAGACCTCTATATACAATGGTAGATTTTGGGGATGCGTAATAGACATGTCATCTTGGTCAGAGAATGACAAGAAATGAGGTGCAACGAGATGACCCACCATGTTTTGAAACTTCCCCTCTTCTAAGTTAGTAGGAACATTCATCTCTACTAGAGCCTTCTCTAAAATTTCCTTATGGTTAGGAGATAGCTTCAATAGCTCCAAGATAGAGATTTGTGCTGGAGTTCCTTGTAGTTGATCTACCAAGCTATACGGTTTTTTTGTTGTAGAAGATTGCTTGATCACAATATTGGACTGTGGAGTGCTAATAATTTTAGGAGCAACCCCTTGTAGGGTAATCCTTGAAGTCTTCCCTCTAGTAATAACATTGGATGTCTCTTTTTGGGGCTGCTCTTTGATTATTATAGCATTCACAATGTTATCATAGGGTGGCGCAAAGTTAATGTTATTGTTGCTTTGTTTCTTGCCATTAGATGACTCCCCTTTGTCATGTTTATAGAAGGGATGTTTGAAAGCCGTATGGTCTTCATTGCTTTGAGATCTATCAATGGTGATCATACCACTATTGATTAAGTCTTGCACTATATTCTTTAACTGCAAGCATTCATTTGTCGTGTGCCCTCAAATTATGTGGTACTCACAATGGTTATTTGCATTCCACCAACTAGGCTTGTTGTGGGGCTCATAAGGCTAGATGCTAGGTAGATTAATTATGTTGTTAGCTATGAGGATCTTTAGTGCCTTTTCGAGTGGTTCACCCAAGGGGGTGAAGTTCCTTTGAGGAGTTGGAACCAAAATTTCATCAAATTTATTACTCCTCTGGTTATTTCCTTGGTTGCCACTATTAGCATTGTTGTTGGAAGGTGCATTGGAGGTCTGGTTTGCATTATTCACCTGGTTAGGTGTTCTTGTAAGAGAAAATGGAGTCACCTTCAAGTTGCTAGAATCCACAATCCCATCATTAACTACTCCCTTATTGTTTCTTTTATACCGATTATTACTATTGAACCAATTCTTATTCTGATTGGTGCCATTGTTGGAGTTATTGTTGTTAGAGTTATTCTTGTTATCTTTATACAATTTCAATTCTCCACTCTTAACTAGCACTTCTTTTATTGTTACTCCATTTTATATGAGGTCTTGGAATGTCTTGGGACATTGCATTCTCAATCGGTAGTTCATCTCAATGCTCAAACTATTAATGAATATATCCATTTTTTCCTTCTCAGGCACACTCCTAGGATACCTAGCAAATATTGTCCTCCACCTTTGTAAGAAATTGAGGAATGCCTCTCCATATTTTTGTTTAGTATTGCATAATGTTATCATCATGACCTCATGCTTGATGTTGTATGAGTAATGGGCCACGAATTTTGAAGCTAGTTCTTTGAAGGCTTTTATGTTCGAGGGTAACTAAAAAAACCACTCCATAGCCATGCCTCCTAAGCTTCTTGGGAAGTCTCATTAAATATGTGGTATTATGCATGAACTCTAAGCTCAATGCACAAAACTCCCGCAAGTGATCTTGTGGATCCAACTTTCCTTCATACTTGTCGTATTTGGGAAACACTACATTGATCGGGAATGGTGTCATTACTAGACTCTTATCAAATGGGAATGGGCACAATGCTTTAATAGAAAAGGATTTAGGAGCCCCGCTTTGCTTGATTGTATCTAGTTGCATTTGGAATATTTTGAATTGTTTGTTCATGATGTCAATGGCACTTTCTTCAACTTCGGGTGGTTTTAGTTGATTCACATCATAATCTCATGGGAGCTTGAGACTTGCTTGGGCTAGGTCCATGAAATACTTCTCTTTATCCCTTGCCATTGCTTTTTCCACGAGTCTTAAGAAATAGGGGCACTGAATAGCTTCATCAACCTTGTCATCGGTGGCATCATCGACAGTTGGTTCGGTATTAGTCCTTTGGTGAGTGGTATCAATTCCTTGGGTGTTTTGATCTGCCCCTCCACTATTGGTGTTATCTTGATTATTCGTATTAATGCACCCATTGTTTGCATCACCTTGGTTGTTTGGGTCAATGCCACTATTGCTTTTATTACCCAAGCTACCATAGTACATCATGTTGTCTTCCACTTCTCGTTCGGGTGATTTTTGTGGTATTCTTGGAGTGGTAGAATTGTCTCCTAGGTAAGGGAGCTCTTGTCTTAAGTAAGTTTCACCTGCTTGTAGAGTTTGCTTGACGTAGTAGGATCCAGTAAAAGTAGGCATGAACAAACCACTTGGAAAACAAGAATCAATCATGCCCTTGGTCAAATCCTTTGTAAAATTTACAAAAATTGTGTAGAATAGGATTTTTGACTGGGTTGAAGGTTGGAGCAGTAAGAACATGGAAAAGGGTATTCAAATATATGATCAAAATTTTCTAACCCCCTTTGCAAATACTCTCTGTTTTCCCTTTTAGATTTATGGGCATCACTGACCTGAGTGTAGGCATGACTAAATTTTGCGTATGCGTGAACTGGTATATTGTTAGGTGGCACACTGCAGGTATGCAGGTGACACTTTCCTATTGATAGGCGATTTTCTAGTTTTAGTAGGTGTGTTTCAATATTTCATGGGCGTGACTTCACCGTTGCTACGTGTTTTCATATAAGTCACAAACGTGACTAAACCTCTGATAGGTGGGATTATTTTGTGCATAGGCGGCACTTCTCTGACTAGGTTATAAGATTTTGAATTTTTTAAACTTTTAAGATCAGGTCCTTTGAAATTTTCTTCTTTAAAAATAAAAAATAATCTCAGCACACACATCAATCTTTCATCATGTCCCTAAAACAATCTAATGTGTATATTCTCGATCATTTCCACAAGTATAACACAAGAAAGAATTCCAAGAAGCTTACCTAAAGTCAAATTTGCCTCTTAACATGGCTCTAAAAGGTGGTCTTGCTACTTTATCCAGGATTTATTATGGATTATGTTCAAATAGATCTTAAACTTTCATCCCCCAAGTATGTTAAGTGGTTTCCCACACGCACCAAGGTATGATTTTGTGTAATTCGTGAAGACTACTAGAGGAAATTTAAAAAATTTAAAATCCATTTGTCACACACCCCATTAAGGATGCATGCATTTCATTTTATAGTGGATTGGATTCCTGCAACAAAAGCGAGCATATCCCACTTTGGGTTGTCCCTCTCACCGGCCTCATTAAGGCACAACTTGGGAGGTGAGCCCACTAATTCTCTATTTTAACTAGCATGTTCATATAAAGCAAGGAAAATGGAATTAAGGTTAAGCTTTTGGGAATTTGGTTCACCTAAAAGGTGAAGAGCATATCCCTAACTTTCCCTTTAGTTCCTCAAACACTCAAGCAACAAAGTTCTTTTTCAATCTTGTAACAAAGAGATTCTTATAATTGAGGTGTTTGGTCAAATTCTTGATAGTTCTGAAATACTTGATTGTCCTACTCTTGTGAGGTCTCAAGAACAACCTTGATGTGCTCAAAGTTCTCCTTCTTAATCCTCTTTTCTAAAACCTTTCCTTCTTGATTAAATTTGCTTCCCGGCTTCTGTACTTTCCTGTGATTGTTCATTTACTATTAAATCATGTAAATAGGGAGTTAGACAAATGATTTAATCAATTCAACAGTAAATAAAGGCAACAGGTAGCAGGCGACATTGTCCAGCTAATAGGTGTGAATAAATTGTTAGTAGGCGTAACTTTATAGACAGCAAGTACACTTTGCAGTGACACAAGTGATACTGAAAATTACACAGGCATGAACAACTTATCACCAAGTGTGAATAGAATTTAAAATTGTGGAAAATGATTTATGCTAAGTGACTATTTAATAACAGTAAGTGTGAATTGAAAGATTATAAGCTTGACTGTTATTTAAAATTGTGAAGCAAAGCGTAAAGA
>BSBK01002116.1:275000-440000 GCA_027943335.1 Chamaecyparis obtusa
ATATATTTTCCTTGTGTTTTGTTAAATAAGTGATAGAGAATACAAAAAGTCAGTGAAAAATTCCATCCCGCTCTACAAAGACCTTATTTACCATCTTTACTATTTTCACCTTGCCTTGTGCACGTCCAAGACCAATTATAATGCAAGAAGCCCCTAAATCTACTACTCCTTCCTCGATCAACATTATAAATACCCCTGGCCCTAGAAAAAAGAAATGCATTTGGTACCTAAGTGTTGCTAAAATTGTTTCTCGATTTGGGACCCCAAAATACCCCACACCTCCTATGCCTAAAAATGAGCCTAGGGATCTTAAACACAAAGCTTCATTTCCCAGCATTAGTAAGAAGAAGGGGGAAAAACTTTCCCCCTCAGCTAAAAAGGCCAAACTAACCATCCAAGAGATTGTAAGTAAGGAGGAGGAGGAAGCGGAGGAAGAAACCAAAAAAATTAAAAGTAACCCTAGTTGGTCAGTAGATTGGTTAGCTGCTTCGTAGAGAAAGGAAAAATGAAAAACTTGGTGGAGTATGATACAAATGAGGATGAGGATCATGGTAGTGATAATAATGAAGAGGAAAGGAAAAGTGAGGAAGTTGACAATGGTGGGGAAAAGAAAGAGGAGATGGAAAACTTAGAGAAATCTACTGCGAATAGTTCTACCATATTTTAGAGAGCATAAAAATGGGGCCAATTGATCTAACCCATGACATGACACTAGAGGAAGAGGAGATGGACAAAGCCAAGATAGAAGGGACCTATAAAACCCAATAGGAAGGGACTTGTTATGAATGAAAAACTACTATTAATTAACTAGAAAAAGGTTAAAGCCAAGGTCACAAACATTGAAAGAAAGCTAGGGAGAATCTCTCGATTTAGTCTAAGGGTAATAAATAGTTTCACCGCCTCCATGTTCTTGTTGGGAAAGAAGATCTTGGGAACTGATAAGGAGGATGAAGAAAATTACAAGGAATTATTTAATTTCCTCACTGAAGACTGGTCTAATGTCCTCCACCAAGAAGGCTAATGCAAGGAAACCTTCCCTTTAGTATTTTCTATTAATATTGTTTATGGCCCTAGGTGTCCTTATGTTGAGACTTTTTATAGTTTATATGTTGTCTATGGTCCTAGGTGACCTTATTTTAAGACTTTTAATACTCTAGATAGCTCATTGGACTATGGTTCTAGAGGTAAAACTTTTATTTTTTATTATGCTAATGATGGTTTAGTTTTTTATGTTAATATGTTGATAATGTGCTAAAATTATTTATGCCAATAAATTTAAGGCCTTTGGGATGTTGTTTATAGGGACAACACCCTTGTTCTACTACTTATTAATATCAAAAACATATTTTCATTGTGCATTGTAAGGGTTTGCTAATATATTTCATATTTATGTATATTTTATTTGATAGTTGTAAAAAAAAGTTGGTTTTACAGTTTTGCATGCAAATTCAAAAATATATCTGAAAACATGTATTTTATTTTGGTAGGTAACAATAATTTTTTATTAATAATCAACAAACAAGTAGAAACATTTCAAGTGTGTAAATATCAAACTTCCTTTTTCTAAGTCTTACTACTAAAAAGTATAAAAAATCCACTAAACCACTATTACACCAGATAATATTATCCTATTAACAATGTGCTTTAAACATCATTATCAAATTTTGTATCCACTACAAAAAAATTGAACCTGATAATAGCTTTTTGTTTTCTTCAAACATCTTCATAGTATCCATGTGCTCTTTAGACACATCACCTTTCAACAATCCTTCATTGGTGTCGAATCTACAACTCCACGCATTTGATCTACCTCTTATCTCCCTTGATAGATAATTTGGAGAGCCATGTTGCAAAAAAACCGTGACCCATTCTTCCTTTCTCCATATTCATTAATCCTAAATCCAATCCTAAATTCAATTTTTGCAACTATTTTCTTTTACATATATCTCATATCATTGGGTTGGGGCCCTTCCAAAAACCTCTGACATGACTCTTTTTCATTCAAAAATTGTCAAAATTTTCAAAAAATTTCCATCTCTTATCTATTTTTTAACCTCCACCCCTCTTACCCCTACATCTCCTTATAATAGGGATATGAAAAACCTTGTGTCCCACATCCACTCTCTCTTCTTATTCTATCACTTTATCCCTGAGCTTCCTCCATTCTTTGAACATTTTTGCCCTATACTCCCCTTTATCCACTTTCCCTCACCAATGTAGAAATGGCACAAATCCATACATTCTACCCTCCTCGTCATCTTCAAAGCACTCTCAATAGTCTGATCCAATGCCAAGAACAACCCACTCCAAATAGATTCAAGCCCTCCCAACAAATCTTTATCGAACAACACTTTGATAAACCTATCAACCTTGGCTATATCCTCACCAAATTCCACATCCCAAGCAATAATCATGGATATCACATCCACATTCACTCTTCTTTTTATTTTCCTCTCCTGATATTTCTCCCCTAAAACATCCAACTTTGCCTCAACCATTTCCTGGTCCTTTATTTTCATTAAACCCTTCATTCTTTCTTGACTCACCGACCCTTTAAAGATTTTATGTTGCTTGTATGTATCTATGGAGAATGTAGCCTCCATTTTACCTCTGCAATATACTTAACACCTATTTCAAACCCTACTCAAAGCTTTTTTTACCAAACATAAACCTTTACGCCAACTTTAAATTGGAAAAGACTACTCTATTTCTATGACACCTTAATGCATCTTTTAGGAGTCATGTAATCAATTCTTTCTACTAATTAATCATAAATCATTATGCTCACCTTAATTATAATCTTACTTCCTCATCATTTGATATGACCATCAATGACCTCATTAAATTTTCAAATCATCAATCACTTACACTAGGATATCAAAGCATAAGTGTAAAGGACTCACTAGTTTAATACAGAAGGTTTAAAGATAAAGTTAAAATAAAAAAATTTCTAACCTCAACTCATCTATCTATTTGAAGGATACAACCCATTTTGAAAGCACATTCGCCTCAACATTGCCATCTCTTTGAAAATGCCCAATCTTGAATTCATAAAAAAAAAATTAATTCCGCCATGATAGAATTAATAAAATTTTGGAGGTGCCATGCAGTAATACCCCCTTTTTGTAAATCTTGTACAATAATCTAGGAATCTCCCTCTAAGAAAATATTTTTTAAGTTTAGTTTTTTCCCAATCTTAACAGCTATCGAGACAGCCTTAGCTTCAACCATAATATTAGTTCTATCCAATAATTTTTGTGTTGCAACTGTCTGAGTGTTCCCCAACCAATCCCTTACAATGATCTCAACACCTAATGATCCTGGGTTGCCTTTTTCTACCCCATCAAAATTTAATTTCCACCAGCCTTCATCCAGTTTTTTCCAGCTGACCTTTCCTCACATACATCTCTACTTTGTTTAACTATTCTTTTATTCATAAACCTTATTTTATTTCCTGGACATTCACTTTGCATTTTATTATCCTCATTAGTAAAAGGAATAGAAGAGATTAGTCGGGAGAGGAGCCCAAAAATTCCTCAATAACCAAATTTATCCTTGCAATGATCCTTTCCACAATTTCACTATTTTCTTGAAAAATTATTCAATTTATTTCTTTCCATGTCTCCCAAATGACTATAAATGGAGATATATTTCATACTGTAGATAGAATTGATCTTTGTTGCATGGTAGGCCAACCATAAAACACTTCCTTAAGAGTGTTCTACAATGGGCTATGCCAGCCCAACTTTATAATAATTAAAGCCCAACACTTATAAGTGAAATTGCATTGCAATAATAAGTGATCCACATCCTCTGATTCACTACCACAAAAAACATATTTTGTAGGGCCAGTAAAACCATATCTTTTCCTCCTGATGCAGGTGCATCTTGGGTTCTTGGCAATCCTGTATTACAAAAAACAAGTTAGAGTTGTTAGTTGTGCTTGATATCTACTTTTGGGCTCTCAGTGATGGATTCTTGTTTCCACCGACAGGGATCAGTTTCTACTCGGTTTCTTCATTCACCGAGTTGGCTCGGTTGGTTCACCGATTTAATTTCCTGTCACTCGGTAATCTTTCTCACCGAGTGGTTTATTTTGGATTTATGTTGAGGCCGACTTGTGCATTAAATTTTGGTCATGGAGTTAATGTTTACATCAATCATTGGGAAGCGTGTGGACCTAGATCTGGTCATTTCTTTCTCCAATGATGGATCTGAAGGCTGACTTGTTGTGGTAGCCTCTTGTATAAATAAAGTAGTTGGTTTTAGTTTTAAGAATCAGTTCTAAAAGATAGGAGATAGGATCTAGAAGTTGAATCCTTGCATGTATGAGGATTGTTGTAATTGAATTCTCAATGTATTTGGTTGTAACCAGGAAGGCCTTACAACCTGAGATGTATGAATCTATTGAAGGATAATATATGATTTCCTGCATTATGTCCCTCCTTGTTGTGTTATTGCTTCCATGTGTTGTTTCTACAAGTAGGTTGGTGATTTGGGTGTGCCTTTGGCCCCTCTTCCTGCCCTACCTTGCATCAGGTGGTATCAGAGAAAAGTTGAGATCTGGATCTAAATTTGTGAGTTTAGGTCGAGGGTTCCTCCTTGCAAACCCTAGTTGATATTTGTTGTGGGGTAGAAGATTGTGATATGACCTGTAATTATAGAGGTTTTCAAGATGTTTTTTGGGAGACGAGATGCAGATCTAGGCTTAGCTGACATGCTAAGACAAATTATTGCTAGGTTAGGAGCTATTGAGACATCCCAATGCTGAGGAAGACATCTTGAGGATGTTAGTGATGAATAAGTTGAGGATGAACAAGGTGAAGCAGAACCTGCACCTGTGGTGGATCAAGGTGAAGAAAGACTTTTGAAGGAATTGAAAAATTTGAAGTCTACACATTTCAATCCTCTTGAATACAGTGGAAGGCTGGATTCAGATGAGCTGATGGATTGGATAACCGAGATGGAGAAATATTTTTAATATGAAAATGTCCTTGAAGAAAAGAAGGTGAAGATTGTTGAACAGTCTCACAATAGGTAATAATAATCATGCCATTGTCTCTCTTAGGAAATAATGTATTCATACTAAGGATTACTTTTCCCATCATGAAATACATTTAGATTGTTAGCCCAGGGATGTATACTTGAAATGGGACAACGGGGTTTGTGCACTAAGCCCCTCAAAGAGTCATACTACCTATGCTACAGGAAGATAAAGTGCATGAAATAAACCTATGCTATTGTTGCAGGAAAGTAAGCACACTTAACTACTTAATGAAATTATTGTTGAAAGATTGTAAACTTAACCTAAGCCTATTTTAGAAACTCAAAGTGTTCACCATGTCTATCTCTGCAAGTGTTGTAGGAACATTCACAATAATAATGTTGCAAGAGTAAAACAATAACTTCTACTTGAAACCACGGGAAATAAAAAAATAAATTCTACTCTATTCTAATCTACTCCACCTCCCAAGTGGGCCCCCTTGGTTGGATTATTCTAACTACTAACATAATATATACTTCAAAATCACTCTTTCATTATATTCTCATAAACTGATTACATAGTAATGGAGCAATACATGAAAAATAGAAAGAGCAACTCTGTTATGCTAAACACAACAATCGTATATATTTTCTCATTACACAACTGAACCAATCAAATCCCTTTATATATAGGATCGACGCTTATTGAAAGCATGAAATTAAGTTTTGACTAAGTCTTGCCATGGAAGAAGGAAATATAACAACCCATGACAGAGTACAATAAAGTCTGGATAATTGATCCAACAGATAATGAGCACTAAGGAAATATAACAAAGTTGTTTCCTATATTCTCTAGGATGATGGCTCCTCTCAAGTAGCGGCATGATCCTCGGTGCTATGATGAATCTCTCCATTGTAGCTAGAACTTTCAACATTTCTTCTTTAAGGTAGTCGATCCACTCTCCAGTTGTTCCTTTTTCCTAGAAAGTTAGTAGCATGCAGGTGTATGCACCCTAAAATGGTCGCCTAGACTTTGGGCCCCATTTATTCAATTTATCAATCCTGAATCATTTTTATCAATAATCAATATTTTCAACATTATCAATTTCTTGATTAAATCTTAAATTCGATCATATATTGGATTTTTATCCTTGGGCTAACCATTTATCCTAAGTCTTTATTTCATTAAAAGGAATATTTCCTCCCCTTTTAATTAAATAAAAAGCCCCACTTTTCCTCTTATCCTAAGTTGCACAAATAAAGCATTATTCCTATTTCACAAAAAGGAAAAAAGCACTTTTTGTCTCACATGAGGCTCAAAAGTCAACATTTCACTCTCATTGGAGGATACTTGTGCACATGGATTGCTCCTCTTTCAACCTCCACCGCCGATTAAGACTTTTTGCCTCTTAATCTCAATGGTCCATTTATCTACATTTCTTATAAAAGGAAAGCTCTCTCCTCCATTTGCATACCATGTTTTTATGCTAATGTTATGTTGCAGGTTTTAGGTGCATTTGGAGCTTTTGAAGATATTGAAGACTTGCTTCATTTCATTACATCATTTAGTTGCATATTTCCTTTGCTTAGTTTGCATGATCATGGCATATTAGCTTAGTTTCCTTTTATGCAATAGATTTAACTCACATAGTCTAAATAGGAGGCATTGTAACACTTGTACTTTCCTTTCATAGTCTAGTTTGCACTTTCCTTTCATAGATTAGATTTCCTTTCAAGCATTGCATTGTTATCATTTAGCTTAGCTTGCATCTTCATTCTTAGTTTACTTGCATTGCATTTTATTTGATTCTTGGAGATATTGGCACTCTTGCCTTTGTCTTCACTTGAATCTCTCATTGTGTGGTTGACTAGCAAGGTCATAAGCTTGTAGCTCTAGCTGAGAGAAAACACATCATAGTCCCTTGCAACTCCATGCATAAAGAGCTATAAGTCGCTTTGTGAGGCCTCATTCTTGAGCAACCTTGCATGTAATGGTTCATAGAAGTGCACCATTTTAGTGTGTACAGCAGGTATGTATACAAGTCAATTAGTCAATTCTTATCCAAATATTAGAACATAGATTCAAGTAGCTATATGAAGTATTGCAATATATATAATGTTCAGCAAAACATTTCATATCTAACTACCCATAATCTTGGTGGTTCTAACTGTACTTATCACAAGTTCAAATAGTTATAGGTCCATGAATGTCTTGGAAATGTTTTAACAAAACATAAATATTGTCACAAAATAGAGACAATAAATTGTCTCATCATCTACCCCCCAACAAGCATAATGCTTGTCCTCAAGCATTACACTTTCTAGTTATAGATCTGAAATCACCAACACTTGTCTTTCCCTTCTTCCCACTCTTAAAAGTATAATAGAATCCTCTTGCCTCTCCCAGTAATCCATACAATGTTCTTCCTACAGATGGTCTAGTCTGGTAGCTTTGATATCATACAGTGGCTATAAGAGCATTGGTGGTTGGAAAGATAGGGGAATCCACAGTTCTCTTCTAATATGTTGTCCTAGCTACATGTACCTAGTTGCTCTATTCACAGCTGCCTTGAAATTTATTGGGCTATGTGGCTCATATTTCTTAAAGACCTCGGGCAGCCTATTCCATCTGCTTCTTACCCCGGTGAGAGCTCTCTGGAATGAAAAATAGGGTAACCCTTGATACTCCTTGTAAACCCTATCTCTGAGTGCAAAGACCTTTTCTATGATTTCAGGCTTATGCCTTCCATAGGTTAGGTTAAGACAATCTCTTAGGAGGACATCAGGTTTGCTCGATTTAGCCCTTAAGGGTAATGGTTCAAACTTTTCTAGGTCCCTGTAGTTATCTAGCTGCCTGTCATAATTTGCCTCATTGTGCATCCAGGATATTAGGACTCTCAAATGGATATCTCCTATGTAAAGCAAAGGGTTCCATTCAGTTTCATGAGGAATGAAAAAATTATGCAGATAAAGCTCACAGAGTAAGTTTTATTACCATGAAGGAAGGGTCTGGTACAATCCATAAAATTCTTGAGCTGATTTAAACTCATAGTCTATATCCTTCATAGTCATCATTAGCTGAAATAGGAGGAACTGTTCTTTCAAACAGATGGCATAAACTTTGGGAGGTGGTCTACAAGCTATAACCTGATCCGCTAGTTTGAGAGCTTGATCCATTTGTTGCTTTTGCTTCTTCACATGTTCCTTAAGAACTTATATCTCCTCTTACTGCACATCTATCTTTTTCTACATTCTTTTTCTTTCTTATTTCCGCCAAGTTTTCTGGAAGACAAACTGGTTATATATACTGAAGAGGATAGATTGTAATTTTGAAGGGCCAAATTCTTGCAATTGGGTGCTCTGTTTTCTCCTTTCCTTAGAAGCCTATTCAAAATATTCGGTAAACCATATTTCTTTGTAAGGCACAACAAACATATGGGAATAAACAGGGTCTGGTGGAGGAGTCAACTGGATATCTTCAGCAATGTTTTCTTGTGCTACATTAGTTTTTTCCTCAGGTGCACCCAGATCATCATGTGATATATTACCACAAGCTTTTTGCAGATTTTGGGGAGATGAAGGCACTTTTGTTTGCTTAGGGGAATTGTCAGAGATATACTCAACATAAGGCTTTATCGTAGGTTTTGATAATGGAACACTTGGTTTTTCTAGGGAAATTGGAGACACTTATCCTCACATCCGAGGACTTCTTCTCACAGTTGTTTTTACAACCTTTGTAGTCTTCTTTTTTAGGGTTCTTTTTGGCCTTTCTGCTACAAGAGCAGATGCTTCATTTAATGCCCCGCTAGGGAACCCAAGAGAACTTAACCTAAACATGCATCTAAGTTTTCAAAATAATTTATTTTTTAAAGTTAACATACAAGATAAACATCAATGCGGAAGCAATTATCATTTTCTCACATTAATACAATAACCAACACAAGTTACAACTCTCAAGGGTTCCTCAATGAAGATTACGATAACATTAATTAATTAAAATAGATTAGGTATAATTACAAAACTCATATAAACAAATGAAGGATAAAATCAACATCACATAGAAGATAACATAAATACATCTAGTACCATAAGGTATCCATAAATCTACATCCACTGCACATGTCGCAGGGTATGTAATACAATAACCGAAAAGAAGTACACATGATATCTCTAAATAACTAATACAAAGATACACGATCACAAGAAGAAGAGAAAGAAGAACATAACTCCATCAATGAAGATTAAGAATGAACAACTACCATAGGGATCATCCAACATTGGTACATGAATGTCAGAATCTCAAATGGTAAAAGAATCACTACCACCTGACCTCGTGAACCTAAATGGTCCACTCCCACCACGTTGAGGAGATAACAACAGATCCCACTCGGATAACAAACATCAAACATATCAGGCTAAGGAAAGGATCCTGAAAGCTCTCTAACTCAAGGTGAACAAAAATAACAAGGTAAGATTTACTAATCCAGAGGCAACCGACACATGTAGGATAACTAGACTATACATAGGAAGGTGTCATCATGTACGTCTAACCCTTGAGTTTTGTCCTGGTAATCTCTCTAGATCCTGGCACCCAAGTGACCATACACGGTGTCAATGACCTCTCGTACAGACAAAACCATCGACTATGCCAACTCATGCCTTTAAAGGCGGCTAGTCATCTTCTCAACATCCATCTTAGTCTATACTAGCACTAACCCCTAGGTGAGGACCACATCTTATTAGGTTCATTTTAAAATCTCTCAATGTTATATTAAGTTATAACTTGATTATAGATACTTAACAATAAGTGATCCTGGAAGCCACTTGTAGGCCCCGACGCTTATTGCAAGCCACCTCCTACTACATATCTAGGTAAACTACCCTAGGCTCATAGATCCCACATAGATCAAAATAGGTACACAACCAGGTAACCCCAAATCCAGTTTCACATACAAGAACTAGAAATGATTACAAAGGCACCATAATCAGGATACACAATGTCATGAGCCCAAATGATCAAGTCAGGGTATAATCGGATCTCACACACATCAACACATAATACTGAAAACATGAACAACTGACACTTACCCCGACCTCTGTCTTTTCCCTAGGTCTTCTAGTATCCCGATATCACAAAAGTACAAGAAGACACTTTAGGAATGAAGAATACAACACTCACACCATAGAAGATTAAGATCTAACCTTAAGCATTTAAATTTCATAATGAACATAATTGAATCCACATGCAGAAACGCATAAAATTGTTAAGAGATACATGACATAAACATTATAATAATGCAAATTTTAAAGAATATACTCTATATTCATCCTATAGGTTCAACAGAATGAAAATGCCTGATTTCAGTAGAAGCACTTCAATTACTAATAAACGATCATCGTGAAATTAGAAATAATTAATTCACCTAAACAAATATAAATTTTACTTACGTACATAGGAATCTTTAATAAAACATATAATATATTCCATGATCAATCCTACAATAACTCATCATAATTTACAAATCTACAAAATAGAAGTCTTTTAACTAAAAATCAATTTCTTATAATTAATATTTTATTTAAGACTATTATGGAAGGATTAAAGCAAACTTTGATTTAATTTTAAAAAAAACATAAATTTTAATTAAACAAAGATCAATAACCCATTTAACTAAACTAATTTAATTACACATCCAAATAAACACAATAACAAATTTAACTAAACTTAAATTAATAAACAAATGATTTAACTAAATCACTTAAACAAATTAATTAAACTAGAATAATAAATATAACTTAAATTAAATAGAATTAATAAATAAAATAAAATTAATCTAAATTAATAAATTAAATTTATTAAAGCTAAATTTATAAATTACATCTAACATAAAATAAAGTATATATAAAAACAAAAAAATAAAAAAATAAAACATTGCATATACCTTGCAAGTGGGTGGGACCGGGTCCCAAACCCACTGTCGTGTGCAAGGCACAACCTGCGCAAGGTAGGGTATCTTGCGCACGCGCAGTGTACTCTGCCATGCGCAGGTACCTGCACTGGCAGCCAAGAGGGGGGTGGGGGGAGGTGGTGGCCCCTGCCCCTCCTTAATAATATATTTTATTTTATTTTTAAAAATTTTCATTTTATTAATTTTTCTTTAAAATAATTCATATGCAAATTTTTTTTCCCTTAGGCATATATTTATATTTAAAAAAAACAAAACTATCTTTTATTATATATATATATATATATATATATATATATATATATATATATATATATATATATATATATATATATATATATATATATATATATATCATTGACAAAATCTTGATTCTAATTTTATGGAATATATTCTTTCTCCAAAACTTTTGACTTTCTTTTCTAAGCTTTTATTTTGATTCTGTGTTAAAAAATAAAATTTGAGTGCATAAATTTTTACAGAAAGAATATTTTATAGAATTGGGTTTTTCTTCTAAAATTGATTTCTTTTCTAAGGAATAAATTTAATTCAAACCCTATAGTTAAACTATAGACCAAATCTAATAATATGTTTTCTAAGAGTTCGATAGAGATTCTTTCAACAAAATTTTGCCAGCATAATGGTACTATACTAAAATTTAATAAAACATAAAACTCAACTAAACTAGGGTTTTCTAAATACCCAGATTCAAGAAAATCACATATCTACCTAATGAGATGCATAGAAATTTACACAAACAGAGAAAGCCAAATAAATATTAAAACAGAACTAACAGGCAAAATTCAATGCCTACCTTAGATCCAAAGCTACAGACTAAAATGAAAACCCTTTGAAGATCTAAAGGCAGAATTTCTTCCAAAATCAATCCAACCTGCAGATTTAAAACTATGAAGAAAATAGGCACACGATCCAGATGCACAAGCAAGAATCACACAATCCAAATTCTCCAAAAATCTCCAGATGCCAATTCCAAGCTCTCTCCCCAAAAATTCCTCCTAAACCTGTCTAATGCTAAAATGAATGCAATTCCCCCTAATAGAGATTCAATTCTCCATTTCATGCAACCCTAAAGATAACTCAACTGCTAACTCCCACATCAACTCCAAATCAGAAATTGAGAATAAATCATAATTAAATAATAGTGGGTTACACTTTTTGGCTTGAATTGACACTAACCTTCCAATTTTCAGAAAAACTTCGACATTCCGATGCATATTGCCGTTCAACCATTCGAAATCAGAAAATGATGTAAACTAGAGTCCTTTCAGATTTTCTGTGTAGAATCTAAATATATTTTTTATTTTTTATTTTAAATTAATTTAAATCAAAATTTCTTTCTCCCACAAAAACTAGTATGTTGCTGAAAATGGCATTTTCAAAGAGTTACCATGACTGCGTAATGCATAACTTTTTTTCTATAAAAGATATCAATGCGATTCTTTCGAATATAGTTTGGTAACATCCATACTGAGGGCATCCAATTAGTTTCAAGACATTATCACATTTTTTGCATATTTTATGTATGCTCAAAGTCGACCAAGCTAGTTTTTTGACCTACTTTCACTGCGTAACGTATAACTTCTTTTGTATATATCGGATTTCAAATATATTTTTTTTGGTAGAAATAAGACTCTAAGATGAAGGGCACTGATATTTTTCAAAAATTTTATTATATTTTCTACTATTTTCTATTGAACGTCAAAGTCGTATGTTTGAATTGGCCAAAAAACCAACATTCGTTTCACATCAAACAACATACACCTAATGAATTCAAAACTGGTCAAGAGTATAGTCGTTAGAAAGCTAACTCAGAGCACTTTTGCATGGACTCAAGGTCATTTTCTGAATGTTTCATTTGACCCTAGCGCTTCAACCCCGAAACTCAGAAATGTGTTGTTTTCTGTTGGCTTTTGACAAAAAGTCCTAGAAAGGAAGTTTCGAATGAAACTAGTTTCATTCGAAACTTCTTACTTTCATTCAAAACTACTTTCATTCGAAACTAAAAAATGCTAACCCCGGGTTGATATCTGCATCAACATCCGGGTCAAGAGAGTTTTGAATGAAAGCTAACTGGTTTCGAATGAAAGTTAAATTTAACTTTCATTCGAAACTCATGTCGGCCAATTTGGTGTTTTTTCATGATAGCGACGATCGCATATAAATATAAGAGCCATTTTCTCAATATTTTAATTCAGAGCTACAAAATAATTCATATTCTACATATAAAAAAGACATTTGAAGGTGTATTTTCCTACATTTTGTGATATTTTAGTGGAATAATCATGCAAAAGTGATGGGGAATCAGAAAAGAAGGCAAAATAAGAGTGCTCGACATTACTCACCAAAAACTAAAGAGAGATTACGAAGAGAAGCTCGTGAAAGGTATCATCGTGTGAGACAAGGTGTGACCCTATCTCTCTCTCTCTGTGACTATATATCATAATTGATGATTAGGACATATGTTAATGAAGTTCATGTAAGCACATGATATTGCAATTTCTAATTAGACCTAGAATATATTCAATAAAGAGCATGTCTTATTAATAGCTACATATATTAGGACTTGAATAATATGTACATGTATACACTTGTATTAGTCAACTTAATCAGGCCTATTAGAGGTCTATTAGATCTATTAGGGCCTAATTAAGTTAGATTGGCATATTAGTACCAACATAGATGCAACTAGACCTATAACCCAAGTAGCTTAGATGCAATTAGATCAATTGGACCTGGTACCTAATTAGACCTATTACTGACAAAAGGGCATATTAGACATGTATTAAGACCTAGTCAAACCTATTAGGACATGTATCAAGACCTAAAGACCTATTAAGACCTATTAGACCTATTAGGACCTATCAGAAACCTATTATGTACCTATTCTAGGACATATTAGATGTACTTATAGTATTATACATCTATTAAGACCTATTAGACCTATTACTTGACCTATTAGAGGTCTATTAGACCTATTAGACATGTGTGTATTAATACCTATCAAACCTATTAGAACATCCATGAATACCTGTTTATCTACCTATTAAGCCCTATTAGACCTATATTAGGACCTACTAGGAACCTATTATACATGTTCTAGGACATATTAGATGTACTTGCAGTATCATATACATGTATTGAGACCTATTAGACCCATTAGACCTATTAGGACCTATTAGAGGTCTATTAGACCTACTAGACATGTGTATTAAGACCTATTAGACATGTATTAAGATCTATCACACCTATTAGGGCATGTATCAAGACCTAAAGACCTATTATGACCTATTAGACCTATTACCTAACCTATTAGGAAAGTTAGTTTCATTATTCTAGGACATATTAGATGTACTTGTACAATATTAGACATGTATTAAGGCCTATTAGACCTATTAGGACCTATTAGAGGCCTATTATCTACCTATTAGATATGTATCAAGACCTATTAGAAAGGTATTAGGACAAAAAGACCTATTAGACATGTACTAAGACCTATGAGACCTATTAGGACATGTGTGAAGACCTATTAAGACTTATTAGACCTATTAGGATGCATTAGTAACCTATTATACCCATTATAGGATGTATATTAGATGTACTTATAGTATTGTACATGTATTAAGACCTATTAAGACCTATTAGACCTATTAGGACCTATTAGATGTCTATTAGACCTTTTAGACATGTATTAAGACCTATTAGACATATATTAGGACAAAAAGACCTATTAGACATGTATTAAGACCTATTAGACATATATTAGGACAAAGAGACCTATTAGACATGTATTAAGACCTATGAGACCTATTAGGACATGTATGAGACCTATTAGGACATGTATGAAGACCTATTAAGACATGTATGAGACCTATTAGGACATGTATGAGACCTATTAGGACATGTATGAAGACCTAATAGACATGTATTAAGACCTAGTCAAACCTATTAGGACATGTATCAAGACCTAGTCAGACAAATATTAAGACCTACTAGATGTCTATTAGACCTTTTAGACATGTATTAAGACCTATTAGACAGATATTAGGACAAAAAGACCTATTAGGACATGTACTTTTATAGTATTATACATGTATTAAGGCCTATTAGACCTATTAGGACCTATTAGAGGTCTATTAGACCTATCAGGACCTATTAGGAACTAAACTTACACATGTCTACTTTAATATCTTTAATAGATCTACACATGTCTACTTTAATATCTAGTAAGTATTAAACTTACTAACTGTATCTCCATTTGTAGGAGAAGGGTCATCACAAGCTCAACAAGACCAACCTGTAGAAGCTGGAGAAGGGGCATCTCAAGCTCAACAAGACCAGCCTGTAGACGCTGGGGAGGGGACATCTCAAGCTCAACAAGACCATCCTATAGATGCTATAGAAGGGTCATCACAAGCTCAACAAGAACATCCTTTACAATCTCAAACAAGTACACATAGATCTCTATCTCTCTCTATCTCTCTCTTTATTTAAGTTACGTACCATTGTCTTGATTTAGTCTAGATTTGAATGATTATAATACACTATGAGCTTATACATAAATAATCACTTGTTCTCCTTAAGATGAGCTATCCTAAGATATTTTTAAATATTTTGTTTGCAGTTGAATTACAAGAAACACATGACAATGTCAGCCTAGCCCAATAGTTGAAAAGAAAAATTAATCATAAAAGCATTGATCATTTACTTGAAATGGATGTGAACAAATTGAGAGAGTATGCCAAACAACCCACAAATACTACGAAGAGGACATTGAATAAAAAGTCTAAGGATATAATTACACAGTTTGAAAATCTTGATACACTTGAGAAAACTCAACTATTATCAATCACACTTCTTAAAGATGAGTTAAAGGAGCCATTGAAACTATTGGGTGTAGATGCAAGTTCAAAAAAGAGAAAATTGGATGACCTAGGAAAAAATGTTGTTGAAAGTGTCAAGGAAGGTTTGCAATCCATTGGGAAAACATCTAGAGTTACAGATAGGTCCATTTCTAGAAGAGTGATATTGACATCAATTTTAAATAAAAACATGTATCATAAAAGACAGATTTCCTCACTTTCATCTCATCTCAGGTATAGTAGGAAGACAATGTCGCATTACTTGAAAAGGAGAAAATTTTTGGATGATACTACATTGGAAGGTAATTGGGCACTAATGTGTCGAGCTCCTCACTCTGACAAGATTAACGAAATAGTCAGGAACTTAGTTATAACATTTTGGACTGATCATACTCGTCCTTCATCAAATAGGAGAGATGTCATGAAAAAGAGGACAGGGCCTAAGGAATATTTGTAGCACACAAAACATTGGCTGGACACCACACAACATGAATTGTATCTCTCATTTTGCAATTCAAATCCTAACGTCAAGATTGCACATCTTCACTACAGGATCCAGTCATACCAGTTAGATTGTTCTGGGAGATATCAAGTATATTTATGAAATGCATTAATTTCTAAATTAAAGTTTCAATTTATGCGTACATATATATGTTATACTAACAACTCTTAAAAATTTACATGTGTTTGTGTATTATTCAGGTGTTGATAGAAGATCATTCCATGGATGCAAGAGGGTAGAGAAAACAAGATCCCTGCATTTGGTTATGAGTACAGATAGTAATGTGTGGTCATTGTATTGTAGAGATTACTCATGCTTTTGTTATGACTGTGTTTCTAAAAACTACGGTGAATGTATTAACCAAAAAAGTGGATATGTCAGTGAATGGAATTTGGTTCCACTAGATGTTACCACTACAAATGATGAAGTTGAGGATGAAAGCTATGATGATGTTCCATTGATTTCCACCGACTACAACCATATTTCAGGTTTGATCAAAATTGGTACGTGTTCTTATATACATATGCACTTTTCAATTCTTAGGGTACCCATATGTATCTCTAATAAATTTATATAACTTACAGTGGTGTAATGTTCTTTTACAGGACATGTTTTTGCAGTAATAGTAGAGTCTGATAATGTTGAAGGTGTGAATTACTATCTATTACATTGTACGAAGGAGAGGATGAAGCTAACAAAGAATGAAACAAGTGATGGAATTGTGTTTCCTATAGGTTAGCGTGCTATATTTATGGATTTTGATGAATAAATTTATCTTGCATTTGATGGCCTTATTCAAATTTTTGTTCAAATTATGATACAATGTATGCATGTACACATATATATACACATGTTTATTTAATGCATGTTGTTGTTCAATTGTCTGTGCAGGGTCAGTTGTTGTGCAAGGAACATACTTGAAGCAAATCAAAGTAATTAAACAGGGGGTTCATTTTATTGATTATCAATTAAACAACAAGGTTTATCAATATAGTCATCTTGTAATTGCCACACAACTATCTCTTCATCCAGTGACAGGACGTGGCATTCGTAAGTGGAGACTTGATACCAAAGAGCATGAGAAATTAGTGAATATTATCAAAAGAGAGATGAACCACTTGATGTACAGTAAATTGTGCATGTGCATGTATGAAAAATGATTTTGAGAAAAAAAATTTAGGGCATGTGCCCTTAGTGAATGGAGCAAATTTATTAGTAGATATATGTAACATGTGTAACATGTGTAAAAGAGCCTAAGAATCAGAGATCCCTACATGTGTAACATGTCTAAAAGAGCCTAAGAATCATCATGATGACTCCTAATAGTACGATCAGGCCCTGAGTAGCTATCATGCTGCGAGGGATGTGCAGAACCCTGTATAGACAAAGTGAGATCATACAAATTAATATTCACATCTTTCAAATGTTGATAAAATAATACTCATCTATTTTAAAAATGTAAAGATGTACATACACAAATTGAATAAATTAAAAACTCACCTACCCACTGCTGATGTCATCATCAAGTGAGTCCCGACATCGTACATGATTGCTCCCTATAGGAGTAATAAGAGGCATCTCCCCCTAGATAAAAAAAATGACAAAAATTATATATACATTTATATATAAATTTTGAATCTCCAACAATCAAAGTTTAACTAAATGACATTAAAACAAATTATACCTGTGTAGACGGTGGAACCGAAACATGCTATGACTCCCTCTCCTCAATCCTATCAACCAAGGTATCAATATGTTGTTGCGCCTGATCGAAGCTAAACTGAACATCTGCCACATGAGTAGATGACAGTCGTCTCTCTAAAGATGAATGCAATAGAGAAACCAGATGTGATGGCATAGAAGCCGACTGATCATCACATGTCAGAAAATCTAGGTAACTGGTCACACTCATGCCAAACTCAACGTCCTCGAGACCAACATCAGATAACCGCTGCCCTGCACTCACTGAAGGGTCTGTACAATGTGCCTCTCAGTAGCAATAGACTGGTCCGTAGGAGGATCACCATGGGCACCGCTACTATCATGATGTGTGTGATGAGGATCCTGTCGCTGAGTGTATCTAACAGTACCCACATGATCTCTGACATCTGCTATAGGGATACCATGCTCAACAGCTATAAATGCATATGCATCAATAAGATCCTCGGCCAAACTAGTCATGGTGACGCGTGCCATCTCTCCTGTAAGTCCCTCAAGGCTAGAAAGTGAAGGGATCCCTGCTGCAGAGTACAAGTCATCTGAGCTCCTACTGGAAGATGCTCCACATGATGATCTGGAGCATCGTCACTGCATCAAATACTGGCCAACCTGATCTACAGATATGGATGTCACAGCCGATGCAATGTGCCCCACACTATCAATCACACCCCGTAGCTGGGTGCTACGAACAACATCGTTTGCTACGGAACCCAACGATGGAGCAATAGCCTGTGACCTCTCACCTAAAATAACCCTGTGTGTTGGTCTCGAACGATCAGGTCAACGAAAAGCATCTCTATCTACAAGTCTCCCACGCCCCTGCCCCTGATGTGGTGCCAAATCTGTGTAATTAACCTATTTCCCTAATCGCACCTCTGCATAGATCTGCTGTGCAAAGTATAAGGGGATTTGGTCGTTATTTGGGTAATGACCATGGGCAGCTAGAAACCTAGGGTATATCAGTGCAAATATAGCTGGATCTTGACACTTCGTAACCTGATATCCCTTCGCATATTGTTTCTCTGCGTACGATGGCCAAACTTGGGTTTTAAGAATCTCTTTGGGCACCAGTTTGGCCACCTCCTTGAGAGAAAGACCAGAGCTAACCTCTCGTCTCTTTCTCTCAAGAATGGACTGTACAACATCTGGGGAATATGCACTAGTCCTCTGTATGTCATTCCAGATAGCAATTAGGCTATCCAGGATGGACTGACAGGTGTTCCTATAAATAGTGGAGCTGGAGGGACTATCAATAGACTCTTGTAGTTTTTGAATTTCCTTATTTGTGCGGTCAAATAGGTTCTCAGATTGTTCCCGATCCTGAGGCGGTATAGGTGCATCTACCATGTGTAATGTCTAGTAATCTAGATGTATAAATGAACTATCAAGATATGTGCACCTGAAAGAAATTATATTTATAGTGTCAAATAACTACATGTACACATGCACTAAATCATATTTTTTGAACTTCATTAAATAAAATTAAAGTACACTTCTACATTATTCAATAAAAATAAAGTGTAAATAACTAGACATTAAATTTGAACACAAATTATAACTGCTTAACTACATTATTCAATCAAAATAAAGTTTTTAAAACTACATTTAAACTCATTAGAGACTTATTATCTAACATGTAGGTCTATGTACCTATGTATAAACATGTACCTATTTATACCCATTTAACATGTACCTATGTATACATGTACATGTGTATGCATATATGTACATACTTGTACATATGCATTGAATGCATGCACCTATGTATACATGTAAATTTACATGTATATATATGCATATATACATGTACATAAATGTATATACATGTAAATACGTGCATGTACACATGTACATACATATATGTACATGTGCATGTGCGTGTGTACATGCACATGCACACATATGTACACGTGTACATACATATGTATGCATACGTGTACACACATGTATATACATGTGTATACACACACGCACGTGCATATATACATGGGCACGTGTGGTCATAATGTATATACCTGTATACATTATGACCACACGTGCCCATGTATATATGCACACGTGTGTGTATACACATGTATATACATGTGTGTACACGTATGCATACATATGTATGTACACGTGTACATACGTGTGCATGTGCATGTACACACATGCATATATGCATGTGTACACACATACGTGCACATGTATATATGTGTGTACATGTGTACATGCATGGGTACATGCATGTACACACATGCATACATAGGTACATGCATGTATATGTGTATATGCACATGTACATACATGCATATATGTACATGCATGTACATGTATATACATGCATATATGTACATGTGCATATACACATATACATGCATGTATATACATGTAAATACATGCATATACACATATACATGCATGTATATACATGTAAATACATGCATATACACATATACATGCATATATAAATGTACATACATGTATCTACATGCATATATATGCATGTATATACATGTAAATACATGCATATACACATATACATGTGTATATACATATACGTGTGTATATACATATAAATACATGCATATACACATATATGTGTATATACATATAAATACATGCATATATATATATACATGTACATACATTCATATACACATATACATGCATATATACATGTAAATACATGTATATACAATATACATGTATTTACATGTAAATACATGTACATACATGCATATACACATGTATACATGCATGTATATACATGTAAATACATGTATATATGTATGTAAATACATGTATATACATGCATATATATATGTATATGCATGTGAATACATGTACATACATGCATATACACATAGATGCATGTATATACATGTAAATACATGCATACGTACACATATACATGCACTTTACATGTAAATACATGCATATACACATATAAATGCATATATACACATAAATACATATATATATACACATATAAATGCATGTATATACACATAAATATATGCATATACACATAAATACATGCATATACACATATATTTACACATAAATACATGCATATACACATAAATACATGCATATACACATGTATATACACATATATACATGCATATACACATATATACACATATACACATGTATATACACATATATACATGTATATATGTTAAAAAATACTAAATACATTAAAAAAATACATAAATATACAAATGTAATACGTATATATACATAAAAAATCAAAAAATACCCACCTGGAAAATGACGGTCGATGAATCGGATGCCCCACAGCCGAAACATCACTTTCCAAATGATGGAAAGTGGGGTAAAAACCCCACCAAAACCTAATGCAACAAGGTTTCGAATGAAACCTAGGTTTTATTCGAAACCTTGTTGCATGGAATATTTTATTCCTAGAAAATAGGTTTCAAATGAAACCTAGTTTCATTCGAAACTATGGCGTTTTTGGGTTTCATTCGAAACTTTTTAGTTTCATTCGAAAGTAGCACTTCAGTTTCATTCGAAAGTATGAAGGCATTTTTTGCCTCCGCCGCGTTTCGGGAAGAATTTCTTCCTCCGAAAAAGTGTAACCCACTATTGTGGGTTGACCCAAAACACTTTACATACACAACTCAACATTGACTTTTTGAAACAGGTTGATAACTTTTGAAAACAATTCAATTTCAATAATGCATATGTTATAATTTAAATATGTATTAAATAGATTAAATATTTAATGCATCCTAAAACCATACAATTAAATATTTAATTATTTAATAAAGCATACAAACATAATTAAATCTAATTAACAATTAAATAATCAATTAAATCCAAATAATCAAATATTTGGATTTTAATTAAAATTTCTCAAATAAACATAGGAACATGATTAATATTAAATTTCAACTATAATCATTAATCAATAAATCATAGAAAATCACCCACATAAGCAATAAATCAAATGAAGCCAAACGAAGTAAAACTAAGCAACACCAAAAAGGGATCCACAAATTCCTGTCACCTAGACGAATTCGGGTAGGATAGTCAAACTGATAGTTGTCCAATCCTAGGACAATTAGGCTTAGGCTAGGGTTTTGGACCTGTGTTATCTCCCCTCTCTTACCATTTGAGATATTGTGATAGGGCATGCTCATCCTGACAATTCAGGGAAGTCGATGCCCGGTACCTGCAAACCTGCATACAAAACTTGCATGTACATACATATATAAATATATAACAGACAATGGTGGGGATCGATCGATCGTGTGGATCTCACAAGCAAGTAACTACAACTCTGTCCCTCAACCACATCAGGCACGTTAAACAGAAATATAAAACAAATACATCAACCATACACATGCAAGTATGGGGTCAGTAAAACCATAAGCATCAATGATTTCCTAACATATAATCTAACATCCTAGAATAATCATAACATTTATAAAATTGGACTAGGGGCGGGGTACTACACTTCAGGTTTTGACCTTTTTCTTTTACTTTTTGGAACTGCAGGGTTTTGAACTTCATTCTCAAGGTCAGGGGTTTCTTCTCCAATTTTCCGTTTTCCTTCCCTTGTGGAAGAGGTAGGAACATTAATTTCTGGAATGGGCGGAGGCCTATTTTCTTGAAGTATTTTTGGTTCATTTTCTTGTGTAGTTGTTTCCATAGCGGGCTCAGAAGGTTCTACATCATTTTCAAGGGATTGTTCAGCAGGGTCAACCTGAGGTTGCAGTGTTTTATGCTGGACAAATTTTGACCACACTAAGGGAGAGACATCCCTAAGGGATTTTTCAACTAGCAGCTTAATTAGGGCATGGTGGGTGACATAATTTGTATTCCCTTTTTGCGTCTCTTCATCGCTAATACTTAGCATATTATACAAGAAATTAGGAACATTTATTGGCAGACTATGCCTTATACAACTAAGTAGCTTAAAGTGATGTGCATGCAAATTTGAAAATCTTCCCTCACATGTCAAGTACCTGATAATATGCATTGCTAGCTCATTGTATGGTAGAGGAAGAGACATTCGTTTGCACCCTTGCTTGCTAATCTCCAGAGGAGGATCACTTGGAAGAGAAAACTAGGCTCGTGATGACCTAGCATCATGTTCATTGGGGTAATGTTTCCCAATTGTTGGTAACCCAGTTACCTTTGCTATTCTCTCTTCTCTCGTGACAATCGTTAAACCCCATACGGTCACCTGCCCTTCCTCAAAAGTATTCATAAACTCAGCTGCCACCTCTTCATTAAAATCCAATAATTGCAGGAAATAACCCAACCAACCACATGCACTAAACCTCCTAACTGCTTCAATGTCTGCAAGCAAAAGGCCATGATGCATTGGCTCACATCTCTGTAGTTGTCCACCTATTTGTTTCCAAATATTTTGCCTCCAAACTTCTTCTCACTGTACCATGTTAATCTTTCAAATCCCTCTTCTTTTTTTGCAAATACCTTATTCCCTTCTTGAATTTCAAATGCTCTTCTTGAAAATATAGACCTTTCTCATTTAATTCCTCTGTTGTTTTTTAGCATGAATCAATAATAATGGCATTTCAATAGAGGAATTATAACTTTAACTATGAGTTGCCATAGTTTAATTATAATCTTTTTGTGTGTGAGTGATTTACACCTTCATGAAATAACAAGATTTAAAAGACAATTACACTATTCAAAGTAAACTAATCTAAATAATGCACAATTAATCTAAATATCTCATGGATCTCTAAAATAAAGTGGTAAATGAGGCTCTCAGCTATGATCCTCACTAGTGACACTCTAAAGATGAGAATTAAGCTATATGATATGCAAATTTAGATCTATTCTATCAAATTCTAGCTCTATTTGATGAACAATCTACTATGATCAAAGCAATTTAAGCTAATTAGCAATGAAAAATGATAAGTGAGTGATGTGGATGCAAATTGCAAGAGCTTTGCTGCAATTCAAAGATATGGAGTGGATCCTTAATGCCTCAAAATGCTTTCTACTTATAGGATTTTCCCAAGGGTAGGGGGTAGTGAGATAACCATGGTTATGCTTGGGTAAGATCAATTGGCTTTGCTTTGTCCATAAATGGGGCGACAAGGATGGGACAATCATTTAAATGGTTTCAAAAGGCTGGACCATTTCAACAAAAAGTGAGTAATTTGTGTCCATTTTGTCTCCTTTTTGCTTTGTTGAGGGAAATTGGTATTTATTTATTAATTAAAGTAATTAAATTTAGCCATGAAGGGTAAGATGTTCATTTTGATTTTTGCTTTCAACAACTATGTCATTAATTGAATTTAATCAATTTCGTAGTGTTTTTCCCCTTTTCAAGCTTTATTTAATCATTTAATCATTTAATTAAATTTTCCTTTGATTTGAATTGCCTTTGTTCCATTTATTGATTTTTCGTGCTATTTTGATGATTTGATGCACCTTTTGATTGATTTAAGCCTTTGGCCAATTTTCCATGTCTACAAATGCCCCTCTTTGAGTCGATGTGCAAAGAACACCGATTCAAAGATTCCCTTGGTATGATGATCTGATTCTATTCTGATTCTGTGATTCCTTGATTCCTCTGATCGTTCTAATTGATGTACTTCCTGATGATGATGATGTGCCTCTGATGATGGTGCTGATATGATTCTGATGCCTCTTATATGATATGGGTCCTGGTTTGATGATAGGTCCTGGGTTCACTGATTTCTGATATGTTGATAGGTTTGATATGATATGGTAAACTGATCTGATACTGATTTGCCTCCTGATATGAAATTGATATGATATGATAACTTGATATGATATGCCCCACTGATAAATGTTTTTGATGTGATGCCAATTTGATACTCTAATGCCCCCTCAGAAATAAAACATATTGAGTCCTTGATTTGAAAGATTTTGATTGATTGGAATATGTTTTGATTTCTGATACCGTTATAAAGAAATAGGCAAGTTTGATTTATGCCCCGGCTAATGAAGATGTCATATAATAGGTCCAAAGTGCATTTTTAAGTGTTTATTAGGGCCAATTTGACCTTAAATAGGGTAAAACCCCTCATTTTACTATTCATTTTCACCTTTCCCTTTTGAGATTTTTAGCTCTGATTTTAGCCCTTTTTACACGATGGTGGTCCCACATCGCGAGCATCGGTTTGAGAGAACGCGTCGGTTCGGTCGGAGAGCGAACTATGGTCCTCCGGTATGTCATTCAAATTTTCCTCTTGTTTCTAGAACTGCATTTATGACTTCATTTAATGTGTTTTAAAATTTTAATTCTACGTTTATGAAAAGAAATGTCGCCTCCGTGCAATTTAGTTACGCCTGAAAAAATAAAATGTCGCTTCTTGAAAATTTAGTATCGCCTTCCGTTGCTCTGTTTACGCCTATAGAAAATCTTTTATCGCGTGCGAAAAATTAGGTATCGCTTAGGGCTCAAACATTTTAATTGTTTATCGCATGAAAATCCCTAGATAATAAAATGTCACCTTGGGTAAATCTTATATCGCTTATGTCAAATGAAGTCACGCGGATGATTAAAATCACGCGTGTGACGAATTAGATGTCGCCCCTGGTAAAAGAAATTACGCTTGAATGAAAAGTCACGTAAGTGAAAAAAAATTTACGTTGCTTGAGACTTTGTTATGACGTCTGATTGCTCGATTGCGTCAACTTGATTGATATCGATCACTTCAATGAATTTGATTGAATGTTCAGTTAGGGTGTTCCCCTTGTTTGATTTCAACAACGAATTAGGACATTGGTAACTATGATATCGAAGAATAAGGTAAATCAATCTTCATCACGAATGATAGGTCATGGGTCTAATCGTCCATTCATTTTATTCTCAAATGCTTAGAGACATAAAACTAGGATCATCCTTCCTCAATGCTTAGAGTTAGGATTGGTAGGTCTGATAGGTATATTTAAATTGATGACTTTGATTGATTGTTTGATTTCCTGACATTAGGTTACTCATGTGATTCCATTGTTTTGATTAAACAGGAGGATGTCCTTGTTCTATACCTCCAGACCGTGCCACATTGGGTGATGGAGCTTAGAGATCAATTGACTAATGTTGAGAGGTGATTGATTAGGTGTTGTGGTTTGTTGTGTGTATTAGAGCTTCCTCGGTTCCAGATGAACCGAGGTTTGATTACCACTGTCGCAGAGCGTTGGCACTCTGAGACAAACACCTTCTGGCTACCACAGGGAGAGATGACCATCACTCCTGAGGATGTGTATAGGTTGCTGCGGATCCTGAAACATGGGGAGATAGTATATTATGATGCAGCAGATGATGGGACCTATTATCGTCAAGTATTCAGAGATCATACTATTGGTGATGATTGCATCATATGGGCTCAGTTTGCTTCATTTCCTATTCTACCAGCGATGTTAGGTGCTATTATTGGTGGCATGTTACTACCTGATCGTCGGGGTCGCAGGTTTTCAGTGGGTTGGGGTAGGATTATCAAGGACTTGCTTCATCAGCCTCGACGATTTGATTGGGGATCTTGTGTGCTTGCACAGCTATACCATGATCTGCATGAGGTAGTTTATAGGAGATTAGCTGCTTTATCTGCTGGGATTCACATTTTGTAGCTTTGGATATGGGAGCATTTACCAAGTAGTCATCCAATATCAGAGCAAGACCGACCTTTAGGGTATCCTTTTTCATGGCATTACACTGGGATGGTGACACAGCATCACTTGGGACATTTGGAGTATTGACGACGACAGATTGATGATATGGATGAGGTCTATTGGAGACCATATGTCGATGTTGAGGATTGGAGAGAGGATGGCTTGGAGTTACCGTACATGTTTACTCCTCGATGGATGATCGGCAGGATCGATTCTATCCTTGAGAGATTTTTGGTAGGTAGGGTGTTACGATAATTTGGGCGGATTTAGCCTATGCCTCAGGGATCTGCAGTTTATGCTCGTTCTAGTGCAGAGAGGGCTACTTGGGGACACATGCCTTCATATGATGATGCTATTAAGCAGATATCGCGGCTTGGTTTCATGGACTGGGATATGAGATTACATATTAGAGATGTCGGGGTTACTCAGGAGTATTTGGATTGGTTGATGGAGCATCCTATGCCTCGATTTACAGACCCTGCAGAGCCAGTGCCTGGGAGAGATGATGATGATGGTGCCGGTGATGGGAGGAGACGTAGAGGTAGACCATGAGGTAGGGTGGTGGTTAGACTCAGAGGATGAGCGAGAGATATACATATACAGGAACCACCTCCTCCTGCAGTAGTACAGAGATAGAGGGCAGATTGTCAGGACCATGTGAGGGCTACTAGGTAGGATTCAGCGTCAGGACAGGATACGAGAGCGGGATTACCGCAGGCTACCATGGATGGTCAGGATATAGGTGCATAGCAGATGCCAGCAGCTTCTTCCCATGATCAGGGGAAGGCTCCTATAGATACAGGTGATCCTCAAAGTACCTACGAGGTTGGTGAGAGTTCTAGTACTATCCAACTGCGAGCAGATGTGGGAGCGTTATGGGCAGAGGTATCACAGATGTCTTCGATGATTCAGCAGTTAGTGTTAGGTCTGGCTCCATTGGTTCCTCTCCTTGTTGCTATGGTTGGTCAAACGCCTCTTCGCCGCCTCAACAGCCTCCTCCACAGCCTCCTCCAGGACCTCCTCCCAGTGGTGACGAGAGTTGAGCTATGAGTACTCTTGTTGATCAGTTGTGTATTGATGTTGAGATACTTGATGTTGTACCATATTCTTGTGACCTTGGTGTTACCCTTCCAGTTGTACTTTGATACTTGTTTGACATTGATGCCCCTGTTGATGGGCGATTATAGAGTTGATTTATGATATCATTGTTATACTTGATATGTTGAGTTTTGAGTAAACGTGTGATATGAGGACATTTATGATCTTTCCTGTTTTACTTGATGATATATGAGATTACCTTTAGATGCTGCTATATGTGTTTATCTAATGCATTTGTTTTGGATGGATGTGTCTATGGATGCAATGTATCTTATGTATGATATAGATAGATGGATGCATTTCTTTCTTCATGTATGGGTGCAATTTTTTTATTTTTGTTATTTTCTCATGTATCGTTCTCTAGATGTATGCACATGTAAATGGTTATTTCCTTCTTTTCCTCAATGGTATATCTATATAATGATTAATGGTATGGAATGAATGCAAAAAGTATAATCTCATGTTTTTATTGTAGAAAGATGATATTGAGTTAATGTTGTCCTTGCTGATTTGACCTTGTTGATGATGTTATGTACCCCCCCTTTTTGATGCGAAATGAAGCCCTTGGAAAAAAAATGCATGTGCAATTATTCTAACATGAGAATGCATTTTAACCTTTCTATGAATGCAATTATCTTTTCTATGAATGCATTTTAACCTAAGTGTCACTAGTTTTTAGCAAAGAAATGCCTTGAGGATATATTTTCATCATTGAGCACTTGGGACCGGAAAGTCGATACAATCACCACTGCCCACTGACATGATGATATGAATATCACTTTTTATTGCTCATATGGTAACCTCCATTTTGCTTTCCCATCGGTCTCGTCGATACGACTATCACTGATTACAAACAATCATGAGAGTACGAATACCGATTTTGTCAGATTCTATGTTGCAAGTGGATTTTGGCATTTAGATATGAAGAATCTAAATATCCAAGGTATCCGGTTGCGTAAACAAACAAAAGTTAACTCATTGTTTTATAAGATAATCCTCGATGGTTCTTTGATGACCATGTCTTTAGATGAATTCTCATAAGGCAATGAATCTTCCTCCAAACATTCACTTCATAGTCAAGAAAAACATCATGTCTCCATCATTGCCAATCTAGTCGAAACATCATTGATTAGCTAAAAAGACTTGATACAAATTGAATTAATGTAAGTAAACAGATTTTTAACCAACTTTTCAAAAGAATCTATCTAGGTGTTTTGCATTGTTGTCTGATCTTCAAATAATATTTCCAAATGTTTTGATCATGGAATGATGTTTGATTTTTAATCCTGAATAATAAGTCAATTTAGGCTCAAGGATTTGTTGTGGTAATCAACTTCTTGGTTAGTAAACAATGATATCAATCAAAGGTTTACAAAAATCTGATCTCTCTTCTGAAAATATTGATCCCTTTCTGCTTGTGACTGAATGTTGCTCGTTTGAATCCTTTTTGAGGTACCCACTTTACAATCTATTTTGTGTTGCCCCCAAGTGTTTGATGTATCAGTTTTGACAACTTTGGGCAATGCAAAGGATGATGTTAAAAATGTTATTATGACTATGTACAAATGACGGATGCAATGAAGGTTTGGACAAATGGGATGATGAGATGCATTATGTACACATGTGACTAGGAAAGAAATGACTTAAGGAAACCAAAAGTGCTTGTTGCCAAGTTTTCACCTTTGGGTGCTTTTTTTCTTCTTCTTTTTTGCTACCGAGGCGCCTATTGCTAGGTTTTCACCAAGGCACTTTTTTCTTTTTCATTTTTTTTTTGTATTTTTCATTTTTTTTGTTTTTTTGTATTTTTCCTTATCACCTTGGCGCCTATTGCTAGGTTTTCACCAAGAGATAGTTTTTCAAATGTTTTTGCTTTCTTCATGCTCAATTTTCCACTATTTTTTATATTTCTTCCTTTCCAATGTTTTTGGATTTTCCATTTTCAAATATTTTTGTATTTTCAAGATCCCTTTTCAACTATGTACAATAATTATGATGCTCTCTCATTTGATACTCTGTATACTCTTTCATATGCTTTAGGTGTAGAACCTCTTCAAATGAATGCTATTTATGGGTTCTTGTAACTCTTCACCATTACAATCTGATAACTTATATGTTCCAGTTCTAAAGGATGACACTATCACAAATGGGCCTATCCAATTAGCTTCCCACTTTCCTTTCTTTTCCCTTTCAGCTTGATTTTTGGGATTTTCTCTTAATACCAAGTCTCCTACTTGAAAAGTTCTTGGTTTGATGTGTTTGTTGTAATTCTGTGAAATCCTATTTTGATAAACTCTTAAATGCTCATAAGCTTGAGTCTGGTGTTCCTCTAATAATTCCAATTGTTGCAGTCTGGCAACCCTATAATCCTCATCAGTGATCAATCCTCTTAATGAAACCCGTAGAGATGGGATTTAAACTTCTAATGGTAGAACTAATTCAGCTCCATAGACTAAAGAGAATGGGGTGGCTCCTGTAGGTGTTCTGATACTAGTTCTGTAAGCCCATAGTGCAGGATTTATTTGCACATGCCAATCTCTTCCTGATTTGTTAACTGATCTTTTTAATATCTTGAGGATATTTTTGTTCGTTGCTTCAGCTTGGCCATTGCCTTGTGGATAATAAATGGATGATGAATGATGTGTATTGTGGAATGTCATGCAAAGTTCATCAATATCCTGATTTTTGAATTGTTTCCCATTATCCGTGATAATGGCATGTGGAATACCATAGCGGCAAATTATGTGGTTCAATATGAACATTGAAATTTGTTTGTCAGTTGCTGTTGTTAATGGAACTGCTTCCACCCATTTGGTGAATTATTTTGTTGCTGTGATGATATACTTGTGTCTGTTTGAAGATGGAGGATGTATGATTCCAATCAAGTCAAAACCCCATTGATAAAAAGGCCATGGTGTAATGAATGGGTGTAGTTCTTCAGCCGGTGCATGTATCATGTTACTGTGATATTGACATTTGATGCATGTCTTCACAAATTGACAAGCATCCTTTTCTAATGTTGTCCAAGAGTACCCTAAACGAAGGATTTTCTTAGCTAGATTAAGACCGCTTGAGTGTGACCCGCAAATGCCTTCGTGGACCTCACGTAAAGCTAACTTAGACTCTTCTTCCTCTAAACATCTAAGTAACGTCCCATCAAGACCCTTACGATACAATGTGTCTGAAAGGATTAGGTAACGGGCGGCTTGGCGTATGAAGTTACATTTTTGGGCACGAGTTTGGTCTACAGGGAGTACTTGGTCTTTAAGGTAAGTATAGATGGGTCCATACCAAGGAGAGTCATGTCCATGTAAAAGAGCAAGAATTTGGGTGTCAGGAAGGCTGAATGCCGGTTTTACCAACTCTTCCACCAAGAACTCATACTTCTCATTTTGATCTGGTTTTTGTAATAAGGAAGCCAAGGTAGCCATGGCATCTGCTGCTCTATTCTTTTCTCTTGGAATCTGTTCAAATGTGATCAAAGCAAAGTACTTCTTCCATCCATCAATCAAGGTTTTATATTTCATCAATTTTATATCTTTGGTATTGTATTCATTATTAACCTGATTGATTATGAGTTGGGAATCCCCATACACTTGCAATTCTGCAATATTCCATTCCAAAGCCATTTTGATGCCAATGACTAATGCCTCATATTCCGCTATGTTATTGGTGCACAGAAATAAGAGTTTATAGGACTTTGGAATGGTGTACCCTTGAGGGGTAACCAATAATATACCTGCTCCAGAACCTCCTTGTGTATAAGATCCATCAAAATATAATTTCCATGTCTTTGCTTCTATGTTGACAATTGCTGCATCTAGAAATTCAATTTGAATGGTTTGTGTAGACTCCATTGGGTTATCTCCTAAGTGATCTGCTATCACTTGTCCTTTAATTTCTCTTCTATTAACATATTCAATGTCGAATTCACTTAGGATCATGACCCATTTTTCTATTCTTCCTGTTAGGGCAGTTTTACTTAGCAAGTATTTAAGACGATCAATCTTGGCAATTAATTTGATCTTATGCATCAACATATAATGTCTTAGTTTTTGAGATGCAAAGACCACTTCTAGACATGCTCTTTCCATGAATGAATAATTTAGTTCATATTTTATTAAGGTTCTACTAAGATAGTAGATTGCCCTTTCTTTTCCTTGCTCATCTTCTTGTGCCAACAATATGCCTAGAGACCTTTCTGTGACTGATATGTATAACAACAGTTCTTTGCCCTTGATAGGTGACATAAGAATAGGTGGGTTTATCAAATAAGTCTTCAAAATAGCGAAGGCCTTATCACATTCTTCATCCCACATAAATTTAGTGTCCTTGTGTAGCAATCTGGTGAAGGAGTGACACTTTTCTGCTAATTGAGATATAAATCTCCTTATTGATTGAATCTTTCCTTGTAGTGACCTCATTTGGCTAATGTTTCTTGGAATCTCCATCTCTAGAATGGCTTGTACTTTTTTAGGATCAACTTCAATTCCTTTTGCTGACACTATATAACCCAATAGCTTGCCGGATTGGACACCAAAGGCACACTTCTTTGGGTTTAATCTAACTTTGAATTGTTCTAACCGAATGAATATTTTTCTTAGGATTTGTAAATGTTCTTCTCTTTTGTGGGACTTTGCTAGAATTTCGTCCACATAATCTTCTAAGAAAGTGTGCATCATGTCATGGAAAATAGTTGTCATGGCCCTTTGATATGTAGCTCCAGCGTTTTTAAAACCGAAGGGCATGAGATTCCAACAAAAATTACCCCAAGGGCAAGTAAATGTTGTCTTTTCTTGGTCTTCGGGAGCAATCTTTATTTGATTGTAGCCACTAAATCCATCCATTAATGAGTACATTGTGTGACCTGCTGTCAGATCCACTATGGTATCTATGCTTGGCAATGGGAAGTCATCTTTGGGACATGCAAGATTTAAATCTCTGAAATCTGTACACACAAGGATAGATTTATCATGCTTAGTAACCAACACAATGTTAGAGATCCAATCAGCATATGCTATTGTTCTTATGAACCCCACCTTTAACAATTTTTCCAATTCTGCCTTAACTAGAAGAGCCATATGTGGGTGCATTTTCCTTAGTTTTTGCTTCACAGGTTTAACTTCGGGTCTAACATTCAAATGGTGCATTATGAAATCAGGATCCAGTCCGGGAATGTCGGCATATGACCATGCAAAATTCACTTGTTGTTCTTGGAAGAATTTGATAAAGTCCTCTCTTTCAAGAGATGTAAGTGATGTAGCCAAGTGTATGAACTTTGGATCTACTTCCATACCAATGTTAACTTTTTCTGTTGGTTCTATAAGAATAGATGACCTTTCTTCCTCATGTTCGGGCAAAGTATCCAATCTCTCTTCCTTTGGTGCCACAGTTGGGTTTTCACCAAAAGAAACGTCTTTTATTTTCATTATTTTTGGTTCTAATGGTGCCACAGTTGGGTTTTCACCAATAGAACTTCTCATTTTTTTATTTTTTTTCATTTTTTTCTTTTGACTAAGAGATTGGACCCTTGCTGTTGTCATTATGTCCGCATTGAGTTCATTGGTGAAAGAGGGTTCAACCACATTGAGGTATTGGTTTGTTGCTTGGTCATTTAGGAAGTAAAGTAAGTCATTTGGTTCGGTTTGATCCTAATCAATGAGGTCCGGGTGCATCAAAATTAAGGAATTATTGGGTAAGGTATCATCAATAGGATTTATGGACATGACTTCATTTGAGGGTTCATACATTGTATCATTTAGATCTATGATGTGCGCTTCCTCAAGATGATCCATGGAAGTAGGGTCAAAGTCCCCTTCGCTCGAATCCTCATCAACCTCTACGAGAAACAATGTGGGAAAAGCCACAAGTGGGTTAAAACTAACGTTTGAATTTCCCTCCTCTGAAGGTGTCCAAAATGTTTCTATCCATGCTCCACTATTAGATGCTTGTTCTATATTAGGCCTTTGAATAGGAGGTTCTTCATTAATTGGAGCTTCTTGTTTTGGGATTTTTGCATAAGTATGTATAGCAATGACTTATTTATCTTGACATGAATCCTCTGATAAAGTATCCCATTCATAATCCCAAGAGTCATCACTATCTCCTTCGGATTCTAATGCATTTATTTAAGGATGAAAATCATGCATTGGACTTGAACTTTCTCCTTTGTATTGGAAACCTACTCCGGATTTTTCATGACTTGCCCTCCAAATAGGTTCAATAGGTTCTAATAACCCTCTATTTCTTTGGCCTAAGGGTCCTCTTCCTTTGTATCCCATCTTTTGTATAATATCAAATCCTTTCCCATATTATTCGGTTTGTATATTGACATGCTGAATTCTTTCCATGGGAGTGTCTGAGGTATCATCTTCATCATGATAAAGCCATTGAAGGACTTCATCTTCTTCCTTATCCCATGTTGCTTTGCTATCTTCCCTCACAAAATAAGAATTATACTTATGTGGAAGATGCTCTTTTGATGGTTTACCATGTGATTTGGGAGATATGGGCATGTCAAATAGAGAAACTGAATATTCTCCTACTCCTTTTGAACTAATCTTGCATTGTTTGTCAAATTTGTTCATCATCTCACTCATGTGTCGGTAATGATCTTCTTTAGCTTGTTCCTTTTCCTCTTTCGTAGGTTTGTAGATCACTGTCTCCAATTTAGGTGCTAAATATGGACTTTTCATTACATTTGGACCCTCGTAGCTCACTTTTTCCTTGCCCTTAGTTGATGTAGTTGAGCTAGCTTGAAGAGGATTTTGTGTATCTTCATTGGTGATTCTTGGAATAATTCCTTCATGATTATGTGGAATGTATAATTCATGCAAGGGTTTGAGTGCATTACAATATTGGAATGGATTTGAGTCTCCTCCAACCGTGATTTCTTCACCCATGTATGGAAACTTGATGCATTGGTGGTATGTGGATGGGACGGCTTGCATCTCATGAATCCATGGTCTTCCCAATAAGATGTTATAAGTTAATTTCATGTCCAACACTTGACACTTGGTTTCCTTCTTGACTGGTCCCACTTGGATGGGCAATACAATCATGCCTTTAGAAGCTCTTTCAGCTTCATCGTAAGCTTTTATGGTGATTTTCTTTGTAGGGTCAATGCAAGACTCAGATAAACCTAAGGATTTTACAAGACTTAATGTGCAGATGTTAAGACCAGCACCTCCATCAATAAGGGCTCTTTTGACTCTATGCCTTTCGATCAAAACCTCTATATGTAATGGCAAATTTTGAGGATGAGTTATAGACATGTCATCTTGATCAGAAAATGAAAGACAATGAGGAGCCACGAGATGTCCTACCATATTTTGAAACTTTTCTTCCCCTAAGGTAGTAGAAACATGTGTCTCTTCTAAAGCTTTTTCTAAAATTTCTTTATGATTCGGTGACAACTTCAATAACTCTAAGATTGAGATTTGTGCTGGAGTACGTTGCAATTGATCCACCAAACTATAAGGCCTTGCTACTGTAGGAGGTTGTTTGACCACAATGTTGGATTGTGGGATATTGGTGTTTTGAGGGACTATCCCTTGTAAAGTCATTCTAGAATTCTGCCCTCTGGTAATGACATTTGTTGCTTCCTTTTGAGATTGTTCATTAATTATTATAGCATTAACAATATGATCATATGATGGCGCAAAGTTGAGATTATTGGCACTTTGTTTCTTGCCATTTGATGACTCATCTTTATCATGTTTGTAAAAAGGTTGTTTGAAGGCCGTATGATCTTCATTATTTTGGGGTCCATCAACGGTGATTATGTTATTATCTATCAAGTCTTGCACCACATTCTTTAATTGTAGACATTCATTTGTAGTGTGTCCCCAAATTCTATGATATTCACAATGATTCTTAGCATCCCACCAGCCCAGCTTGTTGTCTGGTTCATAAGGCTTAATAGTAGGTAATGTAATAACATTTTTAGCCATGAGAGCCTTTAATGCAGTTTCAAGTGATTCTCCCAAGGGTGTAAAGTGTCTTGAAGGAGTGGGCTTCAAATACTTATCATGCTTGTTGTTTCGATCCTTGTTTCCTTGATTATTCTTGTTGGCATTGTTGTTATTGTTGGAAGGTGCATTATATGCTTGATTAGTATTGTTCACTTGATTAGGTGTCTTTGTAAGGGCAAATGGAATCACCTTCAAGTTGCTAGATTCCACCACACCATCATTAACAATGCCCTTGTTGTTATTTTTTGCAGCATAACGGCTATTGTTATTGTACCAACCTTTATTTTGATTGTTGTTATTGTTGGTATTATTGTTGTTGGAGTTAGAGTTGTTCTTATTTTCCTTGAACAATTTCAGCTCTCCACTCTTAATCAACACTTCTTCCGTTGTAACTCCATTATCAATCAAATCTTGGAAGGTTTTAGGACATTGCATCCTTAGTCTATAATTTAATTCGTTGCTTAAACCGTTAATAAAGATATCCATTTTCTCTTTTTCCAGTACACTTCTTGGATATCTAGCAAATGCAGTCCTCCATCTTTGCAAGAATGTGAGGAAGGCTTCTCCATCTTGTTGCTTCATGTTACATAACGTTATCATTGTGACCTCATGTTTGATGTTATAGGAGTAATGAGTCACGAATTTAGAAGCTAATTCTTCAAAGGTTTTGATGCCGGATGGTAGTTTTGAAAACCAATCCATGGCCATTCCTCCCAAGCTTCTTGGGAATAGTCTCATTAAATAGGTTGTATCATGCATGAATTCAAGACTCAATGCACAAAACCCCTGAAGATGATCATGTGGGTCAGATGTTCCTTCATACCTATCATACTTAGGAAATGTTACATTAATGGGAAAAGGCACCATGACCAAACTCTTATCGAATGGAAAAGGACATAATGTTTCAATAGAGAAAGGCTTAGGAGCCCCGTTTTGTTTCAACTTGTCGATTTCCATTTGTAATGCCTTGAATTGTTCCCTTATTGCTTCCATAGGGTCTTCTACTTCCTTGGGCTTTAGTTGCTCTATGTCAAAATCTTTAGGTAACTTTACTCTCGTTTGTATCAAGTCCATGAAGTATTTTTCTTTATCCATATGCATGGTCTTTTTCATTAGTTCTATGAAATAAGGACATTGTCTTGCCTCTAACGCCTTTTCATCTGTGGCTTCTTCCGCAGTTGGGGGTAGGTTTGTATTATGAAGAGGAGGTAAGTTGTTGCCTTGTGAATTTGCTTCTTGGGAATTAGGATCTCTTCCTCCATTATTAGAATTTTCTTGATTGTTGTTAGGACCCATACCCCCATTCATGTTGTTTCCTTGGTTGTTAGGATCGGTATTTCCTAGGGTGCCGCTAAACATCTTGTTAGTGTCCTTTGCCTTAGCGAGTTTTTCAATCACTCGTGAAGTAATGAAAGTGTCCCCCGAAAATGGGAGCTCTTCTCGTTTGTAGGTCTCGTCTGTTTGTAATGTTTTCTTTATAGAGTGTGATCTTGTAAGAACATGCATGAACAAACTTTAAGGGTATGTTGACTTCTTCTTTTGATAATCTGGTTTTTGGAATAAGGTAAAAGTTTTTGATCAATTTTAAATGGTTTAGAATCTTAATGATGTTTTGATCAATAACTTTGGAATATCTTGTTTGAAAATATAAAAACAATCTCAACACACACATCAATTTGGTACCATATCCCTAGAATGCTCTAATGTGTGTATTTTTTAACATTTTCACAGGTTGAAACACAAGAATAGCTTCCATGCAATCTACCTAGCACATAATTGGTTCGTAAACATGGCTCTAATAGGTAGTTTTGCTATTTTACCGTTATGTAGTAAGTTTTCCGTTCAAAATGGATCTTAGTCGTTCATCCCCCAAGTCTGTTAAGGGGCTTCCCACATGCACCAAAGCATGATTTTGCGCAATCCATTAAGACTACTAGAGGAAGTTTGAAAGAGCTAAAATCCTTTTGTCGTGCACCCCATTAAGGATTCACGCGTTTCTTTTTATAGTGGGTCGGATTCTCGTGGCAAAAGCAAGTGTATCCCACTTTGGGCTATCCCTCTCACTGGCCCTTTTAAGGCAATCTCGGGAGGCGAGCCCACTAAGTTTTAAACATGTTCATTTGAAAGCATGAAAAGTGGATTTGGTAGAGCAAGTTTGGGAATTTGATTCACTCAAAGAGTGAAGAGCATATCCCTATTGCTTTTCCCTTATCCCAAACACTCACAATCAATTTGATTCTTTTTCAACCCCGTGACAAAGGGGTTCTTAGAATTGAAATGTTTGTTCTTTTCCTTTTATGATTAAACTATGTTTTGAACTTTGAAAATGTCACAATTTAAGGGAAGTTTGCAAGCTTGATGAGAGAAATACCTCAAACGATGCTAGCAAAGGCTAGGTGCATTTTTAAGTAGTAGATTTTCTCATTTTCTCTCCAAATCCTTCCCTTACCTTAGTGAAACGTTCCCTCCACTAGCAAATTAGTCGGCACAAACAAACAAAGTGAGGAGAAACCAAAATCAAAGCTTAGAATTCTACAATTTCGATTATGCTTTTTATTCCTTCTTTTACTTCAATATTTGCAAAATTTTACAAACTTAGGGACTAAACTCCCAATTTATTGATACGTATTTCTGCTTGTAAGCATTTACAACAACAATGTATTTAGCATATACCTCTACATCCCTTTCTAAGTCATTATTGAGAACAAAGGTGGTGTGTATCTGGTTTTTTTTTCTTATCCTCTTAGCGATCAATTTCTCCTTCAAGTTATGCCTTCTCTCTGGTTTTTGAACTTTCTTATGACAGACCATACTCCTGAGATAGAAAAAAAAAGGACGTGAAGTCAAAATACAATCATAATTTTAACACTTTTGATAAAATATAAAAGTATAGCCACGCGACATTGTCTAGACTGTACGCAAGATCTAATTTGACAAAGGCATGATTACTTTAACCGCGAGTGTCACCTTGCGGGGCTCAAGCGAGATCAAAATAACCAGGAGCGATATCAAATTTTATCTACGCGTGAAATATTTACCAAACGCGACAAACTGATGCGATAAAAGTGATATCTAATTTATCAAAGGTGACATTTCAAATGACAAAAGCGAGAAATTAAATCAATAAGGTAGAGTACTCCCTTCCCACCAGACGTAAAATGACTTCCTGAAAGTGACTTTTCAATTGATGTCTGCGACATTTAAATGACCAAATGCATTGTATCTTTGTCACAAACGTGACAACTTAATAACCAGAAGCATGATTTTATTTCTGTAATGTGTTATTTCTCTGTCCGGTAGCATGAATCTGTAGGTTAATCCGCATAAAAGTCCAAACTCAGCGCGTCATTTTATTCTCTGTAGGTGACATTTCTTTGCTAAAGGCGAGATCTCTTTATTTGTCGGTGTGATTTCTTCTCTGTGATCTGCAGACAGCGAGCAAAAAAATATAATTTCTAGCCTAAATTTAGCAAAAATGTGAAAATAATGATGAATTTTGAGGCCTAGGGCCCCACGGTGGGTGCCATTTGTGTGTGAGTGATTTACACCTTCATGAAAGAACAAGATTTAAAAGACAATTACACTATTCAAAACAAACTAATCTAAATAATGCACAATTAATCTAAATATCTCATGGATCTCTAAAATAAAGTGGTAAATGAGGCTCTCAGCTATGATCCTCACTAGTGACACTCTAAAGATGAGAATTAAGCTATATGATATGCAAATTTAGATCTATTCTATCAAATTCTAGCTCTATTTGATGAACAATCTACTATGATCAAAGCAATTTAAGCTAATTAGCAATGAAAAATGATAAGTGAGTGATGTGGATGCAAATTGCAAGAGCTTTGCTACAATTCAAAGATATGGAGTGGATCCTTAATGCCTCAAAATGCTTTCTACTTATAGGATTTTCCCAAGGGTAGGGGGTAGTGAGATAACCATGGTTATGCTTGGGTAAGGTCAATTGGCTTTGCTTTGTCCATAAATGGGGGGACAAGGAGGGGACAATCATTTAAATGGTTTCAAAAGGCTGGACCATTTCAACAAAAAGTGAGTGATTTGTGTCCATTTTGTCTCCTTTTTGCTTTGTTGAGGGAAATTAGTATTTATTAATTAATTAAAGTAATTAAATTTAGCCATGAAGGGTAAGATGTTCATTTTGATTTTTGCTTTCAACAACTATGTCATTAATTGAATTTAATCAATTTCGTAGTGTTTTTCCCCTTTTCAAGCTTTATTTAATCATTTAATCATTTAATTAAATTTTCCTTTGATTTGAATTGCCTTTGTTCCATTTATTGATTTTTCGTGCTATTTTGATGATTTGATGCACCTTTTGATTGATTTAAGCCTTTGGCCAATTTTCCATGTCTACACTTTTCAAGTCACATCAGCTTCAGAAAATTGGGAAATATTCAGGATTTATAGTATGACAAATGTGTGAGAATAAAGGGACTTAATGAAATAAGGCCTAAGTACAGCTTTGAAATGACAAGGAAGTGACAAGCATAGCTTAGAAATGACATTAGAACTTAATACACTTCCCCTTCCCCATACGAAACAATAACAAGTGTCCACACTTGGCACATTTGACACAAGATGAGGAACCAACATAACACCGTAATCATATATTTATTGCAGTACTAAATATAATTACTAAAATCTATGTGCTAAAAGTGGAGAGAGATTTGAAAAATTGTACCTGGCAGTTGATTACCATATGCATGAAATAAAAGGTGGTGAGAGTGAAACGATGCTGGCGATTGCATGTGTTAGCTGACGTGGCTCCTATTGAAAACATAAAAATGGAAAAAGATAATGACGTGGATGGTGGGTGGATGGAAGAGAGAGAAATGAAATGGGTTGGAAAGAAGAATAAGGAAAAGTGAATGGAGAAGTGGACTTCATGCGGCATGAAGTTTTATTATGGGCGTACTTTGAAGGCATGCTATATTGAAGCTGCGGGAAGAAGGTTTTCACCTTATGTTGTAGGAAGTGTTAACTATTGCACTGCTAAAGTGTTATTGCAGAATTCTTTCAGGAAGTCCTCTTTTGTTTGGGGCTAATGATATAGGTGTAGCCGATGTCCATTGACGAGTAATTTAAATTGCACTAGATTGATTATCATCAATTGGACCGCTCCATTGTCGAAGACATATTCAATTGCATAAGGTCCAAGCCATCTGGTCTGTAGCTTGCCTGGAATTTCTTTGAATCTAGAATCATACAATAAGGCCCAATCACCCACGTAAAACTATTTTCTCTTAATATGGGAATTGTTCCACCTCTTTTGTTGTTTCTGTACCAGCTTTGTGCACTCCAATGCAAATTTACACATTTCATCCAAGGAATTGAGGTGTAGAAGGCGTTCTTTCTATGTTGTAGGGAGATTAATGTCTAATTCCAGTGATGTACGCAATGTCTTGTGCTTGAATTCAATTGGTAACATTGTCACCTTCCCATATACTAATTCAAATGGAGTGAATCATGTGGTTGTCTTCCAGGTTGTGCGGTAGGCCCAAACTACTTTTGTGAGTCGGCTGCTCCAATCTCGTCGGTGCAGGTGAACTATTTTTGTTAAGATGGCTTCAATTTCTCTGTTTGTGACCTCTACCTAACCATTTTCTTGAGGATGGTAATAGTTGGACTTCTAGTGCCTGATATTGTTTTCCTTCATTAGTTCAGTGATCAGAGTGGATGTAAATTGTGCTCCCAGGTCAGTTACAAGTTCTCTTGGCACTCTATAGCGGGTGAAGATATCCTCATATAAAAACTTTGCTACCTTTTGATCTCGTGCATGTTGCATGGCTTTTACTTCCACCCATTTGGTTAGATAATTCATGCATACCAGTATGTATGATTTCCCGTTTGAAGGAGGATTTATTGGACCACTGAAATCCATGCTCCATTTGTCAAATGGTGTTACCACCACTTGTGGGTTTAGGGGCATTTCATCTGATTTGGTGGGATGACCCTGGCATTTGTCACATTTTCTTATATACTTGGCTGCATCCTTGTGAAGTGTTGGCTAGTAGTAACCTGTTGTCAGGATCTTCAAAGTTGTCCTCTTGGCTGCAAAGTGGCCTCCACATGGCTCATCATGACAAGCGTGGAGAATATCATATGTCTCATCCTCTCGCACGCACCTTCTCATGACTTGGTCTGGACCAATATAAAATAAGGTGTCAAGTCAATCCATGAGAATTGGAAACTCTTCTCAACAAGCATTCATGTGTCAGTTGGAGAGAAATGTGGGGGCATTTTGTTAGCTACTAGGTAATTAGCTATATCAGCATACCATGGATTTTTTACAGCAATATGAATCAGGTGTTCATCAGGGAATGTATCATCAACCATAGTAGCATCTAAGTTACCATTCTAAATTCTAGATAAATAGTCAGCCACTATATTTGTCTTCCCTGGCTTATCAATAATGGTTATATCAAATTCTTGCAAAAGAAGAAGTCATCTTGCTAACCTTCCTGTAATGGCAGGTTTGTTCATGAGATACTTGATTGTTGCATGGTTAGTATGAACAAAGATGGGGTAACCTGTTACATAATGGAATAATTTTTTTAAGGCATAAACTATAGCTAGTAATTCTTTTTTAGTTATTGTGTAATTTAACTCTGGTCCATGTAGACTCTTGTTGATATAGTAAATGGCATTTTCAAGGTTACTAGGATTTTGTCCTAAGACAACACCTATTGCATAGTCTGAAGCATTTGTATGTATGTGAAATGGGAGAGACCAATCAGGTCTTTTAAGGACTGGTGCAGTTGTCAGAAGTGACTTGAGCTACAAGAAGGATTCATTGCAAGGTGATGTCCATATAAACTCAGCCTCTTTGGTAAGAAATGTGTATAGAGGACTAGCTATTTGACTGAAATTCTGAATAAAACACCTATAATAGCTAGCGTGTCCTAAGAAGGATCTTACATCTTTTTGCTTGGTAGGTGTAGGCAATGTGAGAATTACCTCAATTTTTGTTGGGTCTACTTGGATGCCTTATGCTGAAATGAAATGTCCAAGTACAATGCCTTCCTGCATCAGCATAAAACATTTCTCACTATTGAGAGAGAGATTGTGTTCCTTACATCTGATCAGCACCTTTTCCAAATTCTACAGAGCTTCTTCAAAGGTGACCCCAAATGCAGTAAAATCATCCATGTATATCTCCATGCAATCATGTGAAATATCAGCAAAAATACTAATTATAGCCCTCTGGAATGTTGTTGGACCTTTACACAACCCAAATGGTAGGATATAATATGCATAAGTTCCCTAGGGATAGGTGAATGTCATCTTTTCCTGATCCTCTGGAGTAATACTAATCTGATTGTATCCACTATATCTATCAAGAAAAGAAAAATACTTTTTACCAGCTAAAGTATCAAGTACTTGATCAATGAAAGGTAAGAGAAAATGATCTTTTTTTGTGGCTCTGTTTAATTCCCTATAATCTACACAGATTCTCCATTTACCCCCCTTCTTAGACACTATGACCAAAGGTGATACCCATTTGCTATCAGAGATTAGATATATAAAACCAACATCTAGCAGCTTTTGTAACTCTGTTTTGACTATCTCTCTTAACGTTGGGTTAATCCTTCTCTAAGGATGGCGGAGTGGTAGACTTCCCTCATTGATATAAATCCTGTGAGTACAAAGTGTGGGGCTTAGTCCCTTCATATCCCCATAGTCCCATGCAAAGCCTTTTTCATGTGTTTGTAGGAGTTTGGTTAATTGCTCCAACTGTTGTGAGGGTAGTTTGTTATTAACATGAAGGGTATGACCTTGGGAAAGCTCAACATTAGTGGTAAGGTTAAGCATGGATACTTCAGAGATAGACTAGTAAATACTTCGCAGGGTAGTAACTGATGGATAATATTGGGTTCTAATGGCAAAACATTGTCCTCAACATGGTCTTCGTAGGTAGACAACTCCAATACAGAGCTCTCAGAAATGTCTTTTATCACAACACAGTCATTAGTAAGGATGCTCTGAATCACTGCATCTTCCTCTTGGAACTTCAGAAAAGACTGCCTATGTAACATCATGAGCTAAGCCATAGAGTTCAACTCTTCTTCTGCATCTCCTAAATTTGGCCATATAGGGGTGCTTAAATCTAGCTGAGGTTGAACTGGAGGATATAATGCTAGTTTCTTAGTTGCTTGTCCATTTGAAATTGTCATGTTCCTTGATCTACAACTAATATTGGCAGCAATTGTTACTAACCATGGACGTCCTAAAATAATAGGGTAACTAGCAAGATTGACCTTTGGTGATAAAATCATGAAATCAACAGGATATTCCTAGGAGTCTAAGGTAACTATTATGTCCTCTATCATGCCATCAGGCGTGACAGTAGAACTATCTGCAAGTTGCAAGATTGTTGGAGTAGTCTGCAATCCTTCTATACTTAGTTTATGCATGGTATCCTTAGTCATGACATTAATGGCAGTGCCTAAGTCTATTAGAGCATTTTTTACAGACTGACCATTAATGATGATAGTAACAACCAGGCTCCCAGAATCAAAATACTTTAGAATTACAAGCTTTCCCAACATAATATCAGCTAGCTGTCCTATAACATGAACTATTTTGGGATCCTTTTTCTTTCATCCAGGTTTTTTGAGACAAGCCTCCTTAGTTGCTTTTCCATAGATAGGAACATCTTTAATGGCTTGAAACTCAGGACTTGCGTCAACAAATGGTAACTCAATTTCTTCAAATTCTTCTTTCAGTTTAACGGGTTCTTTTGGGAGAAATCTGCCATGAACATCTCACCTTCTTCGATTCATGTAAGTGAGTTAATGAACTTGTGAAGCAAGCTCACAATTACTAACTAGTAAATAAGAACAGAAAACTATCTTAAAAATGAATGACTCATTAAGGTTCTCAGTTTGACACCATCCCTGGCAACGGTGCCAAAAATGAATAGTCTCACAAGAGGTAATGACAATCATGCCATTGTCTCTCTTAGGAATAATGTATTCATACTAAGGATTAATTTTCCCATCATGAAATGCATTTAGATTGTCAACCCAAGGATGTATACTTGAAATGTGACAGCATAGTTTGTGCACTAAGCCCCTCAAAGAGTCATACTACCTATGTTGCAGGAAGATAAAGTGCATGAAAGAAACGTATGCTATTGCTACAAGAAAGTAAGCACACTTAACTACTTAATGAAATTACTGATGAAAGCTTGTAAACTTAACCTAAGCTTGTTTTAGCAACTCAAAGCATTCACCATGTCTATCTCTGCAAGTGCTGCAGGAATATTCACAGTAATAATGTTGCAGGAGTAAAACAGTAACTTCTACTTGAAAACATGAGAAATACAGAAAGCAATTCTACTATATCTAATCTACTCCACCTCCCAAGTGGGCCCCCTTGGTTGGCTTCTACTAGCTACTAATACATGATATACTTCAAATCACTATTTCATTATATTCTCATAAACCGATTACGTAGTAATGGAACAATACATGAAAAATAGAAAGAGCAACTTTGCTATGCTAAACACAAAAATCATATATATTTTCTCATTACACAACTAAACCAATCAAATCCCTTTATATAGAGGATTGGCGCTTATTGAAAGCATGAAGGTAAGTTCTGACTAAGTCTCACCATAGAAGAAGGAAATATAACAACCCACAACAGAGTACAATAAAGTCTGAATAACTGTTTCAATAGAATAATGAGCACTGAGGAAATATAGCAGAGTTGTTTCATATATTCTCTGGGATGATGGCTCCTCTCAAGTAGTGGCATGATCCTCAGTGCTATGATGGCTCTCTCCATCATAGCTAGAACTTTCAACGTTTCTTCTTTAATGCAGTCAATCCACTCTCCAACAGTTCCTTTTCTTGGCAAGTTAGTAGCACGCGGGTATGTATACAAGTCAACTAGTCAATTCTTATCCAAATATTAGAACATAGATTCAAGTAGCTATATGAAGTACTGCAATATATATATATAATGTTCAGTAAAACATGTCATATCTAACTACCCATAATCTTGGTGGTTCTAACTGTACTTATCACAAGTTCAAATAGTTATAGGTCCATGAATGTCTTGGAAATGTTTTAACAAAACATAAAGATTATCACAAAATAGAGACAATAAATTGTCTCATCAATTGCAAGTACAAAGTTTAAAAGTCATGCATCCTTATGGTGAGAGCATCTACAATTGGATAGAAAGAGGAAAGGCAAAGATAAAATTAAGGTATGGAATAAGACGGTGAATAAATTGAAAGGTAAGTTCTTACCTTGTGACTATCAGATTAACCTAGTTCAATGAATGCAAAGTTTGAGGTAGAAAGATAGCTCGATAAAAGACTATATTGAGGAATTCTATAGGTTAGACATTAGATCTAGACATGTTGAGGATTAAGTGGAAAGAATTGCTAGGTACCTGAATGGGTTAAGAGTTTCTATTCAAGAGGAAATTAGTTTGGTCAAGTTGGAAAGTATTGAAGAAGCTTATCAATTTGCCCTAAAAGCTGAGGAGAAATTGAACAAAAGACATGAAAAAAGACAAAGAGGAAGAGGTGGTAGATTCCCTAGAGGAAGAGGTAGATCTTATGGTGAAAATAATATATCTAATCAAGACAAAACAAATCAGGATAAAGGCAAGACCGAGTGGAAAGGAGAAACTTCTTCTAAAGGAAGAAACAATAACTATCGAGGTGGTTATAATAGAGGTGGATTCTGAGGAGCTTGTTACAATTGTGGAGAAGAAGGACATAGGTCATTTGAGTGTACACATACAAGTAAGAAGGTTGGTAGCAATAGAAATGCTTTAGTGCAAGAAGACTCATTGAATGAACCAGAGAAAGAAAATAACTTGATGGTCAGGAGAGCATTATGGAGTGAAAGTAATAAGGAAGATCAGGTAAGGAAAAGTTTGTTCAAGACCAGATGAAGAGTTGTTGATGAAGTATGGAAGGTAATCATTGATAGTGGAAGCTCAGAGAATTTGGCATCTGAGGAAATGGTTGCAAGTTTGTAGTTGGAAAGGTTGAAACACCTGAAACCTTATCAAATTTCATGGATCAAGGATGAACACATACACTATTGGTAAGTGAACAATGTTATGTGAATTTTAAAATTGGCAAGTACTATGATAAGGTATTATGTGATATCATGCATATGGTTTGTTGTCATATTTTGTTGGGTAGACCTTGGTAATATGATAGACATGCTATATATGATGAAAGATTGCACAAATATACTATTTGGGCTGATGGGAGAAGAAAAATCTTACTACCTTTGATTGAAGAAGCTATTAGTAATGTTTGTATATTTGTGAAAAAAAATTTAATGGAAGGAAGAAAGTTTGTTAAGGATTTGAAGAAGAATGATGTATACTTTGCTATGATTCCTAACAAACCAAGTGAAAAAATAGTAAATAGTATTCTTGAAGAGGTTGATAAGATACTCACCGAGTACAGAGAGATCATTTATGATAATGTACCTGATGGTTTGCCACTGAAGAGAAGCATTGATCATTGTATGGATCTGATTCCTGGAGCTAGTTTACTGAATAAGGCACCACATCGGGTAACACCTATCGAGAATCAAGAACTTAACTAACAAATCCAAGAATTATTGCAGAAAGGTTTGATAAGATAAAGTTTGAGCCCATATGCAGTACCAGCTATATTGGCACCTAGGAAGAATGGAGAATGGCAAATGTGTATTGATTCTAGAGCAATTAACAAGATAATAGTGAAATATCAGTTTCCTATACCGAGAACGGATGATATAATGGATAGTTTGACTGGAGAAAAGTATTTTACCAAAATTTATTTGAAAAGTGGATATCATCAAATAAGAATCAGAGAAGGTGATGAATGGAAGAGTACTTTCAATACAAGATAAGGTTTGTATGAGTGGTTGGTTATGCCTTTCGGTTTAACTAATGCATCAAGTACTTTTATGAGATTGATGAATGAGGTTTTGAAGAAATTATTGGATAAATTTTTTATTGTATACCTAGATGACATTCTGATTTTCAGTAAGACCAGATAAGAACATTTGTTGCACATTAAACAGGTATTGTAGAGATTGAAAGAAGAAAAGTTGTTGATTAATTTGACAAAGTGTTCCTTCATGAAATAAGAGATTGTGTATTTGGGATTTGTGATTTTAGCTGATGATTTGAAAATGTATCCTGAAAAGGTTGAAGCTATTTTGAACTGGCCTACACCTAAAAATTCTAGCAAGGTAAGATCATTTCATGGTTTAGCAAGTTTTTACCGAAAGTTCATCAGAAATTTCAGTTTAATTTGTAATGCTATGACTGAGACAATGAGAGGAGATAAAAGAGAATTCAAGTGGACACATGGAGCTGATAAAAGTTTTGAGACTTTAAAGTTGAAGGTTGTTGAATTACCTGTGTTAGCTTTCCCTAATTTCAATAAGGTATTTCAAGTTGAATGTGATACAAGTGGTAATGCAATAGGAGTTTTTTTGAGTCAGGAAGGTAAACTTGTTGCTTTCTTTAGTGACAAGTTGAATGATGCAAAAAGGAAATATTATGTGTATGGTCAAGAGTTCTATGCTATTGTGCAAGCCCTAAATAAATGGAGACATTATTTGATATCGAGTGAATTTGTATTGTATATTGATCATAAGGCTCTACAATATTTGGGTAGTCAGAATAAATTGAATCAAAGATATATGAAATGGGTTGAATATCTGTAGAGTTATACATTTGTGATAAAACATAAGAGTGGAGTCACTAACTGAGTTGTTGATGCATTGAGTAGAATAAGATATTTGATGAATGAAATGAGAATTGAAGTTCTTGATTTTGATGACATGAAAGATTTGTATGAAATTGACCTTGATTTTTCTGAGCCATGGAGAAATTGCAGAGCACCTATTCAAGATCAATCGAGTTCTAAATGAGAAGACTATTTCATTCAAGAAGGTATGTTATTTAAAGGTATTCAGTTGTGTAGACCGAGAGGATCAATGAGAGCTAATTTGATAAAGGAGAAACATAGTAGTGGTTTGGCTGGACATTTTGGTATTGACAAAACATTGAGTTTGCTTAAGGAGAAATACTTTTGGCCACAATTGTATAAAGATGTTTAGAAATTTGTGAAAAGTTGTGAAGTTTGTCAAGTTGCAAAGGGAGTAGGTCAAAATACTAGATTGTATACACCAATTTCTGTTCCTGAGAAACCTTGGATTGATATCAATATAGATTTTGTTCTTGGCTTACGGAAGACAGTAAGAGGTAACAATTCTATATTTGTTGTTGTGGATAGATTTTATAAGATGGAACATTTTATACCCTGTAGAAAAATATTAGATGCAGTGCATATAACAAATATTTTCTTTAAGGAAATTGTTAGATTGCATGGATTACCGAGGAGTATCATCTCTAACTGAGACAGTAAGCTTGTTGGATACTTTTGGAAGACTTTTTGGAAGACTCTTTGGAAGAAGTTGAGTACCAAGTTGAGGTATAGTTCTACATTTCACCCACAGACCGATGGATAGACAAAGTTTGTAAATAGAAGTTTGGGTAATCTTTTGAGATGTTTAGTTGGAGATAAACGAAGTAATTGGGATTCTATGTTGGCACAAGCAGAGTTTGCATACAATAACTATGTGAATAAGAGTACTGGAAAAACACCTTTTGAGATTGTTAATGGCATAAAATTGAGAGGTATATTAGATTTGAAGGACATTGCTGGTGAACAAAAGAGAAGTGATGAAGGAGAAGAGTTTGTTGAGTTCACGAAGACATTGCATGAAGAAGTGAACCATAAGTTAGAAAATACTAATTAGAAATACAAGGACAGAGCAGATAGATCAAGAAGACATAAGATTTTTGCAGTTGGGGATGAAGTAATGGTACACTTGAAGAAAGACAGATTTCCTGTTGGAACCTATGGAAAATTGAAAATGAAGAAATTTGGTCCTTGCAAGATATTGAGAAAATTTGACAGTGGAAATGATTATGAGATTGAGTTACCTAATGACATGGATATATCACCTATATTCAACATTTTAGACATTTATGAATATCAAGAATCTGATGAAGAAATGACAGTACTGAATGATTATCCTAAGAAGAAGACATAAGAAGTTGAGCAGATTTTGGAACAAAGAGTTGGCAAAAGCATGAGGGGAAAGGAGTACATGGAGTATCTAGTAAAGTGGAAGAATAGACTGATTGAAAACTGTTCATGGATTTCACAATCTGAGTTGGATTCAAATCAGGTTGTACATGTTTCATGGTTTAGACAATCATCTCAAAACAACCCCAGGTGTCTGATGCACGAGCATCTCATGTTCTTAGCAATCTTGTATCACCAAAAACAAGTTAGAGTTGTTAGTTGTTCTTGGTAGCTTCTTTTGGGCTCTTGGTGATGTATTCATGTTTCCACTGATGGGGCTCGGTTGCTACTCGGTTTCTTTGTTCACTGAGCTGGCTCAGTTGGTTCATCAAGTTAATTTCCTATCGCTCAGTAATATTTCTCATTGAGCGGTTTATTTTGGATTTCTATTGAAGTCGACTTGTGCATTAAATTTTGGTCACGAAGATAATGTTTACATTAATCATTGGGAAGTGTGTGGACCTAGATCTGGTCATTTCTTTCTCCAATGATGGATTTGAGGGCTAACTTGTTTTGGTAGCCTCTTGTATAAATAAAATAGTTGGTTGTAGATTTAGGAATCAATTCTAGAATATAGGAGATATGATCTGGAAGTTGAATCCTCGCATGTATGGGGATTGTTGTAATTGAATTCTAAATGTATTTGGTCGTAACCGGGAAGGCCTTACAGCATGACATGTATGAATCTATTGAAGGATAATATATGATTTCTTGCATTCTCTCCCTCCATGTTGTGTTATTGCTTATGTGTGGTGTTTCCGCAAGGAGGTTGGTGATTTAGGTGTGCTTTTGGCCCCTCTTCCTGCCCTACCTTACGTCACCTCCTTTCAACAGTGAGAATCCTTCCATGAGTAGTTATCCATGTAAATGATCCTACTTTTTGTAAGAAATCCCCACTCTAGAAGAGTTTATGTGGCCATAAAGGCTCAGTTTCCTTTGCTGCCTTAATAATGTAATCTAACTTAACTAAATATTTCCCACTTTTAGTTGCACACCAAAATCTTTTATCATCTTTTCCTGTAAAGGTCACCTCTTTGCCATTCAATAAGTCCCTCATCAAGTCCAATTGTTGTTCTGACAGATCCAAGCCCTCAATACTCTTCCAACTAAATTTATGTCCAAGGTTTGACTCCCTAATATCCAAATAATCCCTCAACGTATCCCCCATGCATTAACAAACTATTTTTTTAACTCTCTATAAACATCATTCCCCTTTAGGGCTGAATATCCATTCCAAGAATCATCCCAAAAGGAGGCTCTTCTGCCATCACTAATAAGCCAAGACATGTGATCTGTGATGATAGGTCTACATTCCATAATGAAATTCCACACCGTTGAGCCTTTAGGAGGGTCCCTTATTGCGAGGATTATATCATTATCCATACTATCCAAGTATTTTTCTTTTAGAATTTTTACCCAAAGCATTTCTGGGTTATTATATTGTAGACACGTAAAAATGGACAAGTGCTTTTAAATTGCAAAAATCAATGAAATGGCTCAAAATCATCAAAATGCATTAATTCAATAAAAAAGGGATCAAATCAATTAAAATGGACAAAATCAATTAAAGCAAAGGAAAAATAAAATAATGAGGTTAAATAATTAAATCAAAGCTTAAAGGGGTGAAAAACACTACATAATTGATTTTAATCAATTAGTTGTATAATTGTTTAAATCAAAAATCAAAATGAACCTATTACCCTTACTTGGCTAAATTTAATTAATTAATTGAATTTAATAATTCCTAATATCTTTCAACAAAGTTGAGCAACCAATGAAAATTGAGGACAAAAAGACATAAATCACTTAAAAAGGATGAATCTCAATCACTCATTCTAAAGTTCCAATCTCATCCACTCAATCTTGTCCTTTTGTTCAAAGCTTTGAGACAAACCTTTAAATCGTCCCCCTATTTATGAACAAAGCAAAGTATTTGACTCAACCAAAGGTAAATCATGATTACTTCACTCCACCCCCTACCCTTGGAAATTTACTATAAATATGAAGCATTTTGAGAGCAATTGATACCTTAGAAATTCATTTGCAAAGCATTGTTACTATAGGCATTTGAAGAGCATTCTAAGAGCAATTAAGAGCATTTAGAGTATTTGCATTATAATTTTGTCAATTTGAGCTAGAATCATCATCATAGAAGCATTGTAGAAGCATTAAACAGAATACATTCTCATTTTAGAAGTGTCACTAGTGGAGATTTGAGCCGAGAGCTTCACTTACCACCTCTTTCGAGAGAGCCATGAGATGCTATAGATCTTAGTTTCATTTTTAAATAGATTTGCATTGTATTTACTTTAGAATTGTTGCTAATTTGATCTTAATTTCATGAAGGTGATTATCATCATCACACAAATGGCACCCACCATGGGGCCCTAGGCCTCATTTTATCATTTTGGTCATATATTGCATGCTTGTATTGTCACTTTTCCATGAATATTTTGCAGGAAACAGGTGAAGTCATGCATACAAAAGATTCACTCATGCTTACAATCATTCTGATGATGCTTATGATCTCTGTTCTGACGCTTACTAGCTGATAACTCATGCCTGTGAGATAAATAGTTCAGCCTTTGCACATAAAGTCACACCTGTGACTCAGGAAGTATCGCTTATTTGCAATCCATTATCACCTGTCATTAGCCTTTGCTCCATAATTTACAACAACAGTCACACTTACAATTTTCTTATTCACGCTTACTGTTGTCAAATTGTCACTTAAGATCAATCATTTTTCATGATTTTCAATACTGCTTACGCTTAGCAATAAATTGTTTACACGTACCAGCATTTAAATGACATGTACTGGCATTTAAATGACATGTACCAGCATTTAAATGATATGTACCAACATTTAAATGACATGTACCAGCATTTAAATGACACGAACTAACTTTTAAATAATGTGTACTAACTTTTAAGTGACGCTTGTGACTCTTAAAGTTACGCTTGCTAACAATTTGTTCACGCGTATTAGCTAGACAATGTCGCTTGCTATCTGTTGTCTTTATTTGTTGTTAACTTGATCAAATCATTTATCTAACTCTCTATTTGCATGATTTGACTATAAATGAGCAGGCACATAAAGGTCCAAAAGCTAGAAAGTAGGTTTAATAAAGAAGAAAAGGCATTAGCAAAGAGGATCAAGAAGGAGAACTTTGAGCACATTAAGGTTGTTCTTGAGACAACACAAGAGGAGGAAAATCAGGTATTCTAGAAGTATCTTGCAATTATTGAAGCTTACAAAAAGAAATTTATTTCTCTCAATTGGATTTTTAGTCCTTAGTTCAAGTTTTTCTTTGAAAATTTGCAAATAAGATACCTAAAGTTCATACATAATTCTTTGCTTCATAAATTTTGATTTGGTTTCCCCTCATTTTGAATGGCTATGTTGGACTAACTTGTTGGAGGAGGGAGTGGGAACGATCGCCACTAGGTGAGTAAAAAGTAAGATAAAAGGCAAAAATCATAAAAAAGTGCCTAGCCATTACTAGCTACAAAGGAAAAGGTATTCATCTAATCAAGCTTACACTTGCTTAAATTGTGGCATTCATTGAATCTAGCTTAATTAAAATAAGAAATTTGACCAAACACCTCAATTATAAGAATCTCTTTGTTAGGAGATTGAAAAATAACATTGTTACTTGAGCGTTTGAGAAACTAAGAGAAAGTTAGGGATATGCTCTTCACCTTTTAGGTGAACCAAATTCCCAAAAGCTTACTCTTAATTTCATTTCCTTGCTTTATATGAACATGCTAGTTAAAATAGAGCAATAAAGGGCCTACCTCCCAAGATTTTCCTTACGAGGACGGTGAGAGGGAACAACCCAAGTGGGAGACAACCGCCTTTGTCATGGTAACATCCAACCCACTATAATAAAAATACACTTTTCCTTAAAAGGGAAGTGGCTAGATTGTGTACAAGTGTCTTCACTTCCTCTAGTAGTCCTAATGGATTACGCAAAATCATACCTTGGTGCATGTGGGAAGCACGCAAGCGGGTATAAGAACTTGGCATAGTTTAGAATAGATTTGTTCAATAAGACCTGATAAGTAGCAAGACCACCTTTTAGAGCCAAAATGTTGAGAGCCAAATTTGACTTTAGGTAGGCTGCTTGGAATTCTTTCTTGTGTTATACTTGTGGAAACGATCGAGAATATACACACTAGAGTGTTTAGGGACATGATGAATAATTGATGTGTGTGTTGCAATTGTCTTCTATTTTCAAACAAGAAAATTTCATCAGATCTAATCTTAAACGTTTAAAAAAATTCAAAATTTTACAAACTGGTCAGTAAAGTGGTGCTTATGCACAAAACAATGCCGCCTATTAGAGGCAAAGTCACACATGTGACTTTTATGAAAACATGTATCAACAAGGAAGTCACGCCTAGAACATATTGAATCACGCCTGTTAAAACTAGAAAATCGCTTACCAATAGCAAAGTGTCACCTACATACCTACAGTGTGCCGCCTAACTCAATACCAGTTTACATGTACAAACATTTTAGTCACGCCTACACTCAGGCAAGTGACACCCAAAAACAAAGAAGGGCAAATAGTGGACATTTCCTGAGGGTTTGGAAAAATTTTGAAGTCATTTTTGGATACCCTTTTCAGAGATACTCCTAATCAGTGCAACAAATAGATCATATTCTTGAAAAAGATTTATAATGATGGAACTATTTGAGAAATGAATCAATCCTAGTACGGAGCATAATTATAGAAATCAAGATCAAAATCTCCATCGTAATCAAAATGATGAAGTATCTGAAGAAGAAGTTTCAGAAGCAATCCAAGATCCCATGTTTATGGAAACAATGGGATTAATTATGAAGAGGGATAAAGAAGCATACTTCATGAAGTTAGCTCAATTAGGAGCTAAGCTTCCTCATAATTTTGACACATCAACCTTGAGGGAGAATGAGGAAAATAAAAAAGATACATCATCTAAAAAGCCATCATTAAGATCAATGTGTCCTTTTCTTTATAATGATAGGCCATCCATATCTTCATTTTCCTCATATCAAAATCTCCATTGGAATCAAAATGATGAGGTGTCTGAAGAAGAAGTTTCAGAAGCAATCCAAGATCCCATATTTATGGAAACAATGCAATTAATTTTGAAGAGGGATAAAGAAGCATACTTCATGAAGTTATCTCAATTAGGAGCTAAGCTTCCTCATAATTTTGACACATCAACCTTGATGGAGAATGAGAAAAAAAAAGAGGCATCATCTAAAAAGTCATCGTTAAGATCAAGGTGTCCCTTTCTTTATAATGATGGGCCATCTATATCTTCATCTTTCTCACAAAAAGAAGCACTTAAGAGCAATAAACCTATCTTGGATCAAGGGAAATTTCATGATGAATCTATTTGTGATCAAGGTAATAAAGAGTGTGAAGAGAAAAGTACCACTCTCAAGCAAGAGCTAATGCACAAACCTCTACCTAGCAAGGTTTCTCCCATAGCTTTTACTCCTTTCATCTTTCGTTCATCTCCCAAAGCTCCACAACTATCCAAAATTCCTCCATCAAAGAATGAGCCTAATGATGACACTTTTCACATGGACTATGTCTATCCTCAAGGGCTACCTCTAAAAGAAACCCAAGCTAATTTACATCTAGCTACAGATTGTTTCCATGCTTCAAAGATCTTGGACCCCAAAGCTTCATGTGCTTCAATGCCTATTATAACCATTCAAAAGGATCCTACATCATTCCTCCAAACATCCTCCACACATATCCAAACGTCTACCTTTTCCTTAGAAGTGGCTCCATGTCAAGAGGATAATCCAAAGAGAAAAGAAACAAATGTTAATAAAGATCAAGATCAAGATTATATACAATCCCCTCCCATATTTGATGAAGGTCCCATATCCATAGAACCCTATGATGATCCCCTTGCATCCTTTCATGTCTTCCAAGATGATGTCTTTCCACTCCAAGAACAAAGTACCCTTCCAAGTTCCATATTTTCTCCACTTCTCAAGCAAGATCAAGATATCCCTTCCACAATTTCCAATGAGCATATTGAAAATCAAAAGCAAAATACCTTCTCTACACCATTTGAAGATCCTTTTCAAGATCAAAGTATCCTATCATTTCCTTGTCATATTCCTCCATGTTCACCTCAAGAAACCTTCATTCTTCAAAATCCCTTGCATGATAATAAATCCCTTCAACCGTTAGTTGATCCTATCAAAGCTACTCATGAGACTATTGGTATAAAGATAAATCTTAAAGATGACAACCTTAGCAATGCAGCTCCTTCGAAAGATATTGATATCCCTTTCACACCTTATATCCCTCCATTAAAATGCAACCATAGTCCTTCATTATCCTCCAAATCCATTTTGGGTTCCTATGAATAAGAGTATTCATCCCTTCCATCCATATTAGGTCCATATATTCCTCCATCCTCTATTCCTATCATCCCTAGCCATTCATTCACTTACCCTACCATGTATCAAGATCAACGAAGGCACACATACTTGAAGAATGTCCAAACACCAATCCATATGAACCCTCCATATTATTCCTATTCATCCACAATTCCTAAGTCTTTTGGAAGCAATGTTGATGTGCAACATAAAAATCATAAATCCAAGAATCCATATGTGTATAAAAATCACAATGTCACATCTAATCGACATGTGAATGAAAAGAAAAATTAAATATCCAAAATACCGCAAAGGTCCACCAAGCAAAAAGAAAAAGAAAATAAAATATGGGTTCCTAAATCCCTCATTGAAGAAATGCATTCAAAAGAATCACAAAAGAGAGAAAAATCAAAGACTATGTGGATTCCCAAGTCACTTTTGAAAGACTTGCACACCAAAGAAATATCAAAATTGACATTCAAGCTTCCAAAGGCTTCCATTCCATCTCCTTCCAAACATCTTCCATTTTCCAAGTCTGATTTGGGTTCCTATATCCCAAAATCTACTACCTCAAGAAGATCCTTATCTCCGTCATCTATCGTTCCTCCATCATTCCACCACTCTTCAAAGCGTGTGTCAAAGTTGATCTTGCCAACATTTTCATCTACAATATACATTCTTCTTATCCTCACATTCATTTTCCAATGCATACTTTTTGTACTTCCATCCCTCTTATCAATATCTTTGAGCATCCTAGTCATACCCATGGTTTATTATAGCATATCTTTCAGAGGAGCATTGTCCAAAGATTGCGATGTTGGGAAAGTATTGAAAAATAATATATAAAAAAAGAGAAACAAAAAAGAGAAAAGAAAAAAAAAAGAGAAAAAAAAAGTGCCTTGGTGAAAACCTAGCAATAAGCACCAGGGTTGCAAAGGTAAATAGAAACAAATACCATGATGAAAACCTGGTAAATAGGCGTCATGCATAATTCTTCCTTCTTGCACTCCACACTTGGGGCAAGTTTCATCCATATTTCCTCTCTCACCTTTCATCTTGACAAGGTTGAACACATCCATGAGCATTAAGTATCTTGACATCTGTTATCCTTTCCATCAACTTATATACGTGTTTCATTCATATTACCCTATCATGATCTTGCTTATCCTAAATTCACCTTCATTATTCCTTGATATTCTTTCCATAATCCCAAAATATCCCTTCATAGCCTCCATCACCCCTTTATCTTGATTGTGTTATCTTATCCACATCTTACCCAAATTGACCTTGGTCTTGATCAAAATGAAGAACTTAAAAGTACAAAAATTGTTATCAAAAACTTCTTGACATGTCCATTTCTTTTGGATCCCTCATTTTCATGACAGTAGATCATTATCCTATAGGCTATCTAGCACCGCATCATTGGCTTCCATGGCTTATCCAAAAACATGCTTCACAGTGCTATATCATTTTTCCTTAGCTTGGGTAATTTTGAGGAGATGGTCCTATGGGTCACATTCACATGCTTCATCTACCATGGTCTTTCCATCTCTAATCCATCAGCTTGCAAATCCATCATTCATGTATTATATCTTGCTAGACATTGGGGGCAAACCAATGTGATCTTGTTTGAGAGCTGGTAAAAAGGAAAGCATAAAGTGATTTGAGCTACATCTTGCATAAACCGAGTTTTTGGTAATATTTTGGAAGTTTTCCCAAGTCCAACATTTTTCCTATCCAACTAGGGGCATTTGATCTTAATCAGTGGATTTCAACAAACGGGGATCAATTCACATGACGCAATGCATTAAACTCAAATGGATTCAATAGTGCTATATTTGGTCACAATATCAAAGAGAGAATTATCAGAGCTTCAAAAAAGAGAGATTTTTGTTGAACCTTTGATGGATATCATTGTTCAAACCCAAGTATTTGATCCTACAACTTGATCCTTGAGCCTTCATTGACTTTATTATTCGGGATTAACAATTGACAAAACACTTAAAAGATCCATATGTTTGGAAATTCTTTTTGAAAATCATGAAACATTGCAAAACACTTGAAGCTTTCTTTTTTATAATCTTTATGGAATTGACTTTTATCACATCTTTTTAGCCAATCGATGATGTTCCGACTAGATTGGCCATGATGGAGACATGATATTTTCTTGCCTTTCATTGACTATTTTGAGGGAGATCCATCAACTTATGTGAATACGTCTAACGACATGGTCATCAAAGAACCATCGAGGACTCTCATATAAGGTGGAGAGTTGACCTTTGTTTGTTAATGCAACATTGAATCCATTGAAACCGGTATTCATACTCCCATAGTTTGGTCATCCAACTAGTGAGGGTTGTACTAGGTTCGAAAAGAGGTTACCAAAAGTGATAAAAAGTGATATTCATAACATCATGATATAGTCAGTGATGGTTGTACTCACTTTCTGGTCCCACAATGCTCAATGATGAAAATATATCTCTATGGCATTTCTTTGCTAAAATCTAGTGACACTTAGTTGCATTGCATTGCATTTTCATGTTAGATTAAATGCATGGGTTTGTAGTTATTTTTCCAAGGGAAAAGGGGGTTTGGTTATCAGTCTTGATCAATCAAAAAGAGGGAATCAAAGAAAAGTCCATATCATCATATCAATGTTCATAACATCAACTTTGTATATCAAAGATATCAATATCAATACCAAAATGATACATCAAGTCCCGATCAATAAAACATCAACATGATACAAAATCAACAACAAGGAAGATCCATAAATCTAATATCCAAGAAGCTAGGGACCGTATGTATAACTTATGGAAATGTGCCTATTTGGCAAAACAAAGGAATCATATCAGTATACCATATCAAGGAATTATCTAAAGTCAATTAGTGCTATCGAAAGTATCAAGTAATCACACCCAGTACCATTTGTTTGTGTCTTTGTATCCTAAGAACAAAGCAGTAGTATCTATCATATTGGTTTTCACACTAATTAATTTATCCTACTAGTGACCTACCTATCAGTTATCCCATATCAGTTTTACTATCCTATCAGATTGACAAATCACATTCATTGGTACTATTATCCTAATATCCTAATCACTTGTTTGTTTAAAATACAACAGACCTAGCTATCTTGGACGTTCAATAATTCATCCAGAGACATCAACAACATTTTATTAATCGTGGTTTTTCTATATCAGCATATCAATCAAAATTGAGGCAAATTGCTAAATCATTGCATATCATCAATGTTTTTCAGAAATGAAAACATATTGAATCAAACATTATCAAATCTATCAAATCAAGCAATCAATATGTTTTATTTCTGAGGGGGCATCATAGTATCAAAGTGGCATCAAAACATCATTGGAATAAGTGGGGCATCAAAATATTTTGTATCAGTATCAGAGGCATATCATTTTATCATATCAGAGGCAGCAATCAGTTTCATATTAGAGGCAACAATCAATGAATCAACGATTAGGACTTCAGGAATCTTTAAATCAATGTTCTTCACACATCAATTTAAAGAGGGGCATTTGTAGACACATAAAAATGGACAAGTGCTTTTAAATTGCAAAAATCAATGAAATGGCTCAAAATCATCAAAATGCATTAATTCAATCAAAAAGGGATCAAATCAATTAAAATGGACATAATTAAATCAAGTTGGACAAAATCAATTAAAGCAAAGGAAAAATAAAATAATGAGGTTAAATAATTAAATCAAAGCTTAAAGGGGTGAAAAACACTACATAATTGATTTTAATCAATTAGTTGTATAGTTGTTTAAATCAAAAATCAAAATGAACCTATTATCCTTACATGGCTAAATTTAATTAATTAATTGAATTTAATAATTCCTAATATCTTTCAACAAAGTTGAGCAACCAATGAAAATTGAGGACAAAAAGACATAAATCACTCAAAAAGGATGAATCTCAATCACTCATTCTAAAGTTTCAATCTCATCCACTCAATCTTGTCCTTTTGTCCAAAGCTTTGAGACAAACCTTTAAATTGTCCCCCCATTTATGAACAAAGAAAAGTATTTGACTCAACCAAAGGTAAATCATGATTACTTCACTCCACCCCCTACCTTTGGGAATTTACTATAAATATGAAGCATTTTGAGAGCAATTGATACCTTAGAAATTCATTTGTAAAGCATTATTACTATAGGCATTTGAAGAGCATTCTAAGAGCAATTAAAAGCATTTAGAGTATTTGCATTATACTTTTGTCAAATTGAGCTAGAATCATCATCATAGAAGCATTGTAGAAGCATTGTAGAAGCATAGAACAACATCCAATCTCATTTTAGAAGTGTCACTAGTGGAGATTTGAGCTGAGAGCTTCACTTACCACCTCTTTCTAGAGAGCCATGAGATGCTATAGATCTTAGTTTCATTTTTAAATAGATTTGCATTGTATTTACTTTAGAATTGTTGCTAATTTGATCTTAATTTCATGAAGGTGATTATCATCATCACACACATATATACACCAAACTAACTTATCCCCTAGGGCCATATTTGTCCAATGCCAATTTATCATCCCAAACCTCCATTCTTTTTTGATTTACAAATCTTATCCCATGAGATGAGGGGGATTTTATTCTCCATATCAGACATGTTAGGATTAACAAGACATAAATAATAGTTACATGCAAATATAACCAATATTAGAAAATAATTAACCACACAGAAAGAGAATGCAAGACACAAATTTAATGTGGTTCACCCAATCCCTAGGCTACATCCACCAACAACAAGTCCAATATTATTATTATCTAGTGATTACAACCTGATTACAATCCGCAATCCCTTACAGATCAATACCGTCACAAGAAGCTACTCAAACATACATCATAATGAAATCCCTAACCCTAAGCCATTTTATACAAGCTTATTTTGTCACTTTAGGGTTAGAATCAATTACAACAAGTCAACCCAAAAATAGCTGACCCCGGCGAGGATGGGGGAAAAAGCGTACAACACTTCTCTAATCAATCACCACAATATAACAAGACCCATTTCAAAAGAATTTTCTTAAACGTTGCTCCAAATAATGAAGAACTTTTCTCAGGATTTTGAGGCATCTCATAGAGTAAATAGGAATAGAGGTTAAAACAGATTGTAAAAGGAGAATCATGCCAACAGAGGTCATCCATTTACCTTTCCATCCTTCTAAACTTTTGATACAATTATCAATTAGTCCCTTACACGGGTTACACCCACCATCCCCTACAAATAGTTGTATTCTAAAATATTTCATTGGTAACTTGTCCATTCTAACACCCAAAATGCTACAAATACTTTGTTGAACCCCTAAGTCAGTGTTAAAAAAACAAATTTCAGACTACCAATTTATGCTTTATCTCGAGCCTTCACAATATTTATCCATCATAGCTCTAATCAGTCTTTCCTCTCTTAAATCAGTTTCCACCATCAAATATGTGTCATCCACAAATTGTAGATGTGACAACTGATCAAACCCTTATGCAACTCTCACTCCTCTCCAATTCCCATTACTTCTTTGTTTGGAGATCATTCAACCCAATACTTTAGCCCAATATAATAAAGAGGAAGGGAGATAAAGGATCACCTTGTCTAATACCCTTAGAAGTCTCGAAAAAACCTTGAGAGCTTCCGTTAACTAAAATTGATACTCTAGGAGTATTTATGCAACTTCCAACTCATTTTACCCAATTTTCAAAGAAACCAAAATGCTTTAGAACTTATAGTAGAAAAACCCTCTTCACATTATCATAAGCTTTCCTAATATCCACCTTAATCATCATCTTTTTAAGCTTGGCATATTTAACTCAATGGATAGCTTCATGAGCTAAAATAATCCCTTCAAAAATGGATCTGTTTGGAGCAAAACCACTATGTTCTCGAGAGATGATAGAGGGTGAAACTAATTTCAATCTATTGGCAATAACCTTTGTGATCACTTTGTAAACTGAAGTACATAAAGCTATAGCTTTGTAATCATCAAAAGTCATACAATCATCTTTCTTTGGTATGAGAGAGATAAATGTGTTATTGAAGTCTTTAAAGATGAAACCTTCCATCCTAGATTCATTCACCACCTCCCAGAGGTCATTGCCAATAAAATCCAATGCTTTTTGGAAGAAGACTGCAGGGAAACCATCCGGTCTTGATGCTTTCTCTCCTCCAAGGCTAAACATGGCTTTCTTTACTTCTTATAAGGTGATCTCCTTCATAAGAATGTTATTTTGGTTATCATCAATACGCCTCAAAATAATTTATAGTATATTGCTATCTTCTATTCTATTCACAGGGCCTTGAGAAAACAATTAGTGAAGTAATCCACAATAGCTTCACTGATTTCCTCCTTCTCTTGTAAAAAACTTCCATCTGAATTAATGATGGAGTAGATTTTATTACAGGCTCTTCTGAACTTCACTGATTTGTGAAAAAAATTTGTATTATGATCACCCTCCCTAAGCTACAATTCTCAAGACTTTTGCCTCCAAAAGGTCTCTTCCCTTGCCAAAATTTCTTTATATTTCCTTGAAAGTTCACATTCCTTGTTAAAATCCTCCTCACTCATGCCCTCAACAATGACTTTAGAATTAAGCTGCATAAGTTTGATGCAGGAGCATCCTAGGATTCTTGGCAATCCTGTATCAACCAAAAATATGTTTGTCCTTGAAGGTAGATTGTTAGTTTGGTCTTGGTTTTGTGGAGTTCTTGCTCAGTTTGGGAGACTGGTTGCTCGATCTATGTGGTTACCGGGGTTCTCAGTCTCTAAAGAACACTTGGTGATTGAAGGTGTCGGTTCACTGGCACTTGACGATAACTGTGTTGCTCAGTCATGCTTGGCATGGTCGGTCAACTGGTGCTCGGTTATTTCCTCTGTTGCTCGGTGTTCTTGCTTATCGACTGGATTGTTTGGATAGATCGGCTTGGCCGACTGGTGCATTTAATTTGGATCATGCTCCTTGTGTTATGGATTGACTATTGGACATGTGGGGACCTAGATCTGGCGTGTTGCATTCTTCTATGCAGATTGAATGACCGTTGGGGCCATCTTTGAGAGTTTATTTATTTTGAAAGACTATGTGAGAGTCGACTGATGTTTTAAAATTTTATATTTGTTTGTAAGGGTTTATTGTTTCATCAGTCAGCTTGTGGCTGGGAATCAATATTTGTAGGTTGCTTGGGTAGTTGTTTAGGAGGAGAGGATTAAAAAAAAAGGAAGGTTAGTAGTCTGCGAGCTTAGGAGCAGGAAGATTTCTTGGAAGTTTGAGTAGAAGTTTAGATCTTTCCTGGGTGCCTACCAGTGTGCTATGTGTTACAAACATGGGCTAGCTGAATGCTGATGTTGGGGAAAAGATTTGGATCCTGTGAGATCTTGTAGACCGTTACTTGCATTGTAATTGGCTGTAATCGGGAAGGCCTTATAGCCTGACACATTGCATGTAATCGGCGATTTGATGAAGACTTCTACTTTGTTTCATATCTATTGTTGTTATTGTGTATTTTCACTGCATATTGGTTTGGCTACAAGGTCAGTCAGTCCTTAATTGGATCCACCAACCTTGACTGCGTCAGGTGGTATCAGAGTGAAGTTTGTTCTTGTTTGAGCAAGGTTTGTTCCTGTTGGAGTCGAGTGGATCTTGTGTGTCTAGATCTTGATTTAAAGATGCCTCTGAGGAGAAACCGTGAGATCTTCAAAGAACAGGAAGCTACTGGAGAATTCAGTCTTGATGATTTTAGGGCTTTGCAAAAACAAGTGCAGGATCTGCAAGAGGAGTTGAAAAAGAAGAAGCCTACCTTGAAAGAGGATAGTGATGATGAATCTGAGGAAGATCATTTTGAAGAAGCTAGAGATTCTGAGGAAAATCGAATTCTAAAAGCTATGTTTAAGATTGGGAAAAGACCTAAGATTGAAGTTTCTGCATTTGTTGGAAGCCTTAGGCCAAAAGAGTTGATTGATTGGATCAATGAGATTGATGAGTACTTTGAGTATGAAGAAATGGAAGATCTTGATAGGGTTAGATTTGCAACGACTAAGTTGAAAGGTCATGCAAATATCTGGTGGAGAGAAGTTTAGTTGGAAAGAGGTAGAAGAGGAAAAGAGAAGATCACTAAGTGGAACTGAATGGTTGACAAGTTGAAGAAGCAATTCATTCTGGTGGATTATGAATTGGACATGTTTAAGAAGATGCAATCTTTGAAGTAGACTAACAAATCGATACAAGAGTATACCGAGGAGTTTTATAGAATCTTGATTAGGACTGGTCATTATGAAGTTGATAAAGAGAAGGTTGCTAGGTATGTCTATGGTTTGAAACCTAGTATTCAAGAAGAGTTACTTATTGTGCAGATGACAACAATTGGTGATGGTTATCAAATGGCATTAAAGATTGAAGAGAAGTTGAATAAGAAGTATGAAGGAAAACAAAGTAATAGGAATTGAGGTGGTAAAACTGGTGAGACAATTGTTGAGAATAATGTGATAGAGAATCCTAAGTCTGATGTGGGATCTAGCAGTGGTCAAGTTACTAAGAATGCTGGATAGAGAGGAAGGTGGAAGAATGAGTTCACCGACACTTGTTATAACTATGGTGAAGCTGGTCATAGAAGTTGGCAGGTCCTAAGAAAAGAGTTGCATTAGTTGCTGAAGAAGACATTGTGAATGTTGCAGAAAAAGGTGAGACACTTATCACTAGGAGATTAGCTGCATGTGTTCATGAACCAATGCAAAGGAGGAATTTGTTTAGAACCAGATGTAAGTGCATGGATAAGGTATGTAATGTCATAGTTGATGGTGGCAGCTCTCAGAACTTTGTTTCAGATGAAATGGCTAGTAAATTGAATTTGGAAAGAAATAAACATCCTAATCCTTATCAGATTAGTTGGATACAAGATGTTTCTAAGGTTAGAGTTGAAGAACAATGCTTGGTTAAGTTTCAGATTGTGATATATTGCCTATGGATGCTTGTCATCTATTGCTTGGTAGACCCTGACAGTTTGACATGAATGTTTTGTTTGATGGTTGTGCTAATACCTATGTGGTTAGGCATGAAGGAGCTTGGCATAAGCTGATACCTTTACAAGAGACAGGGGTTAAGGGATGTGGAGTTATCAGGTGTTGTCCTTATGACAAACCTTAGGAGCAGAGGGTTGATGAACTTATTCCCGTTAAGTCTAGTTTGAGGGAGAAGGAGAATGATATCTCTGAAGAGTTTGTTGAGATTAAGAAGAAGATGGTTTTGCTGGCAGAGATGGTACAATAGATGGTGACATTTATGACACAAAGAGATGCAGATGATACTGAGTTGGTTGAGGAGTCTGGAGGGGATGAACCTTACTGAGGCACTGAGGTGATTGGTAATGGTCAGAGTTAGTTGCTATCAATTGTCGACCGAAGGGATAAGCACAGTGGAAAGCAGAAGAACTTTCTGCATGAGACAGTGAATGAAGTGAAGACTACTTGGGATGAAGGACAAGAAGAGATATGGGTGAAGAACATATTTGGCATACTTGTTCTGATTCCCTTGGGACGTTCCTGATTTCCTTATGAGAAAATATTTCTTACCTGGGGTGTCTGATGCAGGAGCATCCTAGGATTCTTGGCAATCCTGTATCAACCAAAAATATGTTTATCTTTGAAGGTAGATTGTTAGTTTGATCTTGGTTTGGTGGAGTTCTTGCTTGGTTTGGGAGACTGGTTGCTCAGTCTATGTGGTTACCAGGGTGCTCGGTCTCTGAAGAATGCTCGGTGACTGAAGGCGTCGGTTCACTAGCGCTCGACGATAACTGCATTGCTCGGTCATGCTTGGCATGGTCGGTCGACTAGTGCTCAGTTATTTCCTCTGTTGCTTGATGTTCTTGCTTATCGACTGGATTATTTGGATAGATCGGCTTGGCCAACTAGTGCATTTAATTTGGGTCGCGCTCCTTGTGTTATGGGTTGATCGTTGGATGTGTGGGGACCTAGATCTGGCGTGTTGCATTCTTCTATGCAGATCTTATGACCATTAGGGCCATCTTTGAGAGTTTATTTATTTTGAAAGGCTATGTGAGAGTTGACTGATGTTTTAACATTTTATATTTGTTTGTAAGGGTTTATTGTTTCATTAGTTGACTTGTGGCTAGGAATCAATATTTATAGGTTGCTTGGGTAGTTGTTTAGGAGGAGAGGATTAAAAAAAAGGAAGGTTAGTAGCCTGCGAGCTTAGGAGCAGGAAGATTGCTTGGAAGTTTGAGTACAAGTTTAGATCTTTCCTAGGTGCCTACCAGTGTGTTGTGTGTTACAGACTTGGGCTAGCTGAATGCTGATGTTGGGGAAAAGATTTGGATCCTGCGAGATCTTGTAGACTATTACTTGCATTGTAATTGGCCGTAATCGGGAAGGCCTTACAACCTGACACATTGCATGTAATCATTGATTTGATGAATAAAGACTTCTACTTTGTTTAAGATCTATTGTTGTTATTGTGTATTTCCGTCGCATATTGGTTTGGCTGCAAGGTCGGTCAGTCCTTAATTGGATCCACCAGCCTTGACTGCGTCAAAGTTCTTCTTCTAACAAGAGCTTTTTACCAAAGATATTCTTAAAAACATCTCTATTCCAGATCTTAATCTTTTCTTTAACAAATTATAATTTTTTGAATAAAATAAAAGCTTTATTACCTCTCCTTGCAGGAACATCCAACCACCACTGAGCTACTAAATCCAGAAAGTTTTCTACTCATAACCACATTGATTCAAACCTAAAAGGGGCCCTTTCTGGTGTTCCATCTTCTTGAATTTTAAGGCAAATTGGAAAATGATCAGAACCAACTAACATAAGAATCTTAGTCTGACAAAACCAATTAGAAACCTCCTAATCCCCTACCATGAGGAATCTATCAAGTTTTTTGGCTACCACTATGATAATTGGTCCATGTAAAATCATAATTTTTGAGATTGACCTCCACTAAACCATTTTCCTGCATAAACTCAACGAAATCTCTATGGCTTTGACTCATCCACCCTTTTCCCCCTTTTTTGTTCATTGCATTCAGAATGACATTAAAATCCTCTCCTAAGACAAAAAGACTCCCATCATGCATAGATAATAGATTAGATAACTTTGTCCAAACTACTTTCTTGCTAGTGGGGTATTTGGGGCCATATACATTTAAAATAAAGAAGGTAGATACGATTTGTTTATATCTAACCTCTGCAAATTGCCAATGTCTTCCTACTTCCAAAACTCTTAAGTCCACATTTTCCTTGTGCCATAGCAAACCCAAACCATCTGAAGCACCGTTTGAGCCCACAAAGGCATTGTTCCATCTGGAAAACCTCTTTTTAAAACTCTCCACATCCAAATCCTTAATCTTAGATTCATTCAAAAAGATAATATCTAGTTTCATTTGATAAAGGCCTCTCTTGATCAAACAAATCTTGTCAGGTGCATTGCAACCCTTTACATTCCATGATAGGACCTTCATTGCTTTCGGGAGGAGGCCTTTGAGTAGCCTCGTCCCGATCTCAAAAGTTTGGTTTGATCCAAAGCATTTCCTACCAGCTCCAACTTCATCTTTATTATTTTGGGTCATCTTTTTTTTTTTTCCTTTCTCCAATCTTTGGTTTAGATATAAGTGATTGAGTCTGCTCAACACTTCTCTTTTCCAAGATTCCCAGTTCTTCAAAGAAGCCTAAGTCATCCTTTGCATCATAATCTTTCAGGGAGTCATATTCAGTATCCATCCCTAATTTATTACTCCCACTATCTTTGGCTTCTTCACCCAAGCTATCAAGATGCCTAATAGGAGAAATCTTAATATCTTTAAAGTTTTGATCTTTGGCAAACATGTCATCCATATTTAGAGACTCTATGGATCCATTCAAGGCTTGATTTTCCGCAATCTCAATATCCCCCAAGGGTTTAATAAATTTGTTATTCCAAATATCTGAAGGTGTTAAAGGAACATTTGATGCTTCCAAGGTATCCAAGACCTCCTCAGCTGAAGTGACTACAATGTTACTCCCATTTCCATCTAACTTAATACTATTGTTAACCATTTCCTGGGGGTAAATCTTGTCAGTTGAGTTCGTAACATGTAGATCATTAGCATCTTTCAAATCATGGATGACCTTTTCATTGATTTTCAAGGGCATTTGGGAGAGTGGGGTATCTTTTACTATTTGAACTGAATATGTAGACTCAATTTGATCATGCTTTAGGGATTCCAATGAAAACTCCATACTATCTAGAAGATTTAACCACTCTCTCCTATTTTCCCCGCTAGTGCCATGGTCCACCTCCTGCTTTCGAAAAATTATTTCCTCTTCCCATTGTAGTCTTTCAACTAAAACTTTGTCTTTTTCAAATTCTACCATTTTATATATTTCATCCAAAAACTTGTTAACTTTCAGGCCTTTATCTTGTTCCCTACTTTCTCCACCAATTTCAGCATTTGGACTTCCGTTTTCAACCGCCACTGGTTGTCTCCATTCTCCTTTAGATGATCCTAGCATTATGTAGTTTGGGAGCTCTTGGCTTTCTTGCATAATCAACAAAATCTTCAGATAACAAGAAAAATCCTTTGGATCGAGGGCTTCTTCCATTTTGACGAAAGTTCCCAAACTATTGTCTATGATGCGAAGGGTTTCCTCCCTCTAGTACTCCTGCAGTAGATTGTGTAATTTAATCCAAACTAGGATTTCCTTCACTTTCTCTTTACTGGGATCAAAGTTTGGGGACCAATATCTTAAGTAGATTCCTTTCCCATCTATCATGTATGGTCCATTGTTTAAGATCCATTCTTTCTCTTCTTTTGAAGAACATGTATCTGAATAAACCCATTTGCAAGGGTTATTAGAATCCAATCCTCTCCTCCCATCTTCTCACACCACTTTTTAAACTTTCCTATCGTTGGCCATGGACCAACCCATTTAAACAAAAAAGCTCTTTCTTCTTAAAAAACTATCGATTTTATCTAGTGTTTATTGTCTATTAAGACTGAAGAAACAAAAACACACAAAATATTATTGATTAATGGATTTGAAGATGTTTTGTGTTGATGGTCTTCTGTAGGTTTAGGGTTGATCACTGGCTCATGTGATTTTTTCGGTCTCCAAAACTTGTGGACAATCGTTTGAAAGTCAAACAGTTTGTATTGAGTGAAGCGTGCTCTAGATTTGTTGTTACGGTTCTCCCATCCCCCACCATTCCTACCAGTACAACTTTGATTAAAAACCCTTTGATCTCGATCGAAAACTCTGCCCCTCCTTGTCTGAAACCCCTTCTGATTGTGCCTATGAAACAACCATCTTCTTCTGGACTGAAAGGGTATGTCTTTGCGGCTGTCAATTGACACCTCTGTCCTGTTATGAAGACACCCTTCTAGACTGGTTTTGCAACCACAAAATCCATAACCCTTATGAGTTGACCATTGCTCCATCCCTCTCCTTAACATTGAAGCATTGATCCCATATTAGAATTATCTAAAAACATGTATTATTCATATAATTTTTGTTGTTTCTACCACTATTGTATATTTTTTTAAAATGGTAAATGATTTTGACTGGAGCTATAAACCTGGGGAACCTCATCCCCAAACCCAACATTTCAGACTCACGTAGATCCGACCATTGTAGTATTCACTTTTTTTTAATCACATAAGACTAATTTTAAAATAAATCATGTCTATGTAAATTGATGGTTGTGACATGCATATAAAAGAGGCTATAAGTATGATATGTGTTTTCAATATTCTAACACACATTCAAAGAGCAAGTATACAAAAAGAATAAGACACTTGTTTTCTTGGCCATCAAATAAAAAATAACAACCTTCCTTTCATGCAGAATGTTGTTTTATTTATTTACTTATTTATTTAAGTTAATTCTACAATAGTAATATATATCTAATTCTTACTTTTATTATCCTATAGTTTATACCTTGAACCCTTATGATGCAATTGCTAAAAAATATAAATAACAATTTAATGTTTCTAACAAAATAATTTAATATTTAATTTAAATTTTTAAAATAATTATACAAAAAATCTCTATAAAAAAAATAAAATCTATCAATCCCCTCTACTCAAAAGATTATAATTTTTTATAAATTATAAAATTAAAATATTTAATTTAATTTTTTATAACATATATAGTTGAAGATTAAAATTTATATAAATTTTAAAATAAATATATAAAATCATGTAATTGGTGGGAAACCAATTTATTAATCACCAATTAATGCTTCATTGCAATATATTACCTACGACCAGTAGTACTAATAAGTTAATAACACTTATTCAATAGAAAAGGTGCAAAATAATAATAATAATTAAAAAAAACCAAAACTTCCAATCGTGTTTTTCTAAGCGGACTTCAAAATCAAATTAAATCCATGGAAATGTAAAAGATGTCCATTGATCCCATTTAATTTTTTACTTTGTTGCTGCTCTTGGTGCAGGCGATTCTGCGAGAATATCAATACTTTTACATGCTATAGAATTGCTCAAATCGGTGGCAAAAGCATTCGATCTGATTGCAGTTTCGTAATTTTTGTCCGAAACACTCAAGTGAGCTGCTTTTTTCGTCAAATTTAGGCTAGGTTTCGGGGAGATCTCGTTCCATCATTAATTTTGCGTTTTTTTCTGAATAATTTTATGTCAACGCCCTCGACGATCAAGGACTACGCTTCCAGGTACATTTATTCTCAAACTTACACGTTTATTAAATTTCAATTCCCTCTGGAGATATATATGTTTATGTAAATCTTGAGATGGGCAGTCCTAGGTCTATAGGTTCGATTCGCTGTGTTATAAACCAATTTCAATTATGCTTTTTTAAGTATGGCATTTGGTGTATTGTTAGTGGGACTTAAATGACTGGTTTTAGATCGGCGATCGTTGTGGGCAATGAAGAGATCTAAACTTTTCGGCAGAATCCGTGTATTGCAGGGGGTGCAAGGGCTGAAAGATCAGAGCATTGAAGTGACACTCGGATTTATATAGTCAATCGAGCAATCGAATTTGGGGTTTGCACTTGAGTTCTCCAAGTGTAATTGGAGTTACTCAGACAGTTGACAGTGGGGATTTAGGCGTTCGCAGGGGCATTAAATCTGGAATAAGAATATAAAGTTGGTGAAATTATTTAATTGTACACTGCAATACCATGGCTTCTCCAGTTCCTCCAGGCGAGCGGCCTGGCTATCCCAATTCTACAGGATATCCTTCTCAGAGAGCTTTTACACCCGTGCCTTCAGATCCAGCAGGAGCTTTGGCGGGTAGCATGCAAAATCTGAATATCAATAGGCCTCCCCCACCACCATGGGCTACTCAACAAGCTCCAAGGCCAGGTGCAGCACCCCAAGGTATGCAGAATTCTGGTACTCCATTTGTTCCAGCCGGGAGTCGTCCTATGGGCACGGGCATTCCTTCCACAAATACTCCTCATGCTCCGCAGTCTTCGGCTTCACCGTTGGGTGTCATGCCGTCTGGGTCTCCAGCGGCTAGACCTACAGGAAGACCTGCTGTCAGACCTGCAGGTCCAAATTATGGCGGTCCACCGCCTGTATCAGGACCGACTAGTAATATGGGAAGACCTGTAACGACACCTTTTGTCCAAAGACCCAATGCTCCACCTTCTAGGCCACCTGGAGCAATGCCAGTGCAAGATGGGTTGGGGTCCCCGTTTGCACCTGGATTGAATTTGAATTCGTCTAATCAAGGGATAAATGGAACTTCGCCTTTTGTTCAGGGGGCTCCTCCCATGCGGCCTCCTTTCTCTCAAGGAGCCAATCCCATGCATCCACCAGTTGGGCCCCCAAGAAGTTCTGGGCCTACAGCTGCTTCAGGAGCTGTCACAGTTCCAAATGCTCAGCGACCTCTAGCATCAGCAGTTCCATCACCACAATTTCCTTATGCTAGCCATAACCCATCATCTGCTCCACCAACTACTTTCCCTGCTCCCGGTCTTGCTCCATCATCAGCGCCACCACCTCCTTTTGGTGTCGCAAGTCAGAGAGGACCTCCATCATCCTCTTCTTTATATGGAGCTCAGCCATGGCGGCCTTCATCTCAACAGCACAATTATCCAGACAGCTATGTAAGTATTTGAGCACCGTATTGTTTTGACATTTTGAATCCTAAAAAATCATCTGGAAGCTTTTTAAAAAAATGTCGGAAAGAAAGAAAATTTGGTATTTTCCTTATTTAGAAAACTTACCACAGCAAACATTTTTGTGTAGCTTTGCACTCCCCAAATTAATAAAATGAGCTTTTTAAAAAAATGTCGGAAAGAAAGAAAATTTGGTATTTTCCTTATTTAGAAAACTTACCACAGCAAAAATTTATGTGTAGCTTTGCACTCCCCAAATTAATAAAATGAACTTTCACATATCTCAAGGTTATATAACTGGGTATTTAAATTTGCACAAATACATATAAAATACAAAATTGGGCTTAGAGTGTAGTTTGCTTCGTTTGTTTGCCCTTCTCAGTTATGTTGCCCTTTTCCTTGTCATGGCTTGTCATTTAACAACATGCAGTGCATTGTTTTGTTCACGTATATTTAGCTACCTTCTAGCTTTTTGTCTCTTCATAGCTTTCTAATTTGGTATACCTCTTACTTCACAGTTGTTTATTGTCCACTATTCTATAATCATTTCTTCCTTGATTGTTTATGGTGTTGCTGTTTATCTTTTGAACTTTTAATGACGTTTTTCTTTTTTTTTTCCTTTTCTGATTCAGACAATTCAAAATAGTTAATTGTTTAATCCTCTGTATTCTTTTTCTCTGTTCAATTGTTTCTGTGTGATCCCCTTACCTATGGTCTTTTGGATAGGTTATAGGTATTGCTTTTCTCTGTTTTAAGGCATAGTTACTATTTTTTGTGGAAGTTGCTTTGAATAAATATTTGTGCGTGGAAGTTTTTTATTCGTCTAAGCAGTTTTACACAGATTCTTTATCCTGATTAGGTATTACTTACTTAGTAGTCTAACAATTAACATTCTTAAGAATACAGCTCTGGAACAATTGCATTCACGTGTTCTGAAAAAATAGACATTTCCAGCTACAACTTGAACCAGAATCAATTCAGTTCAATATGTTGTTCAAAATTTTGATTCTTTGAAATATTTTTTCTGCAATTATTGTATTTTTAATATTAGGATTGTGGAAGCTCTAGGTCTTTCATCTAAACAGTAAATTTCTACTCTATTAGAAAGATAACCTTAATTAAGCTGCAGAATAGCATATTACAACAAAGAACACGATCTCTTAGAAAACTGTCTCCGACAGCAGATATTTGTTGCTAAGATTGGGGAAGTAATAATTGATGCCACTTTTATAACTTGCTCTCATTCAAATAAGTGCCAGTAGTTGGATGGCTATTAAGACACATATCTTTTAATTGACTAGCCCATTCCTAAGCAGCTACTAATCATTGTATTGGATAATGCAAAAAAAAAGATTCCCTTCCCTAAGCGTGGTGCATAATATAAGCAAAAAAGTGTACACTGGAAAGCTGCTAACAGAGATAGGAAAGGGTCACCTAAGGTGACACGAAACATGTCTGAGACCTAGTAGAGACTGCAGCAGCCTGGATGGATTTTCAGCATGAGCTGGAATAAATCCTGGCATATGGCTTGTTATTTGTCTCTGGCAACCTTGATACCTCTGTGCATGCATTAGACCTTTTTCCAAATCTGTTGAGCTTGACCCTCAATATTTTCATTTTCATATTATGTTTTGTGGTCTGCGAGGCGGATTCTGTCATTGCTTTTTGTATTCGTTTTTTACTCCTCCTTGTCCATATGCTGCAGGTAGGCTTCAACTCTAGGAAATTGTAATGAAGCTTTATAACAATCACATATGTGTTGACAATCGTTGATGATACCCACCAGGGTTCTTTTCACCATCTTTCTAATTGGCAAATTGCCTTAGCTGGAATGAAACATTTTTTGCTATTGTCTGATGGATCTGGGACACTTCATCTCCCTTGAGGGCATCCTCCACTTAAACATCAATTTACTTTCCTTTCTTACTACGCACCATTGCACCTTTTTGGCCATTCCTGCTACAAATATGAGAGGAGACTTTTTCCTTGGTTTCCCAATTACAATATCTCTATTCCATGACCAATATAATTCTGTCAGGCACTTCAATTTGTAAATGCATTGCTCTCTAGGTAAAGCTGATAGACGAGAGAGTTTTGTACTCTGCTTCATTTTCTTGTGTTCCTTTTATTATGATCTTGTATTGTTTGATATTATCTTGGCAAGATGTTTGAGGGGGTTGATTGGAGTGGACTCTAAGTGATTTTTCTAGCTAATAACTTAGCAAAAGTATATTATCTTTCCCTTTGACACACCAACCAAGTTGATCATATCCAAGTCCAATAAATTTATAGCTTTCTCTCATATATTTATGATCTTTTATTCGTTGCTATTCTAATATTTGGCAACAAGGTTGATGATTAGTAAAGGTTCTGGATTAATGTTAATTTTTCTATTTTAAAGAGATTTAAATTATCGGGCATCAAGAATTAAATGAAACAGAGCTATAAATACTTCCTTAGTATTGTATGCAAAACTATTGCTGCTTGATTAAGTGATGGTTAGGTTAGTTTTCTTATCGCATATAATTCCTCCCACTTCGGCATTTTTAGTAGTTCCTTTGTAAGGTCCATAAAATTCTAAAACCAATTAGGATTTGAGGCTTATGAGCTGATGGAGGGTTGACCCTTCACGCTCTGCCTTTTAATAGGGTTGAACTATGGACTTACCATCCTCTTCTTGTAGGATATATGTTTTTTTCTATTGTGCTGCTAGCAACTTTTAAATTTTGTATATGCATTAAGTTCTAATGAAGAATTTAATTCTTAATGTCAAAGCAGAATAGTATGTTTTATTATCAGTATTCATGGTTCAATACTTTCTTACAAGATTGGTTGAAAATGAAATGCATGTGCTGCATACCCTAATGAAGGATTTGAACTTTGATGATATTTTCATTTTACATAATGTATTTTGAGTCACGTAGAAAGTGCAAGTCATGGAAAAGTTAAGTCCGAGCTCCTGGGATAGTTGGGAACAATTTCTAGAATTAAATTTATCCTATGAATTATGTTTTGTAAATGTAAGAATTATCTCACCAATGATTTCATTGAACATCAACAGACTGCATTAGTTATATGACTTGTAGATAAATGAGCAGCATATTTAGTAATGTAACTTTATAAGGGACAATACACACAGTTAATTTACAAGTCTATAAGTGACAATACACACAGTTCACTTGTAACTTTACAAGTTAATTATAATGGACTGGGGAAATCTGATGTCTTTGACTTTATAAGTGATCTGGAAAACAGTAATAGTAATCTGGTACAAAGCTATGTAGATGGTTATGGTTTAAAAAGGAAAACACACACACCAACGGGTTATGGTGAAAATTACATAAAACAAAAACATGGAAAGGTGAAACATTCTTGGAAATTCAATCATCCTGTCTACAACAAAATGCTGCAGGAAAGTTCTGCAGATAACAAATGTTGAATTGATGAAAAACAAATACATTAAAAACTATCATGATGCAATTATACTACAAAGCAGTGTTTTAAAAAAGTTTTTAATAGTTAGACTTAGCAGTAAGTGATTAATATTTTTTAAGGAGGTTGTGTTCTTTCCCAGAAAGTTATTTATATGTTGAAAATTGTACATATGTCATTGTGCAAAACAAGTAATAATTTTCTTGTGTCAAGCTAGAAGAATTTGGCAATTAATGAATGCATAAACCAAATCCCTAAGGAATGTTCATTGATAAAGTTGCAGGATGATTTTTATTATTTGGTGATGGTCTATCTTTATAGTTCACACAATTCTGGGAACCACTCATTGGGAATCTCCAGAATAGCAATGAGAGATCTGTTGTAAAAGGAACCTTCAAAAGTTAAAACATGAAGAATAACCTTGAATCTATTGAAAAAGCAATCTTTAAAACTTGAAGAGTAATCTTTTTTTAATTGAAAGATGCATTAGAAAGTAATGTTCCACAGTGTGAGGTGTGCTGTACCTATAGAAATGTCCAAGTTCCAGTGTGCCAATTTGAGGGTGTAGTATCTCAGCTTTGCTAACAAATGTGAAAACCAAAAGGTGAAAGTTGGTTTTAAGGTCCTGGCCTGGCTAGCTCTCCTTTGGGTGAATGAGAATTGTTGAGAATTAGGGAAATATGCCTTATATATAGTGTTCAACTTTTGTACCCTATGTTTTGATCTCCTTGCCAAGCTAGCTAAGTTACCAGTTTGGGTGTGGATGCGGATGCAGGTACGAGAACCTGGTACATGGATACACAATTTTTCTTTTTGGGTTTTGGGTGCGTTTGGGTACGTTTATATATATATATATATTATAAATTTATATATATACAAAATTGTCCCCATCCACGTGCATCCCCGGAAGGCAATGATATGCCCAGCATATGATATCTCCATTCATTCAATCTGTCGGTGGCCTCTGCATATCTCTTTTTCCCACTTGAATCTCTATTCCCCAACCACAATGTCTCTGCCATGGCAGAAGCTCTGGGCCAAAGACGAGCATCTAAAACAGTCCCATCAGCCTGCTCAGACCACAGGCTCGCCTCTCCCCTTAAAACAAGCTTTGCTTCCTCCTCACTCAGCCCATATGTAATATCGTAATCATATATTCTCTGCCATGTCTTGAATGGCCCACACCATGACCTGCCATTTTCACCTGCATAGTTGAAAGGATTCTCCGGGTCGTCGCCAATCTGCTTATTGTAGCGGCTATCGTTGCTCACAAAGTCACCATGGCCACAGTCTAAATAGTAGAAATGTGACGACGAAACTATGGTCCGATACCCAACTGCTGTATCCACGTGCTTCCACGTGCATCCGCTCCCGAATCAGCTTCTGGATGCTTCTGCATCCGCCTCCAGCCCCTAACTGAGCGCACCCAGTAACTTAGAAGATTAGGAGTAAATGGAGTCTTGCAATTATAATCGCTCATCATTGAAATCTTCCAGAATATAATATATATTCTTTTTTGAGGCTGTAGTATCTCAGCTTTGCTAACAAATGTAAAAACCAAAAGGTGAAAGTTGGTTTGTGAGGCCCTGGCCTGGCTAGCTCTCCTTTGGGTGGATGAGAAATGTTGAGAATTAGGGAAATATGCCTTATATATGGTGTTCAACTTTTGTACCCTAGGTTTTGATCTCCTTGCCAAGCTTAGGAGTAAATGGAGTCTTGCAATTATAATCACTCATCATTGAAATCTTTCAGAATATAATATATATGCTTTCCAAGGACATCATTATAATGGTTTAACAGTTCACGACTGATACTGCGATATGTATTGAACATAGAAATCCATCAATCGTGGTATAAACTTATGGATAATATGTGCCAGTTTTGTATAAGCTTGTACGTGATTGGACCTTTTATGCACATTTATGGAGATTGAATTTTTAAAAAATATATCTGTGAATTTCTTTCTTAAATTTTTGTACAAACTTTTCCACCCTGTTTTATAGCCAGGTTTTTGAAATTGGCATTTTCTGTGCTCTTATCCTTACCCATATTGTGGTTAGCCAATGTACTATATCAAAGATAATCGATAAACAGTATTATACTATTAGGTACTCTGCAAACTGCAAACAAAAAAATGCCAAAAATTAATGTGTCTATTAAATATGATCCAAATAAATCCAATCTCCATGTATTATACACTTCGACTTTTAGAGTATGGACTGCTGGGAGACATTTTAAATTAATGAAAAAAAACCGAAATTTTAAAGATCGATTTCAAAACTTATACTCTTGGATAAATACCCTTTTAGATTAAATTAGATGCTTTCAAGGCTTCAAGTTTTGTATTTGTCATGTCTGTCTTTTATTTTGCTATAGATAATCAATCGGAGTCAAGGTACACAGTCTAGAAAAGTTGTTGAGATGCCAAAGGCCAGACAGGGTTTAACTAATCAATTGGGAGAGTCCAAATTATATTTTCTGTCTTTGTTTCTTTCTAATGGTAGAGTCCATCTAAGTTACAATTATAATTAGAAATGTTTTGCAGCTTTCGTGTGTGAGATGGTGAGAAACAATGGTGACTGGCCATCTGACTATTAACATGATACATTTAGAAGTATATGATAAGGAGACAGGGAATAGGAGGGGGTCAGGATTTCAAAGAGTGCATTCAGCATATTAGGCCACAAAATGTTGCATATCACAGGAGAGTGATACCCAAATTGTGTATGGCATTCTTGATTTGATTCTCAACTTGATGCTCAGATTAGTTTTAATGTCTTCTACTTTATTGCCATTCGTTTTAGTATAATAAACTCTTACTATCTCTAGCTTCTTTGTCAGTCATAACTGATAAGGTTTCTTTTACCAAACTGAAGGTGCCAGGCTATGAGTATCCCCTTTGACAATCAGCCTTTCCCATCCTTCACTGGTGTAAATACTAATTGCAATTGCTTTACAGAGGTGGAGGGAGGGATGGAGAAGACTCCCTTTATGTGGATTTAGACTGGAGGTTTTAATTTTAGAACTAGTGTGAGTGTGGATTAAGAAAGAACATAATATTAGTGCAATGTCCCCTTTTTGAAATAGTATTTAATGATAACTTATAATAATAATATTTAAATATAAAATAATAAAAATAAAATATCATATAATATAATTAATTTTTTTAAAGTTTAATGAATGGTCAAAAGGCATGAAATGGAGAGTTGTGACTCCCTCAAATGTGAGTATAAAAGGGAAAAGAGTTAATTAGAAAGGGGATATGGAGGATGGAAAAAAGAATGGAGCATGGAATCAAGAAAGGGTTATTGGAAGAAAAGGAATGGGAAGAGAAAACAAAGTGGCTCCTTCATAAGGCAAATATTAGAAAGGTTGTAATTGTGAAAGGTTGTGAATCTTTCGAAGGGCAGAAATGATGAAGAGTTGTACTCTTTCAAAGGCTGGTAATTGTGAAAGGATGTGACTCTTGCAAAGAGCAGACACGATGAAGGGGTGTGCATTTTCGCTCACATTGGAAGATATAATGGGGAGATGGTTTCATTTGAGGAGGACATTCAACAGAGGTCATTTTGGAAAATAATTTATTATTCTCAAAAGGCAGCAATGGAGGGTGGTGATTCAATTCTTATGAAAGGTGGTGGCCTTTTCACCAATAAAGTATAAAGTAGAAATCATTCCAAGCATTCAAGGATCACTAATCAATCATCACTCATGAATCCTCTAAAGAAATCATCGATTACCAAATCAAGCAAACAATCAATCAGCACATCATTCTATCAAAACTGCATTCATTCAATCATCATTCACCAATATATTAAACCAGCATTCATTACATTATCACTTATCAGTCATCCAATCAACAATCACTTAATCATCATGATTCACTCATCAATACCTCAAATCACACAATCAATGGAATCCATTCAATCATTCAACAACAGTCCATCAAACAAGTAAAACTGAATGATCAAAGAAAAATAAGCAGAAACAGAATTGAAATCAGAACTGAAGTAATATTAACAACAGTGCTAATCAAGAGATAAAGGTGATAGATAAGTAGAATTATAGATCTATGCATATATGTTCATGCATTAGAGATACTTACAGAAATTATTGATCCGCATGAGTAATCTAAACGTTCTTTTTAATATAGACACGCAATGGAAGATTTGTATGATAGTCACTTTTGAATTTAGAGGAATGGATTGCACATAGGTAGGACAGCCAGTCTTCTGAGTTCACGAGACCCAAGTACACCACCTCGAGATGAATGTTATACTTGTGGGTCAAGGGGTGTAGAGTGCCCTTGGGCTTGAGGTCCCATTAAGTATGCCACCTTGGGATGGAATGGATGGCCAGCCTTCCGTACCCATGGGCCAAGAGGTGGAATGGATGGAATGGCGGCCCACTTTACATCTTCTCATAGTACAAGGGCGACGAACCTTGAGGCTGCGGTTTACAAAAGCTTCAATGAATTCCAGTGCTACCCCAAGTTTCTAGGACAGGGACGGTAGGGGAAGGGGAGATGAGTTTCCAGGACGGCAAATTTTTTTGCCAATTTTGGGGACGACAAAGGGGACGGCCCTATAAATATAGGGAGAATTTAGAATATTTAGAGAAATTTGCATATATACATTACATTCATATGAAAACATGGATAAAGCGTGCCATTCAAACATCATAGAACCTTAACATAAAACATTTCAATAGTCAAACTCAATACTCAATATGCATTCATATTTCGGAATTCATTGTCAATATGCATGTAAATAATAACATACAAAATTGAAATACACCCAAGAACGTAATTTGGAATTCATTGTCAATAGCAACAAGAACAATAGCCCACCTTCCAAATCGAAACACACTACTACCATTTAATTCTGAAACTACATCTCCAGCTCATTGTTAGTGGACTGATATTAATACGAACAGGTCTGCTATACAGTTTCGATCATGATATAGGTCTGTTACAGCAAGATGGCACCTTGATGCAACCTCCAATATTCACCAAATCTTCCATAAAGGACCCAAATCAACCCAATTCCAACCCAGTGCTGATGTATTGCCACAAAATGACATAAAAATGCATGTTCTAGTTCTGTAATGCACTTTTCAGTCTTCCCAACACCTTGTAAACAGTCTGCTATATGATTCTGAGCATGTAGCATGACTGCACCAACATTTTTAATTTCACGATTCTTAATGTAATGTTGCCAAATACTAATCAGAGGACTCCAAATAGCAGGACTTAGCTACGAAACAATAATAAGCATGTTAGGGCGAATTTGGAAGGAGGGACCCATTTAAAATTGAAAAACAATGAGTTTTATAAAAGAAAAATGTGTTTTTCAAGTGCTGATGTAACCTAACCCATTGGGGATGCCCATCCGTCCCGGGGACTTCAAAGGCGTCCCTAGCCATCCCCGGGACGTACGACTGTCCCCCAAAAAATTTCCAGATGTCCCCTGCAAAATTTTGAAAAAACAGGACGGGGTGGGGATGTCCCCTAGCCGTCCCCCCATCCTGGAAACGTCCCCAGTACAGGGACATGGCATTTTTATGTCCGGGGCGTCCATGGGTAACAGTGACAAATTCCTAATGAAATTATTATAGGATCTACTTTGAAAAGGCAATTTCTTATTTGGATTTCGACATGTAATGTTTATGGATATCATGATGTAATGTCAATTTCAATTGGTAATGTTATATTCCTAAATATATTACATTTCTTATTTTTTAATGGAAATTGTCTTTTTAGGGCAAAATTTAGGAATATCCCAATAAGGGACATTACAATTAGGATCAATATAATTCTTTTCAGGACTTTATCCAAACAATTTCAGTTTACCCAGTAACAAGTTTTAAAAAAAATCCCTTATACTAGTCGAAGCCCCAACAAATCTGCATAAGAGGCATTGTAAAATAAAACTTGAGTTATCAGATCTAGAGTTCTGTCTGGGATTGAGATGACTCAAATTTCCTTGGCCACCACAATTGAAGAATCTTTGAAAATTAAGCATTACTACTTGACCTGGTTCTGGTCATTCTGGTTATTGTGAATTTCTCCTGTTTTGGTTTTTGTTTTCCTTATTTTGATCTTCCTGCTTGCTTCGCTCTTTTCTGATAACTGGATCATCTGGACAGATTAAAACTAACTCTTCAAGATACAATCTTTGAATCCATAAATGGACAATGCATGTCATTTCTGGACTTTATCTATTTCCCTTTGCAGGGTAAACCATCATCCTTAGGCTTCTCTTGCTACCTGCACCTCACTGTTCATGATATCCCTTAAATCAATTAGTCTGACTCAATTTGTAATCTGTTTCAGAATCCTTTGCCAGTCCTTGCATGGGCTTTTCCCGTGCCAACTTCTTTGCTCCTGCTTCACTATCTTCCATTGCTTCTGGGTAAGTTGTTGCAATATGAATTTTGCTTCATCTTTTGATTCCTTTTGTTTTATTTTATTTTAAAGGTTGTATCCTATGTTACCCCAAGTTTCCGGGATGGGGGGACAGGGGGGCGGGTTTCAGGAATGTTTTTTCTTGGCCGGAGCAGATAACGGCTATATATATATTGGTGAATTTCAGAATTACATAACATTGTCACATTCATCAAATCAGCATAGAACATAGCATCAAATCAAATTATCATCTAAGAATACTAAAGTCTAAGAATAGGAACATAGGATGACATCAAATGAATCAAATGAGAGAATCAATCTACTTCTGGGTATTGAATGAATCAATCTGCCATAGCTGGGCGATATGCTTAGACTTTAGTACCCTTGCTTGTGGTTTTGGAGAAGAATTGAATTTATTGTGCCAAATCATTCTTAGACAGGTAGCAGCCATCTTGTCTGGGCAGTAATCAGCTACAACAGTATATTTCTGGGCGCTTATTGCTGCTATCAGAGCGTTATCAAAGCTGGAAACAATCTGAGTATTACTATTCCTCAACCCAGCGGCAGTCATTTCCAGCTCTGCGATATGAATATCAAACAGAAGTTTAATCTACTATCATTTTCAGGTCTGGTTTGTTGAACAAAAGTTTGAGTTTTCAGTCATAGTTGGATGCTAAGTTTGTAATGACTTCCAAAAAAATAAACTTTCAACATATGTTATGTTAAACATAACATATTTTGTTATTTTAATGACTTCCAACGCGTGGGGCCCGCGAATGGGCAAAAAATTGCCATTTATTAATGATTTTTTTGAATTAAATTTTATTTTGAAATTGGAAACTTCAAGCAGTCCCCGGTACAGTCAACACCAGCTGGAAACGCGTTGACCGTTTCTGAAGTTTCGAGGACACATTTCCGATTTTCCTGCTTGGGTGGGGACGTCTTGGAAACATTTCCGGCAGTCCCCAAGTCCCCGAAACAGGGACGGTTTCCAAAACCCGGGGCTTAGGGTCGGAAACGCGTCCCTAGGTAACATAAGTTGTATTCAGTCTGTACAGACAATTGGGTACTCTGGGATATGGCTTGGTCAACAAGTTATTGAAATCAACAGTAATCATTCTTGTTGCTCCTGTCAGAAATTCTATTTGGCTGTCCATCCTGATGTAACGTGCACTTCTATGCAATGTTACAACTCTAGAAGAAATTTTTGATACCAACAAAATTAAAATTTATACAAGATATGGGAGAAGTTTTAATCTCACTAGATTTCTTATCTGCTTATCTTGTTGAATTTGTTCATCTCAAGATGGCTTGAGATGAGTTCCCATGACCAGAGGATATTCTCCTGGGAATAACTATGTTGGTGAGAAGATCACAGAGTCCTTGAGTAGCTGATGTGAGCTTGAAAGACTAAATGATTCTCTCAGAATATACATTTTCCATGTTTATTGATTGCTAATGAGAAGATAGTTATAAGACATATTGTTCGATATATGTGCAATTATTTCACATGAATTGAAACAGAATCATACATGCTTGCTTCTAAAATCCAAGTCTCTGCTACTGGGTCACTGTTATGTGGTTATCATAATGCCTTATTTATTTTTGATTGAATACAAGTCTTTGCATTTTACTAAAATATTAGTTTAAATAATATTTGAACTTCACTAGAATGCATTGGTGACTAGTAAGTACTAATTAGTTTGCAACAACTTGTCCAAAATATCTATATTTATTCACCTTGTAATGTTTCCAAATTCTAATATTTCTCAGTATCTGGAATTTCTGTAATTCTTATCCAGTCAAGGATGCTTAAATATGAAGAATGACATTTTTTTTGTATCGTAAAATGCTGTAGGTACCACCACCACCGCCAGTAGCTGGAAATCAGACTCCAGGGATGTTTGGTATGCCAGCACCTCCAAGACAACTGAGTCAAACTGTTCCACCTATGCCTCCTACCATGGGCCATCCCCCTGGAACAGGTGTCTTGGGTATGGGACAACCAGGATCGCCTGCGGGAGGGCAAGGATCAGGACCTTCACGCATTGATCCAAACCAAATTCCCCGTCCAGTACCAAATTCAACACCATTAATATTTGAAACCCGTAGCAACAACCAAGCTAATCTTCCTCCTGTATGTCTGGATGCTATTCTTTTTGTTATTATCTGTAAGAGTTTTTGGGTTTCAATTGCCATGTCATTATTTTAGGACTTGGGAAAAATGCAGATTGTCTGTATTTCTGTTGTTTTCTCAAACTTTCTATAACAAGATGTACAAGGACTTGAAAGTTGGACTGATTTTTGGTTACTTTCCTGAAGTCGGCAACAAGTGATTTCATTGCTAAGGATACTGGAAATTGTAGCCCACGCTATATGCGATGTACAGTTAACCAGGTAATTATCCTTTCTCTTTTGTCATTGATATCTTTTGACTTTGTGAATTGAACATATTTATTTTATATTTATGCTTTTGTGGGTTCAACCAAGCCAGCGTCAAGAGTTTCGGTGTGGAGTCGTACAATTCTATTTTGCTACAAATTTATGAATAAACTGAAACTGTTTTTCTGTTTGATTATGCATGGTATGTTAACAGATACCTTGCTCAGGTGACCTATTAAGTACTTCAGGAATGCCTTTGGCTTTGATGGTGCAGCCATTTGCTCTCCCTCATCCTTCTGAAGAAGCAGTTCAGGTAATGTTCCATGGGATTTTTGTTGTTTGCCTGTTTTTCCAATTAAATTTACATGGAATGGTGTACAATAGCAACTGATGTTCCTACTGGTGTACAATATCATGAGCTCTCTCTTATACATGAATCATATAACCCACTCGCATTGGAAGAATATTAGAAAATATGCCATAGTCCTATTCCCTTCATAGTTCAGAATGATCTGAAGACTGTGATTCACTTTACTGTTTAAGTGGCATATGATGAAGGTTATATATATATATATATATATATCCAGTTTGTACGATGGAAAAACTCACTGGATATTGAATAGTGACCACTCGCATTGGAAGAATATTAGAAAATATGCCATAGTCCTATTCTCTTCACAGTTCAGAATGATGTGAAGATTGTGATTCACTTTACTGTGTAAGTGGCATATGATGAAGGATATATATATATATATATATCCAATTTGTACCATGGAAAAACCCATTGGATATTGAAGAGTGAAGATGGTTGTGTTGGAGCCTTTTCTGGCCTTCTATACTTCTTGTTTTAACCGGTGTGATGTAAACTTAATGCAAGAATGTTTCTGGAATATCAGGCCACTGGGAATTAAAGCATTTCATTTATTCTAAGAAATGCATTTATCCCAATTTATATAACTTGCATTCATGCAGGTAGTTGATTTTGGAGATAATGGACCTGTTCGCTGCTCACGTTGCAAAGGATACATAAACCCTTTCATGAGATTTGTTGATCAGGGAAGGCGATTTATCTGTAATTTGTGTGGTAGGTGAATCCTTGATTTTTTGCATGTCTTTTATTGTTTCTGTAATTACTAATTCTAGACTCGTAATTTTTATCTTCATATTTGGTCATTGTGTTGTTTTTTATTGTTTATAGGAAACTATAAAAAATTGTATTCTTGTTATGCAAACAGAGAGTTGAGACATGACACTAGTGTTGATTTGAAGACAATTATTTAATTGATGCACATTGTATAAAGTGATGCTAACTACAAACATATCTGTATGATTTCTCATCGATAGTGTTTGAACTCTCCATTAAAGACTGCAATACTTGCCAATATTGTTAAATATGTGAAGATGCTAGTAATTATCTGGGCATGACAGTAATGCCAAATATATGCAGGAAGTTTCTATGATGTGTTTTGAGTTTGTATCATAGTTCCAAGACTTGGACTTGGTGAGGCTGACTCAACTCAGGATATGGGACTCGGCAAAAAAACTCGGCGCAGACTTGGCGAACTGAAAACCCAAGAAATTCAGAGATTTTTGAAGATTTAAAACTTGTTTCATGCACCCTTTATTAAATAAACCTTATAGATACAGTAACATCATCTAATAGAAGCTAATTTGATCACATACACAAGTATACATAAATCACATAAGTATAAATGCACATTGTAGCTTAAGGAAATAACACACTTAGATATATACATATTGTCAGAGGTATACAAAACTCATGGAATATGAAATCCATGACATCAAGTGTTCCAAACAAATATCAAAACAAACACTATATGTCTGTGGCTCAACCGCTCAAAGGAGCATGCATCCTTCTTACGAAGGCATCTAAGGTAGGTCTTGGATGATGTAGCAGCCATTATATATATATTTTTTTGTATGAATATGCAGGGATTTGCAACAAGGGATATTTATTATGTAGATTTTTATGATCATGATTCATCATTGGCCTTTTTACTTGCTCAGACTTATTGTTTTATGGGTGTTTGGGGGCAACATCAAAACAAGTTTGAGGGTAACACCCCTTGCAGGGGTGTGAGGGTGAGAGAGCGAGGTAGAGAGATAGGTCTGGATCTTGGGGGAGAAAGGAGAGAGTGAGATAGAGGTAGGGGATGGAGGAAGAATGATAGGGAGAGAGATGGTTCTAGAGTTCAAGGCAGATAAAGTGAGTGAGATAGAGAGAGCAAGAGAATGATAGGAGTCTACTGATAACTGAAATTTGAGTAAGTTTGGGAATTTATAAGATCTTCTAAAACTTGGAATTTGCATTGTAACTCCTGGAGATCAGAAACCACTCTCAAACATCTTGACAATATATACAAACAATAACGAAAATTCGTAGTTGTTTTTACCTCTGAAATTTGAGGGGTTTTCAACCGTTTTTTTTTTCTATTAAATATAAGATGAGGACATTACAGATCAGTAGATTGATTACAAATGCTAGTAGCAGTATAACGGGAGTATTGTACTGTTCAACAGTAGATCAACACCTGTCCATTATCATAGTTACAAGGTAATTATAAAAGACTACAAAATACTACAAAAAAATAACGTCTCTTGTACTCGGTAGACTAGTATAAAATTCAGTATTGCTAATAGAAACAGTTAGTTATCCCTGATCTGACTGTCTTTAATGGTTTCCGTGAACCATCTTGTCCATTGTAAAGGGCCCTTTGTCCACTCGACAATTGCAATCTCTGCTCCTGGAATTGTATCAGGTACTGCAACAACAATTGGATCAGGTACTGCAACTGTTAGGGGCACCACAAGGTTTGCTATTGCTAAAGGTACTCCTTGGGCTGCTGCTACACCTGCATCCAGATTTTCTCGCTCTCTCTTATCCCTTCTCTGTTCTTCCAAGTCTGCCATAAAGTTTGCTAGCCCTAACGGGGTGTGTTCCTCAGAACGTCTTGTCTAAGTATAACCATGAGAAACCTCCCAAGATAACTCTCTTACTGTGCCATCCTGTGATAGTCTTTGAAATTTACGTTTGGAAAGCCTCAATGTGATTGTTATCTCCTAAGTAACATCATGTATAATGAGTCTCCTCAGAGACTTAGTAAGTGCTCTAACACTACCACTAAAAATATCGTTATTCCTAGCTTTCCAAATCAACCATAGAATCTCAGTGGAGAGAATAGACAAAAAACATTAGAATCTTTCTTAAGGTTAGGGACCTGCCCCACAATAACCTCCCAAGCACTGATATTACTGCCAATAGATACACCAAATAGATTCCGCACCTCCTTTGCAAAGATACAATCAAAGAAAATGTGATGTACAATCACAGGTAGTTTGCACAAAGAACATAAGCTAGCATCCCCATCCGGTTTAAGAATAGGCAACTTGCAAAGGACAAGGCTCCAAATAAAACATCTTTTCTTGGGCTCAATGGGTCTAGTCCAAATGCTACTGAGGATAAGGTTCTAAGATGGGAGATCAAGGTCAATGCTCCACTGTCTAGCTATGTGGTCAAGGATATTAATGCTGTCTGCAAGGTGAGAGTAAATGGATTTGACTATTACCAAGGGTAACAGAGAGCCATCAGGCCAAGAAAAACAGGTGAATCTATCAACAATGTAGTCACAAGCTATGGGGAAGGAAAAGGAAGAACAAGCCTCTCTAAGAACAGAATAAGTTCTCCATTGAGTATGAGGGATGCCAAATTTGGAACCAATTTCATTCCAAGAAATCATCTGACCATCTATAATAACATCACTAAAAGTATTAATGCCTTTACTAGCCCAACTCCTAGCCAAGCATCCTTGTAGGCTGTGTCACAAGGTTCGCCGAATTTTCGGCTTCAGGTTCGAAATTCGGCGAACCTGTAAAAAATTATTAAAGTTCAGAAAAGTTCGGCATCTGTTATAACCAGAGTAACCCGGGGACGCCCCCCCCCCCTAAAACCTAGCCGTCCCCGTCCCCGTCCCCCACGGGGGACTTAGGGATGGCGTTTCCTCTCTTTGGCAGAGCAGCCATTCCACCGTCGTCCCCGTGGGGGACGTCCCCCCGTCCCTCGTCCAGACGGGGACAAGGGGACTTTTGGATGTCCCTCAACCCTAAAGGGGATGCCCAGAAGTCCCCCGCCCAGGCAGCGTCAAAAAGTAAAAAAATAAAATAAAATACAATAGTGCCTTGCGTATCACTGATTGTAGGACACGTGTGTACAAGGAGAGCCCAGCAGCACGATGGGATGTAGAGCCAGAGGAGCCATCACAGATTGATGATGATGATGATGCTTTAGATGCAGGGCTGGTCAATGTTCCTTTAGAGACTCTTAACCTTGGAGATAGTTTTGATGATGATGACTTTGCCGACCCCGAGATGCATGATTAGAGGCCTCCTTGGCATTTTGATTTTGACATTTGATGTTTGTACTTGTTTTGATATATCATATATGCAACTCAATGTAACATTGTAATATAGTAATCATCTTTATGATGAGTTAGATACTCATACTTTTGATATTCATATTTAATATTTATTATGTTGATTAATAGAACTCTTATGCTGATTGGAGTATTTAAAATTTATTGTTCAATGTCCAATGCAATGTTCAATGATTCAATATATTAAGTTTAACAATGCAATGTTCAATGATTTTATGTCTTACACTCTTATATTGTTATACATCTTTTCATAACTACCATTTTAAGTACCACATGTATAGTATATACTATATACACCCCCTGTCCCCCGTCACCGTCCCCAAATTGAGGCCCCTTTGTCACCCCGTCCCGGAAACTCGTCCCCTCGTCCCCCGGCCGGTGTAACTATGGTTATAACGTGTTCGTCCAGCAGCCCGCCATTAAAGCGCTTGCCTCTCCATTAACGCTGCCATCGAAACTCTCTGTCCGTCGCCGCCATTGGAGCTCTGCTCGTGCGCTCATGGAAAGTTTGGACTGGTCATGGCCAAGAACTGTGAGAGGCCGCCATATATTATGCAATTCGATATTTAGTTTCGATTATTTTAGGGGTTTCCATTTTATTTTAATTTTAATTATCTGCGTTGAAATATATTTAATTTTGTTTGTTTTAATTTATTTTATAATATCAAATAGGTTTAAATTTAATTTTGGTTGTTTTAATTTACATTTTAATATTGAATCGGTTTAATTTGATTCAATATTTTATAAGTTTAATTTATATTAATTATTTTATAATATTAAATAGGTTTAAATTTAATTTTGGTTGTTTTAATTTACTTTTTAATATTAAATAGGTTTAAATTTATTCAATATTTTATAAGTTTAATGTATATTAATATTTTATCTAAACATTAATCTTTAGTATAGTTTATGTATTTTATAAATGTAACATCTTTTTACAATAGTTTTAAATCTATTTTAAAATGTTAAATTATTTTAATTTATTGGATATAGGTATTTATATTTTTAAAAAAATTATGTAAGGCAAATTTATTGTCGAATTTTTTTTCGATTTTTTGACCTTGCCGAACTTCATCCGAATTTCATAGATGTCAAACTCGAACTCGAACTCGAACTCGAACTCGAACCTTGTGACTTAGCTTGTAGGAGTGCAAGGGACTTGCCCTTATGTTTGAGGTTCCACCATAAAGATCTTTCCCCACACAATTTATTGTTCTTGCCAATAATTCCATTCCGAGAAATGAGATTCCTCACACAGTCCCAAGCTTCCCATAAAGATTTGAACACAACTGACGTAGATGGTCTGACAGGGAATTGCCCAACAAGCAGATCGCTAATAGGTAATCCAACCCAAGAAGGGCTCTGGTTTGGAACAGCCTTAGATATATTATAACTAATCAACACCTTCCAGGGCTCATTACCTTGCAATGCTTTGAAAATCCATTTGGTTGCAAGGGAAATTCCTTGCATCTTGAGATCCTTGAGCCCCAGATGTTACGAGCCATAATCAATGTATGTACAAATATATTATTTTCTAATGTGTATGTATAATTGATGCAAATGTCATCTTAAATAGGTGCCATCAATATTAATCGATATACAATTAAAATAATTCTTAGAAATAACGATATAATGTATTATTAGACTAATTAAATAAATCAATCGATAATCTATATGTATTAAAATAATGATAATTATTTAATATTAAATTAATAATTAAATGTGTCTCTTATATTGTCTCCTATTAATATTAAGTGTATTAATAAATCATTAGATTCCCTAAATTAATTATTGGTATAGTTTCCTAATTAATAAATAATTAATATTAAAGTCTCCTACATTGTAAATAAGGGGAGAGTTATAATTTACAAATATCACCGATGAAGAATTATAATTAATACTAATACCACTAATAAAGAGTTTTATAATAATTAAATGCAAATTATTAATACTAATAGTATAATCCAAACGATGTGACTGGTCATCTTTATATATATATTGAGTGGGCAAAGACATTATATCATGGGAGAAAAGGAAGAAACATTAAGAAATAATATGAAAAACTTGGGAGAAAATAATAAAGGAGGAAATGTAGGAGGAACTCAAGGGAAGGAAAAAGTATAAAAGGAAAGTAAGAAAATATTAAGACCTTACATTGGGACCACCGAAGGAAAATATAAAATAAAGTATAAACTATTACTTGCAAGATCAAACCAACATTAACAAAAGTAATAAAGTTATTTCATTCATTACGTAGGAACAAGGAGGTGTTAGGGAATAGAAAACCAACACAAAAAAATAAAGGCATGTCCTCTTAGTAAGATGAAACACATGGGATTTAGTTCCATTTCATTTATATATTAAATTAAATATATGTCAGTTTTAGTTATTCTGAATTATATTTTAGTATTAAAAGAATTAGGAAATAGAAGAATTAATTAAGGAATATAATGGATACTCTTCAAAAGGAAGAGAAGATGGAATAAGATTGCAACTATGGAAAGTATTTATGAATCAATGATAATAACAAAATATTATATTTACATTCTATCAAGACCAGAGGTTTTTATATATTATAATTTATTTAATATATATAGGAATTATATCAATTATATTATAGAAGATCTCTTTTACTATTTGGCATAAGTAGAGAAGGTTGTAATGTTACCAAGGAGGGGCTTGTCTAAATCCAAGCAATGGCTATCTATCCCAAGATAGGGTAGGGGTCAGAGTCTTAGAAGCCTTGAGGGCAAGTCCTAAGATAGGATATGGGCTTGGACTTGTAAACTTTGAGGGAGCCCATTGTAGTTGGTCTCTAGGCACCTTGGATTACGTCTACTCTTCCCTTCATGGAGTTAAAATAGTAATAAGGTTGGATATGAGTGTTAAAGATAACTAAATCTAATGAGATAAATGACTAATCCTATCATGGACATTACAATCCAAACCCTAATTAAGAAACTTAGGATAAATTAAGAAAGGTCCCAACAGGGGACATTACACCAGACCCCCCATGCTCTTACTCAGTACACCATGCCCATTTTACTACATGTCTCTTTTTATTACCTTTGTCATATGACCAAAGAAAATCTCTAATTTGCTTCTGAAGATGGTTAAATTGATACCGACTAAAGAGCCAAGCAAAGGAATAGTAGATGTTGTACGATGATAAGTTTTTTGACATACCTGAATTCTTCTTGCCAATGAAAGATATTGTTTTTTCCACTTATTCAAATTTTTATCAATTTTCTCTTTGAATCCAACACTACATTTCCTTAAGGTTTGGACTAATAGCAAATGGAATACCCAAATGTCTAATCTGGTGAATAGGGCCTCCCCATAGTATTAGGATATTGGCAAAGCATGTAGGAGGATGAGCATCCCATCCAAGGGTAATAGATTTGGGCAGAGAAATTTTACACAAAATAGATTCAACACAAAATAGATCCACCTTATTCATCAGTGAATCAACAATATGCCCTTGAAGACTAATCAAAATTGCCGTGTCATCCGCAAAATAGATATTGGATAGATCTTCATTGTTGGGGAGGGTGATGCCTTTAATAGGTGAAGATAACTTAGCATCCTTTAGCGGATAAAACAAAGCATCAACGACCAGAACAAAGATGGCAGGTGCAAGAGGACACCCTTGTCTAATAGATCTAGTCAAATTAAAAGTCACATATCTAATACCATTCACCTCAACCATTGCATTAGCATCCTGCATTAGAGTTTTGCCCATATGGCAGTATTGCTTTGGAAAGCCAAGTCCCCCAAGCATCATAAAAATAAAGTTTTATTCTATGCGGTCATAGGCTTTTTCAAAGTCAATCAACAACATAGCATCAGCCTAGTTTGAGTCTTTTGCCCAGCTCATGGCCTCCCAATAGGTGAGGAGGTTTTCTAATATATATCTCCCTTTCACAAATCCAGTTTGCCCGGGGTTAACAAGTTTTGGCATGACGTTCACCAACCTTTTGGCCAAAATCTTAGCTAGGATCTTATAAGACACATTGAGCAGTGTTATGGGACACCAGTTTTTCTTTACCCACAATGCTTGTTTTTTGCCCATTTTTACTTGCGTCGATTGCTATTATCCCGCACGAATGGTTTTAGTCCAAGTTTTTCTTAGATTCTCTTTGGTGTTTCTTTGCATGTTTTTGCGACCTCAAACCCGCGCTAGGGTTTGTTTCTTTGTGCTGTGCTCAATATTTTTGGCTATCGATTGAGGTTTGTCTTTCGTGGGTTTTCAAGCCTGCACGTTTCCTTCTTTTTCTTAAACGACCTCCATTTCCATTGTATTGCTTGTGCCCATGTTTTCTCTATTCGGCCAGATCATGTCTAGAGTATGTAGCACATGAGAAGGGTTTGCTCCTGTTTGTCCTCATTTGGGTTTCCACAATTTAGAGGGCTCTCTGAATTTTGTTAGTTTTTCTAATTCTTCTCCTTAAAAAATTAGTGGTAGGTTTTTATAATTTTTTCTCCTTAAACAATTCTGGATGGGTTTTATAGTTTTTCTCCTTAAAAATTTTTTGGAGGGGTTTTATAAATTTTTGCACAAAAAAATATTCTGGGGTTTTATAATGTTTTTCCTAAAAAATTGTGGGTTTTGTACAATTTTTTCCTCAAAAATTATTTTGTACAAAGGTTTTACCGTTTTTCCTAAAAAACGAAGTTTTGTATGCTAATTTGTGTCTCGGGTTTTGTGCTAGCTACTCATTGAGGTTTTTTTTCCTGGGAGGGTTTTTTGATTTTTTCCACAAAAAGTCATGATTGATGTTTGAGTTTTTGGGTTTTAACGATTTCCTCCTAAAAATTGTATGTGGGTTTTCATCAATTTTTCTCCTATCATGTTTGGTTTTGATTGAAAAATCGTGTCTAGGTTTTTGCAGTTTTCTCCTTAAAAATTGTATTTCGGTTTTATAATTTCCCTCAAAAAATTATTGTTAGGTTTCTATTTTTTTTATGATCTCAGCATTACATTGAGGGTTTGGCAATTTTCTCCACAAAAATCATGGTTTCTTGCAATTTGTTTTGGGTCGTACTGCTCATCTGCAAAAAGGTTTAGCGTTTTTTCCTCAAAAACATGGTTTCAGTCTTAGAAAGTTGTTCTCAATATCTTTGGCAGCAGGGAGGGACAATTTTGTTTCCCAATATTAGGTTGGAAGGTTTTTGGTTATCTTGGTCATTTACAGAATCAAGGAGGGTCTTAGTAGCAAGCTCATTTTGCATAACATTTTGAGGAGAATGGTGCAGCCTTCTCTATGCCTTTTATTCATTTTTGACCAGAAGACCTGCAGATTGACTTCTGTTTGGTAGTTATAACAATGACCATTAAGGGATGGTGTTAAAATATTGTAATGTGTCATTAATGGTCATCTTAAGACTTAGTTAGTTTAGGTAGTTTCTATTTTTGTCTTCTCTTTATGTTTGTTTCTTTTAGAAATATCGTAATTTAATTGCCTTTATATTGTAAACTTCGTTTTCATTATTGAATATACAATTACCATTACATATCTCTGAGACTCGGCAAGTCTTGCCTAGACTCGACTGAGTCCGGTCCCCTAGACTGGGCGAGTCTTGGCAAGTCTTAGAACTATGGTTTGTATGCTATGTTTGTGGAAGCTAAACTCTGTGGTGCATACACAGACTTTATACTGACCTTTACTTGGAAAAGTAATAAATATATGTGGCCTTCAGGAAGGTTGAATTTCAAGGTTTTAGGGTAGAATTGGATGTGGGTTAGATATTGTATAGAGATGCCCTCTCTTTGAAGAAAGAAGGCACTTCAACATTAATGGATTTGACATTGGCTGTAATATTGAAGGTTGATAGATTAGCATGCATCCACACTCCGATGAATATATGAACCTGGGCACCCAATTCTGATACTTTCCCATACAGATTCTTTATGTACCATATTTAGAAGCCCAAATGTTGGGAGTAAAAGGCAAAACCTTTTTCATCCCGCAGTAATAATATTATTACTCACTCTTTAAGAAATAATATTTTGATTAAATATACTTTTGTAGAAGTGTTTAAACACTATAGTAGGTGCACAATATAATTCATAAACTGGATTTAGAAGCCCAAATGTTGGGAGTAAAAGGCAAAACCTTTTTCATCCCACAGTAATAATATTATTACTCACTCTTTAAGAAATTATATTTTGATTAAATATACTTTTGTAGAAGTGTTTAAACACTATAGTAGGTGCACAATATAATTCATAAACTGGATAAATGGGCCTTTGTTATTTATAGCTTTTACACTATTAAACTTAGCAAAAAGATGGGGACATATTGTAATCACTGTAACAGTGATTAAGGTGATGAATTTCGGGAAGAAAACTGTAATACAAATAATGGGCCCAAGAATAAGAAGTGTTAGAATATGTAAAATCTAGCAAGCAGTAATGATTTACCGTTTCAGGCACATTTTACTAAATGACCCCATTCTCTGCGTGCTCATTTGTGATTATATGTTACTGCAACCATGAGCACATTGAGGACTGTATGACAATCATTTCTTATGTCCTCCCTCAATGGAGATATGTATGACAGTATAAGATATTAAGAAGTCGATATTCTAGTCTTGTTTTATCTCTGGCTATTTCCATTTTTATAAGCTCATGCTTGAACTTACTGTATATTGGAGTAAATCTTTGTTTTGGTGTCTCCTAATCATTGTCATTTGGGGTCTAATATCTAATACATTACCGAAGTATGAATCCTATGAGTTTTACTAGATGTCCAAGATGGAAAGCTAGAGTAGATTTCTTTGTTGGATACGCTCATGACAGATTGTGTTGTTACTGTGGGAGCATAAAAATGAGATTAAATAGGTTTATATGGGCTTAAATTTCTTTGGATGCTAGAGATGGTTGGATGTAGGGTATAGGATGGTTTCTGTTAAGCATTGGTAACAGGCTCGTCAGAAAAAATGTTAAAGTTAACAATTGTTCAAGTCTGAGTAAGAAAAGGGTACAACAGTGAGACCCTTTAGATATGCTTGTCCATGATGGGAAGCCAGAATAGATTGCTTTGTTGGACCACATCCATGATAGATTGTTATTAACTTTAAGAGCTTTGTATCGGCATAAAAAAATGTGATATAGGTTGATCTGGGATCAAATGACTTCAACAATTAAAGATGGTTGAATGCTTATCGTAGGTTGAGTTTTCTTGAGCATTGGCAATAGGTCTAATCATCGACTGGGTTAAAGTTGACAGAGAAATGTGTTATGGAGTGTGAGAAAGGGTATAATAATGATGATGGCCTTGAGATAGATGATGGATATGCATGGATAGGGAGATGAAATAGTGGGACAAATATTAAGGTCTTAAATGTGAGACATGTGAAGCAGGAGTCCGCAGTAATCAATTGATTATGTGTGCCATCAAGAATAAAAGGTGATGCTTTTCATATCCAGGAAATCTTCCATACAGTTTAAGAGTTCATGGGGTTCCACCTAGATCAGTGTAGTAATGCCCTGTGTCACAGCAGTGTGCTGGAAATTTGCAAGTTGGAAAAAATCTTATTTGTATTTTATTTTAGATCTTGACTGCAGTTATTGCAAATTTAACCTGTTGGTGTTTCATTTTCTAAACTACTAAATTACTAATTCCTTTTATAATTTCCTATTAACAATTTTTTAAACAAGTTTTTTTCCTTGTAATGGTAAAAAGAGAAGCTAGCGCTTAATGTAAATTATCACTGATATATTGATGAATTCTTATAGGTAGATTTCAGTAGATATGTTGTAGGTGTGACTTGAGTTGAGTTATGTAGTTTGTATTACTTATGCAGGCTTCAGCAATGAGACCCCTCGAGAATATCAGTGTAATCTGGGGCCAGATGGCAGACGACGGGATGCAGATGAACGACCAGAGCTTTGTAGAGGAACTGTAGAATTTGTTGCCACAAAGGAGTACATGGTGAGATTTTGTAGTTTCTATACTCATGGATGGTGGCAACACATATTTCTTATGTTTAGTGTTCTATACTACTGCAAGATTGCATAATGCATATCTTTTGGGATTTTCTGTAAGTTTATGCTATTGCATTGTTAGTAGCCAATACATGATCAGTTGTACAATAAATATTGTAGTCATATTGATTGATAAATATTCAATACCTAAAAATATGTGCTCTTGATCACGTAAATTGAATTTTGTTGTATTGCTAGACATATTTTTACATACCAATTTCTCTAATGATTTACTAATGTCGTGTGTCCTCGTCATAGCCTACAGCACAACAAAGAAAACACTATGGACTATATTTCTTAAATATTGTTTTGTCATCTGTTTTTATTTATCTTTGAATTCAAACATTACAGAATTCATGTTTCATACACAATATTTGCTTCTAAACATAGGGTAGACACCCTTCTTGGAGTTTGAATTGTGTTGGCAATGGTCATGGCCCATCCCCTTCTTGGATGTTTGAATTGTGTTCGCGATGGTCATGGCCCATCCCCTTCCTACCCTTCTCACTTAAGATAACTGCGATGTCCCTGATATGTCGTTTGAAAAGGGGAACACCTGCTTATTTGGTGTTAAAATTGGGATACCTTGGTGTCCCTCTGCTCTTGCACCTTTTGAACGGCAAAATTAAAAGTTGAAGACTTCATGTGAGCTTCTTGTGACTGAAATTGGACTTTCTCAGGGGGGATATTAGAGACGATGGTGAGGAATCTAGGAAGCCTTCTAGTCCCACACTTAAATTTGTCACATTGTTAGTATAAGTGCTGGGAAGGTTCATTTCTCAGACGAACTCCAGTTGAACCAAAATGTATTTACAAACAAATGGTGAACATTTACTCTGGCATTGATTAAGCTATACAGAGGGCATCACAGGTTGCAAGCAAGGAATAAAACACACAGCCATAAATGAAAGTCAGGTGCCTGTGGATGGGAACTTGAAAGTGAAGTTGTGGTGGTCTTGAATGCCAGCTAAGAGCATTGGTTTGGATGGAGGTTAAGACACCAGGAAACTAATAAAGCATGGGAGGTTGCTCAGAAGAAGAGATCCTTATCCCAGGCTTTCTGGAACAAATACATTATAGTATTATACTGTTCAAGGTTAATCTATTTTGAAATTTTCTGGTCAAATGATGTTTTCAATGTGCCTATGAGAGTAGACAAAATCCAAATGAATATCCATATGCCTACCTGGTCTCTTTTTGGAAAAAAAATGGGCAAACTGAAAGCAATTTTTTTTCAAAAATCAGGAAAAAATCAAGAAAAATATTTAATAAACTAAAAAGGTTATAATTATTAGTTTTAAAATATTAAAAAATAGTGTATTAAATTAAATAACTTTTTTTTTGATAGATAATATTAATGGGCCCTGACCAATATTTTATTAAGTTTAAATTTTTTGACATACTCAGTTCAGTGTGGGCACCGGGAGGAAAGAACTGAGTAAAAAAAAACCTCTGGTATAGCCCAGAACTTAAAAAGTTCAGATTTTCATTAATTTACAATTTCCTGCATAGAGAGGTTACGGGATTATAAACCATTGATTGTTGTTACCCGACTTGTTGAGGATTCATATATCCTCATTTACATACATCTCGCTAATCATGTTTTCTACTTTGCCTGCATCTGTTGACTAATATACATTGCATAATCAGAATTAGGAGGAATACCTCTCCTATTATAGGCATATTTGAAACACTTCATATGGCCCTCAGTTTATGAGGGATCCATACGAATTACATTTCTCACTTAAAATTTCTTTTACTTGTATGGAGTGGATCTCAAATCTTGCCCAGAGCTATATGCCTGTTACTGAAATAGTGCCAGTGAGTGAAAACTGCCTGTTCCTGTAATCAGACATAAACCAGACTTCCATGTTGCCATCTTTGTTAGATACATCCATTACAAATAAATGTTACTTTGCTGTCTTCTATACAGTTACCTCTGCCATATTAGTATAACCAGCGATACCCATCTAGTCACTCTAGCCCAAACTAAAATAGCTAAGAAAACTAACCGATGTTAATCACATAATTCATATAAGCCATCTAAACATTGTTTAAATTCAAAGCACCTTTAATCAAATACTAAATGGGAATGAGATTGTGAATCTCAAAAACACATAATTGCTAACCATGCTGAGTTGAATCCTCTCAGCCATATCTCAGCAGCGAGGAATTAGAAATGCATTCATATATATATATATATATATATTTATGTATATATAACTGATCATGACATAATAAACTTCCATGCTCAGTAAGTCCTGAACCCTTCTGGATTATATGTATGAATTCCATAGTTTTTAAAGAGAAGAAATCATAATATGCCCAGACTAGCAAGACATCTATCTGAATCCAAAGTATATGTGCCATAAGATAAAACAAAGAAACTACCAATGATCAAAATAACAATCAGGGAACACTAAAAATTCGTCTTAATATAAGATGAAATAGAATAAATTAAATAACTTTTATTATAATCAAATAAAATTTTTTCCTTTACGTTTATAAAGAAAAACAATAGTATTTATTATTTTATAAAAATCAAAATATAACATGATTATAGCTTTATTATATACATATTTACAATTCAAATTCAAAATATCAAATATCACGTGCATGCTTAACAAAACTACCATAGATATTACAAAGTTGAAATGCTATATATTAATGTATCTAAAATATGTAATGTCCCCTATTTGGGACATTTCCATTTTTTGCCCTAAAACACTAATCCCAACTTAGAGTGAGAACTGCAATGTATAATAAATATTAATATAATATAATTAGAATTAGAATTCTTCCTTAATATTGTCTTGTCTTTCTCTTCCTTGATAGATCCTTATGTATATTATCTGAATCACTGATATGCTTATTCAATATCTATTCTTTATTGTAAATTATGTGATGTGTATGTGGGGCTCAATAAGGCTTTTCCCAACAATCCATCCACATTATGGCGCCACTTGGAAGATCATACAAGGCGCTTCGAGCCTCTCCATCAAGCCCAGGAGCATGGAATGACACCCACCATTTGGCCTCCCAGCCCCACTTGGGGTTGCTGTTCTTGAATGGAACCTTGTGCTACTTGCATCACTCATATGTACATTCTCCCCTTCATAATGGGATGGTGCACACACACACACACACACACACACACTTCCTATCAAATGGAAAACAAATAATAAACCAGCCAAATCCGAATGTCATGCATTATACTTCATACCAAAATATTTGATCAGCATATAAACTGCTGTCTAATTTAGTAATTCAGAGACTGCCAATCTCTTGCTTGATAGAACCCTTATTTACTCTTCTTCCTTTGATGATGTTCTGTCATGGTCTGTTGATATCTTATGAGTCTATGATTGATCTTGCTCTTTATAAACAGCAATGCTAATTGTGTTGTTTTCTGCTCTGCTGAATGGTATTTGCTTGTAATGATTTCTTACTTGGATTGCCTGTTGGCTGATATCTGGTGATCTGGTCTGCTCTCTTCTGAGCACTTCTTTAATTTCAATTGTTTCCTCCATTGATTGATTGCTTTCCCTCCGTCGCGGTTCCTCCCTTTATATCCTAGAGTCTTCATGAAGGTGGATGGGAATGAACACCACTTTTCTCAATCCACTGCTTTTCAACAGTAGTTTTTGTTCAATTTCAAACTAATTAGCCAATCCCTTTTTCTCCTGCGATTATGTGTTAATCCCTCATCAAGACGTGATTACTTCCATTGAATTGCTGTTATATATATATGATGATCACTGATGCCATTACTCAATAGTGAAGTTGGCCCTCCTATGGGCAAAACTTAATACTTCATTGTTTTCCTAATTCCCTTGATACTGGGTTGGCTGTCTTAAAGTCTTATTGGCCAATATGTATATATATATTGTTTGCTAATAATCCCTTGACTAAGTCAGCCCTGAACGTTAGTTAGCCCTAGCGTCATTGTTATATATGCCATGATCCGAGTTTAAAGACAGCAATATTAATTCACCCAGGCTGCGACCTCATACATTGGCAGGGAATATGACAAAGTACCTATATATTAAAATAAAAACTATTATGTATTATATAAAATCAGAAATATTTATATACATGAAGCAAAATCAATCACATGTTATTCTATATATAGGTAATAAAGGGCATCTATTTGATTTTAAATTTTTAATACCTAAACTTGGAAATTTAAATGATAAATATTCATCAGGGTATCTATTGAAGAAATCTGGCAGCTGTTCCCATCACATTTTTCTTGCCACTCCGCAATGCATAAAACCCTTGAAATCACACGCAATGTTGTCAAATTACCTATATATAAAATTAAACAACTTTTATTCGTATCAACATAAAACAATCCCTTTACATTATAAAGAAAAAACAATAATATTTTATCAAAATCAAAATATAACATGATCATAGCTCCATTTTTTGGCAAATTACCAACAGAGAGGGTGACTCCCATTCATTAAATATCAGAATAACTATAAGATTATAGCAGTCCCTTGAGCCCAAGGTGACTATCATGAAGCCAGCAGCTTGAATGGCATCACATAACCTCTCAATTTGGGTAGGGGGAAAAGATTGCGTAGATGCCTAAAAGCATATGTCTGCATTCTGTTCTTGCCCAAGCTTTCTCTCATGAGTGTGATTGCATCACCCACCAAACCAAGTTTCCGGTGCTCGCTTAGTATGGACAGAGCTTTGCTGCACTGTCTCTGTGTTCAGGTAGGATAAACATGCTAATTGCTTGTTCACCCCATTTGCACCCATGTATCTCAATAAATTCTGTCATTGTTTGATTGGCTGCAACATGATCATAGCTTTATTCAAAATAAAAAATCAGAAAGTTAAATTCAAAAGATCCCATATCATGTGCATGCTAAACAAAACTACTATAGATACTACAAATTTGAAGTATTATATGTTAAAATATATATAATATAAAATTAGAAATATTTATGTACATGAAGCAAAAGTAAATCATATATATAATGGTTATAATATTTATGTACTTGACCTCTTGATCCAACAAGGTGGTTCGTACTCTATCAAAACCGGGGCCGTGATACCCTCTTGGAGCTTCATTGGCACTTTTCAACATCTCTCTCCAATATGGAGAGCGAACAACATTAAAAGACAACCCATTTGCATATAAGCATCTTCCCACATCAATGTCGACAATTTCCCGACTTTGATTTTGAAATGCAGTTTCTAGTGGTCCCTTTCTTTTGTGTGTAAGGCCAAGGGGTTCTTTTTCAGGCTCACGAGTAGCTGAGGTAGTAAAAAAGGGGTGGTCTTCTATCACAACATTTGTGGGGGGTTGTGTTTACCCTTGCTTTTTTTTACTTTTACTTCTATTGCCAATACCATCAGTTGAATTTTGCTTACGTTCTTCTCTCTCTTCTGCTGCCTCATGCTCTTCAATATACTTTAGTACAGTTTCATTGGGTATAGGTACACCTCTTTTTCCAGGGCATTTCTTGACTCCTCTATCGAGGTATCCACACAAATGGCCTACCACACGAAAATATGAGCTATTTCTTTCTACATCACAACCCCTACATTTCCAATGGAATGCACCACCTCCTGGAAGGGCTCTTATAATATGAACATGTTTCCACAAAGGAGAATCAAAGTGGGCTTCTATTCTTTGTTCGGTATTGCCTAATGAGGAAGAGGTAAATGCCATTGTAGTTCTTTTTCCTATGAGAAGAAATTTCAAATTGTATACATATTCATCAGTCAATGTAAAACTTAAAACTTTAAAGTTTAAAAGCAAGAGAATGAAAAATTATAGAATTTTTTAAAAAATGGCTATGATCTTATGGAGAATGAAAGAGAAATGAAAAAAAAAAAAAACTGAAACAAAAACAAAAAAAAAATGAAACAAGAACTTACCTCTACTCATTGTAAGCTTGCAAAGGTGTACGTATGAGGCACAAACACTTAAAGAAAGCTCACAAACCAATCTTCCAACTCCTCCTTGCACAACCAAGAACTTGCTCTTTTGCTCTTGCATAAGTCAAAATAACCTACTTGCACACCACAAATGAGAATGAGAAGCAAAAATTAGCCTTTCATAACCATCTTTTAGGGATCTTGCCCTTTTTCAATAAATTTTGTCAAAAAAATATAAAATTTTGCAAACTTTGTCACTTAAGTGACGTCCAAGCCTCAAAATTCGGTGCATATCGCCCGGGGTTCGCGATTTTTGGAAGTGGTCCGCCTGGGTTTGATCGTCTGGGCCTGCAGTTCGAACTGGGTCTGAATTTTCGAACCCTGCCTGGACGGACCCACAAGCAAACCGGACTTGGACCACGGACCAGTTCGCACCCTGGCCGGTCCGGAGGGGTCCAGGGGTGAACCCGGTAACTTAGCATAAATGGAATAGGTTTTACCTTTTCAATGTTTTTAGTGGTCAAAAACAAGGTTGGGATGTCCATTTGACCTTTTTAGGACCAAAAAAACTTTAAAAAAGTAAAAAAATTAAGAAAAAGCCAAAAACAGTCCAGGTTCTGTTGCAGACCACCAAATTTCTCCCGGGTTCGTCCAGTTTCGGAAGGGCCAAACGGACAGTCTGTGGGCCAGACCTTGTCTGAACCCACAAGAAACCGACCCCAGATTTGGGTGAACCTGGTATGGACCGGATCGGGACTCGGAGTTCCACAAGAGGACCTGGTAATGTAGTGGTTGACTAACATGTTCCCATTTCTTGTTTGAACCACGCTAATGATCTTCTTAGATTATCTCATAAGCAAGAAGGCTGGCAAATGTTCTAAGCCTGAAGTGCTGAGGTTTTGGATTTTTGAACAGTGTTAAAACCTTTGCAAATTTTTTATGGAGCACTTGATTGACTTTGCCCCTTAAATTGTTGTTGGCACTTGATCCCTGATCCATGCCACCTCAAAATACCAAGAAACTGAATATGCTAGACTCAGCATACTTAGAAATGTATTCACCAGCCCAACTGCAATAGTGTTATAATTTAGCAAACATATTTAAAGAGTTATTAATGTTTGCTGCTAGACTAGGGCTGGAGGAATATACTTTGCATTGGGAGTGTTCTATTAATTGGTATCACGACTAGGACAGGATGAAAAATCCTTGTAACAAAGATAGGTAGGCATTTAGAGAACCAAAGAATGGAATTGCATGATTGTGACAATTTTCTTTTAAAGATGGAAAAGACTGGACTGCCTATTACGTATGGGAATTAATGTGAAGTGTAAATGTTAAAATGACAGACGGGATGGATCAGATTCTGCATATATATGGTCTGGTGATGATTTTTTTAAATTTTTATTTTGTAGTTATAATTGAATTTGTACAGAAATTAGTTTGTAACAAAATTGATGAGAGGTTATTGTGAAAATGACTTACGTTGCATTGTTGGATTATGCACAGAGATAATCTTGTAGAGATTTTGCATGTCAGTATGCTATATAATGTTCCTGTTTGCTAGGTTCTCTGCAAAGGAAATAAACCGGGACAGCTATTTCTTTGCATGTGTGGTGAATGGAGGTAGCTTATGTGCAAGGGGCTGAAAGACGGGGTGTCAAATATGCACTATGACAATGTGTGGAACATTTGCTATTTCACATGAGCCTGCAATCTATAATATTGCAAAAGTAGAATATATGAGGAAATAATTATGCTCAGAAGGCCATACAGTGTTATTGCATGCAATTAATTGCACCATGTTTTAAGTTGTATATCGCTTTAAGCAAGAACAAGATTCATGTTTATCCCACCGTTCATTGAAATTCCATCACATTCCTTCATGCTTCTAGCACTCTCTGTGTTCTGTGTTGTTTCTTATGTCTTTTTTGAGTTTCTATTCAATATTTAACTGTACTTGTGCTCATTTCCGGAAAAATATTTCCTGTCACTTCTGATTTCTTATCCACTTTCTCTAATGTTTGTCTTATGTAGCTTTGATTTTCAACTATCAGCCTATACAGGAACTGTATGTTTATCAGGTCATAGTTGATATCCTGAAAAGTGGACAGAATTCAAATGATTTCAACACAACAGACGAATTACCTTATCTAATTTTCTTGCATGATGAATACAATGTTTTCAAATCTGCAAATATGAGGACTAACCTCAATGTTTTTGAATCTGCAAATATGAGGACTAATGCTTTGAGGTACTATACATTTTTATTATGTTAATACAAAATAGGATCCTACTTCAAATGTAATTTGTAATGGTTTTTATCATGATGCGCCTTTTGAATTCTTTTAGAAGAGGTAGATGCTTTTGTCCCGGAGTTTTGATCTGGTGAGATCAGAAATGAGGGACCTCATCCCCAATATAAACATTTAACACTAACACTCCAGTGGGGTTTGAACCTTGATGGCAAGAACAACTTTACCACAACATAACTACCACCCTATGCCAATACCAGCATCATGATGTGTCTTTCTGTTATATATGCATATGAGTTTATTTTAAATTTTTTTAATAGAAGCTTTGAAATTAGATATTCATGTGTTCTAAATTCAAATATTTGTTATTTACTTAAGTCAATTAACTGTTAGGGAAGGAATTGATGAGACTTCTAACAAATATTGAAAAATATCATTGCAGATCATCTTTATCCTCGTGTTTTTCTTTTCTTTTCCAGGTTCGGGATCCGATGCCTGCTGTGTTTTTCTTCCTTATTGATGTTTCTATGAATGCAATAAACACTGGAGCAACTGCTGCAGCGTGTAGTGGAATAAATCGTGCGATAGCAGACCTACCTGTAAGTCTTTGAACAAAATCTATAATCCATGTATGCTTTTCTTGTCAGCAATTTGAATATGTCTATTATTGTTGAATTTAAAAGTATTCGGAGCCTATGTTTAAATTGGAAGCGCAGGCAGATTGACTTTCATCTTTCTTTTGTCTCACTGCTTATGGAGCTGATAGAAATACAAATTAATTTTAAAACAAATGGATAATAACAGGATTCCTGTGGTATGAAGAAGAAATTGAAATGCTTGATATCTCTTTCTGGTTCTGTTAATCACATGCTATGAGATACCATCAATTGTTCTTTACATGCTGTTATAAGACTTTCTCAAAATTGTATGCGAGCTGTCATTAGAATCACTAAAAGGAATATTGCCCTTCATTCCATTGTGTACATGAGAATCATAAGATTAACAAGTAACATCAACTTATAAAAATAAAGTACATCAGGTGGATCTTAGCTTTGTGTTCAATGCATTGATGTGTTATGATGAACATAGGATTCTCATAGAATTTCAATGTTTCCTTATTCTTGCAAGCCTTGTTATGTAATTTTGAGTTTGTTTTAGTGCATGTTTTGGCCGTTTCCTTTGTCTTGCACCAATTTATGCATGATGGATCTGTAAACTCTAATTATATAAACAATCTCTATCTGTAAAGCCTATTAAAATAACCTAATATTTGATCTTTTTTTAGAATCCATGTAGATTGAAAGGCACCATCACAACCATAAGAATCGTCTACTCTTTAACTTTGAGCCATGTTCTACATTGGAGCCATACGGCTGGTATGGACATTTAATGTGCTGTATAGTTGCCTGTAAACATTTATTGGGCACACAATTGAATCTAGAAGATCATGGTGACTGGGGGAAGCTGGGAAGGTGGCTGGAACACTTTGATTTGAGATGGACTCTGAAATTATACTATGTCAGGTCATAATTATTAAGAGTACATGACCCATGAAACTATGGCCATAGAGATGATGTAAGATTGTAAAACACAAGGTACAAAATCAAATCAAATTTAAGTGTGGAGATATCAGTTGTTGTGCATCCAAGGTCTCAGTGAGTGACAAGTCAGTTGAATCAGAATAGATAATACTCAAACAAGATAAATGAGTCACATATGAAATTGCAGAAGAAATGCTCCATATGGTGCCTGGAAATTCCTTTCCATACTTTAACTGAAAATTATAAATAGTACAAATGTTTAAGCTTTATGTTGAACTGATTACAATATTCTACTTTTATAAAGACAGTTGATCAGGAACAAAAAAATGATTTTTTAATGGTAGAGAATAAGTATTTAAGGATTTTGCTTTTCAGATAAGATGTCTCAGGAAAAAAGATAGGAAAGCTTTTTGGGTATAAATTAACAGAGGTCATTAAGTTTTTCATGTTTAGCTAAATGTGTTGTGTTTATAGCAAGTCATTGTTCAGTGATTTATGCATCTTGGACTAACTATGCAATGGAGAGTATAGAGGTTGTACTATGTATTTTACATATGGGAAAATGGGGCAATATTTACTGTATCGGCAGTGCACTATGACTATTCTGACACAATAGTAACATTAAACTTGTTTTGTGGCCTTACTATATAAATTGAAGAATACACTGCATGTTCTTGTTGTGTCAAACCACAGATATTTGATAACAGAGGTATTTGATATGGTCTTATTCTAGCAGGTGTGCTATTAACAGCATCTTGATCAGGGGTTTTAGTGGGCTGTTGACGTTCCATAAGATAGTAATGTTAAATTCAGGCTATTATGGACACCATTATAATTTATTTTAAGTCAAACAAGGGGATTTCTTGGCAGGATGCATGAATATTATGCGATTAATAATTATCCAATGTGGGTTTGTTATGATTTTTGTCAAGTAATTTGATTAATGATTCATTACATTGCACAGGAGGGTCCTCAAACGAAGGTGGGCATAGCAACATTTGACTCCACAATTCATTTCTACAATTTGAACCGTGCTTTTCAGCAGGTAAATACTTTAGCCAAATCTGGTTCTTGTCTTCATTTTTAATTTTCATCATTTCATTTCTTTTGCAAGTATACAGCTTCTGATGGTAGAGATATGCAATTTTTTTTTTTGCAATTGGCTTTTGCAGTTTGTGCTTGAATCTTGTTCTTCTTTTCAAATGTTTAATAAAATGAAACATATCACTTCAATCTTTGGGTAAAGTAGCCTACAAATTGTTGACAAAATTAAAGCACTTTGATCTGCTATTCTTTAGAAGTAGATTAAATGAAATCGCACTTAATATGACATCTTTAAAATAATGGTGGAGAAGTTGAGGCAAAAAATACTGTATGTGGCATCTTTAAAATAATGATTGACAAGTTGGGAGACATATTCCTTTTGTCATTACAACTTTATCTTCACTCTGACAACAAATGAATTAGTGATAGATCATGGAATGAAGTAGTGATCTTAGATACAATTTCGGTCAATTACATCTTTTGTTTTTATCAAGATATGGATTGTATGTGTCATAATTGGGTGGTAGTACCCCAATGGCCACTTTGTTGTTGGTGATATTTCATATTATCTAAATTGATTGGGACAGACCAGGTTCATTATCATGGTATATTACTTCAAACTTTGAAATTGGTGCAACTGATCCAGTTGATTGACAATCATGATGTCTACTCTTGATGGCAATCATTTATGGTCTCTGTCACCTGAACAAAGTGATCTGCCCTTGACAATTTTAGATGATTATGATAGACATCCCTGATTTTGGTTGTTCACTGTCTACTCTTTACTCAATACAATTTTGTGATTGACAAGCTCTTACTAATTTAAGTTTGAAGATAGCTAGCTGTTTTGATTTTCATAATTCTGGAGGTGAAGCATCCAAACAAAATTGACTTGGATTTTTGGAGACTCTTTGCACAGATTGCCTACTGCTAATTCTGGTTTTCGCTATGATTTCAGCTGTGATTCTTACCTAATTAATTTGTAAAAGCCACCCTATTGCTAAGATTATTGCATATCTTGGCTTGGTCTTATGTAGAAACTTTCCAAACATTGCCTAATGGTGCTTTTAATTTTTCCAAATATTCTTATTTTATAAATCTGTAAAAGCTACCCTTTTGCTGAGATTGTCTGCACATCTGACATTGAACAGTTGGTGTGATGTTTGTTTGTGGCTTTTTATATGTTAAAGCCATGGTTTGTGTAGATATGTTAATGTCTGATTTATATTGTCATTCATAAATTCAAAAATAATTTATTAAATGAGTTACATGTATACATAGAAGATATATGGTCACTTCATATTAAAATTTAATGTAAGGAGAAAGTAAATAAATAATGCATTTTAAAGACTAAATAAGAGAAGGTACAAAACACACCCTTGATATTCTTATGTTCTTAACTTCTTTATCTTTAGGGACCTTAAAAGTCTCTAGTATCATTCTGTTGTTTATTCAAGAGAACCCTTGGGTGACAAATTTTCAGTCTTCAGATAAAAAATTCTATTGACTGTCTTGTTCAAAGAGGAAATGATTCCCGTACTACTGTAATACAATGCTATAGTACATTGTCTTTGACACTTGTTGAACATTTAATATTGGCAGTTTTTTAAAGAGCAACACATGGCAGGTTTTATGTATATGTTCACCTATGTCAAATGAGTCTTATTTTTCCTTACCATTCTAGGCTCTTAGAAACCTTAGAAGTATAATTCTTAAATTTTGAGAAGTTAATGTTTGATGTCACCTTCACATCATTTCAGATTCATTGTCTCTATTGGCTCCTTCTCATTCTAGGGAAATCATCTTAAGTTACATTGGACTAATGCTTGGCATGAAGAGATTCGATTTGGTATGTTTTACCTCTTCTTGTTGGTGTAGGCTTAAGTTTACTTAGGCTACCAACATTTTTCATTATTAGTAATTAGTTGCTAGTATAATGTTTAGTGCATTTTTTAATTTTGGTTGAGGTAGTTGTTGACGGTTGTTCCTGTGCCTCTTCGCACCTCCATTTACATTAGGGGTGCTTGTACATTGTGTATTATCCAATTATTCACTATTCTTGGTGAAATATCATATTCTAGGTTGATTCTCTTGGTTGTTATGAAGGTTGGTTTGGTGTGCAAATTGAGTTTCTAGGTGCGCTAACTTGGTATCAGAGCGATCAATATTGCAACCCCTTCCATTTTGAGAGTTTTCAGCAGTTTGTCAGTCTAAGGTCTGAGAGTTTTCACAAATTTGTTCTGTTTCTTGTGTGGAAGTGGTGAAGTATCCTGTATAGTTATCATCCACAATATAAATCTGTGAATTGGCCTTCTTTTGATTGGAGAAGTTTAATTGCTCCCACCAATATTTTATTTGCCTAAAGTTGGCTACCAATTAGGCTTTGTGCAAGACCCTTCACTAGTTTGTAGGTTTCAACATTAATTGTATTGTCTCAAACAAGCCCCTCGAGCTTGGTATGAGAAGATGGATATTTTCTTGCTTCCTTCTCGATTTACTAGATGTCACACCTATCCTCCATTTTACATTTAGAGACATGAGGGGGGGGGGGGGGGATCTTATTCTTGTTCATTTTATAGATGATTTGATTCTCACAGGGATTTCTGCTACCATGATTGAGGATACTCAGACAGCTTTGACAGAGCGTTTTGATATGACCGACCTTGGTCTATATTACTTCCTTGGTCTTCAGGATCATTAGTCTTTAGCATGTATTTCTATCTTTCAATTGAAGTATGCTTTTAATTTGCTTTAGAGATTTGGTATGGCTGATTGCAAGCCTGACCCTACTCCTTTTTAGTCAAGTGTTGTGTTGTCTACTAATTGCACCAGTCTATAATTGATGCTACTTTGTATCAGTAGTTGGTAGGTAGCCTTTTTTACTTGACACATAGTCGTCGTAATATTTCCTTTGCAGTTGGTCTTATTTCCTATTTCTCTCAAGTTCCTCATGAGAGTCATTAGACGGTAGCCAAATGTATTCCAAGGTACATTGAGGACACTACTCAGTTTGGCATTCACTACACATTAGGAGCCACTCACATTGTGGGATTCATTGAGTCCAATTGGGCTGGTGATGTTGATGATCAGAAGTTAACTTTTGACTTTGTTTTTTTTGTCTTGGTTACTGTGTTGCATGGTCTTGCAATAAGAAAACTGCTATTGCATTATCTTCGACTGAGGTTGAGTATCTAGGAGTAGTCTTGGCTAGTTAGGTCTTTGGCTTCGACAATTGATGGCTAGGTATTGAGGAGTAGCCTTGGCTAGTTAAGAGGTTCATATCTCTAGAAACTGAGTGGAGCATTCGCGTACTAAGCATATTGAGATCCCCATGCACTTCATTTGACATCTCATTCAATATGTTGTCCTTTCTTTGGAGTATTTGCCTACGAAGCAACAAGGTGCAAACTTTTGCACTAAACCTTTAGCATCTCCTCACTATCTTTTGTTGCATCAATGTTAGGGATGAAGGAACTTGTCCTTGGGGGATCTTGAGGAGTCCTTCCTTTCACTTTTTGCTTTTTGAGCATTCTCAATTTTCTCCCATTTGGAGAGGAGTTTTTTCTTACAGGGTTCTCCTTTTAACCGTTTGCGAGAAATCTAATTTCATTAGATTGTAGTTATGCATGGGTACCTAACATGGCCTTGTCGGGACCCATGTTGCATCCCATATTGCATAATAATCTCCCTAAATAGCACTTAGGGGGGGTATTGGCGTAGGCTTAAGTTTACTTAGGCTATCAACATTTTACATTATTAGTAATTAGTTGCCAATATAACATTTATTGCATTTTTAAATTTTGGTTGAGGTAGTAGTCGATGGTTGTTCCCGTACCTCTTCACACCTCCGTTTATATTCGAGGTGCTTGCACATTGTGTATTATTTGATTATTCATTATTCTTGGTGAAATATCATCTTCTAGGTTGATTCTTTTGGTTGTTGTGAATGTTGATTTGGTTGGTTGCTTTGAATTTTCTGTCTTTATTGTTCGACTTTTCATTGTGACCATGTTCAACCCAATGTTGTGAAGATTCACTCATGCCCTTGATATTTCATTATCAAGGAATGTATTCCTCTAGGAATGGATTCTCAAAGTCTCCCGTGTCTTCTAGAAATCTTCTCCAACTAGAAGGTTTGAACTTTTATGCCAAAAATCTAAGTAGCCGATCTTGATTTGAATTCAGATTCGGGTTCGAGATTCTAGTTCATGGGTTCGGTTCGAGATTCTAGTTCATGGATTTGATCAAAACATTTTAGGGTGGGTTTGGGTTCACTTTGGGTTGGTCCATACAAAGACATGTATGTATATCTATAATTTACTAATATTTATTATTTTTTAATTATTAATAATTATTAATAAGTATTAATATATATTAAATAATTATACAATAATCATACATTATATATATGTAAAATTTACTTTATTAAATTTTTATTATTTATTATTAAAATGATAAATAATAAAAGCTAAAATTATTATGAATTGAATACATTGGATCCTGGAACAAGTATTTGAATTGAAATACTTACATAATTTCAATGTTACAGGGTGTCCCCTCACCGCCATTGTTTCGCCGCCCATTTGTACCGGAGCGTTGTTGGGATGGCACGATGTCCCTAGAATGGATGTGGGGACACCTATGGGTCTCTTGATGGCCCTGGGGACGTCTATGCATCCCTCGTGGGCAGTTGGCCATAAAAGTGCATTTAAAAGAAATCATGTTTTTAAATTTTGTTTTGGGTTCCATTCATTCCCTAATTAGTGGTGGGTCCTATCTAGGCCCCTCCAAGTTTTATTTTTTATTCACAATTGCTTTTCTCATTGTTTGTTACAACAGATAAAGAAGAGTGAATAGGAAAGAAAACAGTGATTGGAGAAGTGAGTGAAAGGAGAGACAAGGAGCAAGAAGAAGAGGAGGAAGATTCTATACCTTTCTTGAAGAGATTTTTCCAAGCACAAGGTAGGGTTTTTTAGTTTTATTTTCTGATTTTGATTTGTAATTGTTTTTGTTGTTTCATTTTTTAAATCAAGATTTATGTTGAATCTTGAGGGAAAAATGAAGAATCATTATGATTCTTCATTTTGCCCTTAAGATTGAAAAATTAAAATTTTAAATTTTGTTTTATAATTTGAAATTTGTAACTTGTTATAAAATTTAAAATATAGAGTTAAAAATTTTTAAAGTAGGCTCAAACTAGGTGCTTATTGAATTTATTTTCATTTTGTGAAATTGAGTGTCACAATGAGCTCCCATAGTCATGATATGAGTGAGGATGTGATGGAAATTCTTTCTCATGGTGCAAGTCAATCAAAATATGAACTTGAGCATGAGGCTAGGGGGGATGAGCATGGGGTTGATCCAGAAGGCCAAACTAGTTCCATGGATAGTGCACTTGTTGCTACAGATTGCCCCTCCAAGCTTTTGGTAGAGTTTGCCAGGGGTCCTTACGATCCCATCTCATCTCAAAAAGTTTGCAACAAGAAGAACAACCCTAACGCCAATAGGTGGTGGCACAAGGAAATAGAGATGCAACATTTATAATACGGAATGGTATGGGAGCATTACTAGAGTTAATGCACACATCCTCTTTTAGACAGGAAAAGGTGTGAATCTATGTAAATTTTTGAAGGAGCCTGAAAATATCCACTACAAATTTGACTTCTACATGCTTTGGGTGTTCCTCAAGACACTGCAGTTAAGATGGCTACTACTTTGTCTGGTACGATGTCAGGGTTAGTCTGAGCCTCATGAACTTCATCAACTCATAGTGCTGTGGCTGAATCACGAGAGGGCACCGACAATGGGAAACACAAGATGCAAAGTAACTCCATAGCTGATTTGTTCAATATGCAACTCAAGGATCATATAGATGATGTCCCAATGGCATCCCATTTCATATAGCTTGATCTCTTTATTATAAAGAGATGATGTCCATGTTGGCGAGGGGAGGACCATCAAATGTGCCACCAAGTGAGCATAAATTGAGGACCACGATCTTGGATAACAACTATGCCAAGATCAAAGTTTTGATGGATATGATGAAGGCATGTTGGATGGATGGACGGATATTAACCATCGTCCCCTCATCAACATCATGGTTACATGTGTAGAGGGCCCATACTTTCTCAAAGCAGTCGGTTGTTTAGGGTATCACAAAGCTGCTGATTTTCAGTTTTAGGTCCTTAGGGAGGCTATTGAGGAGGTTGGGCCACAAAATGTGGTCCAAGTAGTGACAGATGCAACACGTGTGTAGATTTGTAGGGTAGCTTATTGAGGTATCCTACAAACATATTTGGTGCACTCCATGTTGTGTGCGTGCCATGAGCAATGCACTCAAGGACATGGGGAAGATTGACTGGATTAGAGGAGTGGTCAGTGATGTGAGAGATGTGCTAATGTTTATTCGCAACCACCACACTTCACATGCACTCTTCAAGAGCTTCATGAAGGAGTTCTTGAAACCAGTTGAGACCAGATATGCATTCTATTTCATTCTCTTGAAGAGAATGCTTGAGTTGCAAGAGGCATTACACCTTATGGTTATGACGAATGATTGGAATCAATGGGCTGAGGCCAAGACAATGTAGGGGAAGAGGATGAAGGAGATAGTGAAGACTAATGTATTTTAGAGTGATGCAAAATACATGCTCTCTATCATTGCTCCGGTTTTCCAAGGTACGTATCCTTGGAGAGGTGTATGAGTGCATTGATGCTATGTTTGACCAGATGAGGGCTGTTGTGCGAGAGAAACCCACTTTAGAATTCTACAATGAGCACATTCAGCCAATCATTCAACGTAGATGGGATAGGTTGAACACTCCCTTGCACATGGTTGCTTATGCATTGAGTTTGACGTGGTACATGCCTAGGCTTGGTAGAGTTACACCGTTTAGGATGATGAGGTGAAGGCAAAGTTCTTTAAGTGCATTGATAAGATGTATGATGCTGAAATTGCTAGCAAGATTCGTATTGAGTGGACAAGATTTTCCACTCTTAGGGGTTATTTAGATGCGGCAAAGGTCGATATAAGAACTATGGCACAGGAGGACCCAATTTTGTGGTGGAATTGTCATGAACGGAAATGAAAGACTACTAGACTAGCCATTCGTTTGCTATCTCAAGTTTCTAGTTCTTTAGTTGTAGAGAGGAACTGGTCTACTTATAGCTTCATCCCCTTTCTTAAGAGGAACAAACTTACCTTTGGGAGAGTAGAGAAGCTAGTGGTTGTACATAGTGTCTAGCATATCATTGACCGCAAGACAAGTGTGTACAAGGAGAGCCCAATAGTACGATGGGATGTAGAGCCAAAGGATCCATCAGAGATTGATGAGGATGAGGGTGCAATGCCTTCAGATGTAGGGTTGGTCGGTGTTCGTTTGGGCGATCCATGAGTCCAGTAGTTCCGGTGACGAGGAGTTTGCCTTGAGGGATGATTAGAGGCCTCCCTTCATTACATTTTGACATTTTGTGCCTATTTTGATGTCATGCTAGTCATTGTAATCATCTTTATGATATTTTTGATATAATAGAAATCTTCCATTCGCCAATTCGCCAATTTGATTTGTCAAATTGAAATTTTATATAGTATTATAATTGCTAATTAGTAATTTGATATTCAATGTTCAAGTATTTAGTATTGGGCATTTGCAATTTTGCTATTGTACTTCTTAATAGTCTCATACATTTTTTCATAACTAGCATTTCAAGTACTATATGTATAGTATACATAGCACACGTCCCCCCGACGTTCCCCCAAGCTTAGGCCCTTTGGTCCCCTGTCCCCCGGCCTGGTGTAACATTGCATAATTTCTACTTTTCCACACTAGTCCACCAGATTAGCCACCCACAATGTATATTTATTATCTATTGAGACAGCTTCAACCTGATGCAAGCGGGCTTAGATCAAGAATCACTCCAAGCACACATATTTAGGTTTTCAATTGAAATAGTCTTGTAATAATTCATCTGATGGGGTTGTCGATGAATTATACCCCACTTTCCTTAATGCTTCAGCACTTCTGTTTCATATGATGCCACCATTTCGAATTTGTTCCGTTCATATGTGGCAGAGATAATGACGATGCTCCTCCAAAACTCTCAAACAGATATCTATCCTTAATGATATTGGAATCACCAATGTCTATCGACTCTAAATATCTCCGTCAATATCTTCAGCTTGAATGTGGCAATCACTTATCTGATGAATGATTCTACTCCTGGCACCCCCTGATATTATTTCTAATGTGTTTGGATGATGTCAATTGATCCTTTCCTTAGGCTACAGTGCCGCAGTATCGAATATACACTTCTATAATGTCTTTGTGCTTGATTCTGAAGTTGCAATTTCATGCATCAATCCTCTACTTCTCCCAATGGTGATGACCGTTCTGGAACTCCAATCACAACTCCTTAGATATGCTTTGTTTGCAAACAGTTCTCAGAGGACACCTCTGAGAATTCTATTTTAAGTTCATTGTGTCCATTCACAACTCAAATTCTGCCTGGGTTCTACCGCTCACATCAAAATTCGCTTCAAGTTCGGTGAAGTTCTGCCTGGATCCTTCTCTGCAAACCCACAGTCCAAATGCGGGACCCGGGCCATATTTGGGCTTGACCGAATCCGAACCTGTATTTGGGCCAGACCAGACTGGGACTCTGGGTATCCACGGAAGAATTTGGTAACTTAGCCTGAAATGCGTAGACGACTGATTTAAAGTGTCAAAATTTATTCCATTCTTTATAAAAAATACACAGCATGGATTCACTTTCATGTTTTGACAGGTTTGGAATGTAGTGAAATACATTTGTACTTTTTGGAGTTTATTTGCATAAAATTTTCAACGTTTTGCCTACCTTCTGGTTACATGTTTGATGAAAATCGATACAAGTCTGAAAAACTCCATCTCTTGAGGTCTAGGAATTGTGGTTTTCAGTCAATTTTTTTTAAAAATCTCTTTTATTTGAGCTTACAATTAAAACTTAACAAACTAATGCTACTTCTCCATCAAATTTGACATTCATTATTTAACATATCCAGTTTGTCTATCTTTCAGTACCACATGGAAAATTCATATAGATTTTGCATGCCAAACCTATGAAAATAAGTAACCTATATAGGGGCAAGCACACCATTCGAAATAGGGTGTGTCTGTAAAGTTGTAAACGAATACAGATAACTATAGAAGAAAAATCTGGGGAAAACCTATGGTTAACCATGCGTAATCAACACTCGCATGTTTTTCACATCCTTTTTTTGCTGGTTTGAGGCACCTTTGACCAGCATTCATTGGCTTGTTGATCAAACCAAGCATTCCAGTTCTCACTAGCACAAGAATTTTGTGTTTTTTCTTTTCCTTATTAACCCTTCAATAGTCTTTTTTTTTTCATTTTTTCACCTTCAGGCAAACAGTTAAAATAAATTTTCAAATTTTTGTGGGCGAACATGAAAACTAAACCAGACATTTTGTCATACTCAAACTAGGGCATGTTGGCATGCATTTGGCATTCTTATGTGGTAGTCATCACTCCTCTCAGGTGTTGTCAAATGTGATCAACTGACTGATTGATGAGATTGGTCCTACATTAGCATTAATTGCAGCTGATGAGGGGGAGCCTTATTTAGTGTAGTGGATACCTTGAATCAGGTTATGGATAATCATGACCATGCTTGTGTGGAGCTTATTGTCGTACATCCCCCATTTGGGCACATTAGAGAGTGCAAAGCCATACTGGAGATGTCTTGACATACCCTGTGATGAAACATAGAGTTCATTTTACATTGGATTTCAATGTACTTGCTTTAAATGCTGTAGGGTGTTGTTGATCCTGTCTAATTATTACATTTCCTGATCCAGGGGCATCTATTCAGTATCTATTTTTCTGAAAACTCATGTTGCAAGAATTTGTGTTGATGATAATGCTTGTTTTAAGTTTTGAAAAAATTTGCCCAGCTTCTTTGGATCAGAAATGAGAATCTTTCTATAATAGCCTACTGAACAGAGCAGCAATATAAGGATGAATTTGAATTATTGATGAATTACTGACAGTCCTTTTGATTATAAGTGATTGGTTTGTAAAGTAATGCAGTATGGTTTTTGAATATATTGTTCTCTAAATAACATTATAATTGCATGTTGTGATATATGATAATAGGTATGAACAGTTTTGAATGCAACTATATTGAATGTTATTGTGATACTGCTATTAAAACAGAGGTTCAGTACATCTATCTTTTTCATAGTTTTCTTTCTTTGTGCAGCCTTCAATGCTTGTGGTTCCTGATGTGCAAGATGTGTACACCCCTCTTCAGACAGAGCTCATCGTCCCAATTTCTGAGGTTTGTGTTTCTGTGTTGTTGAGTCCTTTTGAATTTAAAATGTTTTACCATTTTTTTTCAAGTATAGCTTTTCAACCTTTATTCTATGGGACACATTAACTTTATCTGCTGTTATTGGACAATCAAATCTAGCTTGTGAGGTGAATATTGCTCTTAGCTAAGCCATCCAATTAGTTATGGCTTTTGTGACATCCCACAAATTTTCTGTTTCTTTGTTGAAAACAATACTTCTTTTTGGGAGGAAATGATATCTTTTTCCCAATTTAGTGTGGTTTTTGTCTGAGTTTTTCCAATTATTCTGATCTGACTTTTTAATTCATGTGGATCAACTATCATTTGTAATTTTGGTAACAATGGCAATTACAGTGTCGTGAACATGTAGAACAACTTTTGGAGAGTATTCCAACGATGTTTCAGCACAATAAGATCCCTGAATCAGCTTTTGGTGCAGCCATCAAGGTTGTTTTCTTTTCATATTTTGCTTTTATTGTAAAGTTTTTCCCTTCTGTATCTTTCAGCCTGGATATTTATGATAAGTTGTCTGATCATTATGACCAGGGTGCCTTTCTTGCAATGAAATCCACTGGTGGAAAGCTGGTAGTTTTCCAGTCAGGTTAGCTAATTTGACACTATTCAGTTCTTGTAAATAGTTTTGAATTGTATGATCAATCATGCAGAAGCTGCACAAAAAACCAACATGAGTTATTTATTTCAATAATCACGCTACCATATGTCCTTAACAATTTTTCCAAATTTAATATGTACAAAAGTCTTCCAACAATAATACTTTGTAATAGATTAATGCCATATGCACGAGGCATTTCCCATGGATTATGGCCATTGTGCTTTCCAGATGTCAATACTTGATGAACACAGCCTGTCCAGCAGTAGGGAAGTTTCAGAGAATCTCTTAAGAGTCAATCTTTGTTTCAATCTTTGACCTCAATGTGACTGCAATTTTCACTGTGGATGAACTTTTTCTAGAAATTCTGAAACACATCCAATAACTAATGAATCTATCAAAAAGAGCGTATTAGATGTGTTAGATAGTAGGCATTATTTCTGTATCGGCCCTGATTTATCCTTAAACTCGTCTATTTTGTGATCATGCGTCAACTGGGTGAATGATTCACATTTGAACTGACCTGTGTTTGAGTAAACTTTAATTGGGATGTGTCCGAAACAGAACCTGACAAAATACCTTATCTTGCTTGTAAATTGGATAGTGATGATTAAACTCCTGGATCCTAAATCATATACATGTAAAGAAGAATCTTTGTTGCAAGTTAATTTAGTGTCTTTTTTTATGTATATTTCGAACTAGCCTGCCTAGCTTGACTAGCATTGTTTTTGTTGTCCGTATGACTTACATTGACAATCCCTTCCATGCTTGTTATAAATGAATTTAAAAGTTTTCTAGTATTTCTCCTGTCCAAAATTTTATATATGGATTTCATTGGGTACATCCACTTCCGTAAGGATATCTTTGCATGAACCTGAATATTGTTTTTAACGAGTGTTTCGAATCTGCTTTTGCAAGTTAATTAAATATTTTCTATTGAAAGGGACATCTTGGTTGCAAGTTAATCAAATGCATTTTGTTATCCATATGTGCACTAGCTTGATTAGCATGACCAAAATTGTTGTTGTTTGATTGATTCTTCCATTGGCAACCCCTCCATGTTTGATGTCAATGTTCAAACAGCGAGAAGCAAGTTTTTCTTTTCAAATATTATTCTCATTGAAACTAGTACCTTGGTGGTTCCCAAATTCTTTTATACAGATTTCATAAGGTATATTACTATATACTATATCCATTAACAAAAGATGTCTTGTCATGTTCTGTGTGTTGTCTTTTTGCTTGTTATTTTTGCATGGGGAACATTCAGTTTTAATTTACATCATGGTCGAACCTTCCAGGAACACAGTAGTTATCACCCCATTTAAATTGTTCCTTTCTTTCTCAAGTTAAATGAATTCCCTAAGCTACAAGAAATGGATTGTTTTCGAGTAGACAAAATATGATTCTAAATACTGAGTTTTGTGAAGATGTCAAATGGTTGATGAGGATGCTAGGTTTCTTTTAATCAATTTTTAATTAACTTCTGTTAGTGTATTATTAGGTGAGAAATGAAAATAGAACTATTTTATTAAAAACCTCTTGTAGACAATGTGTATTGTCATTTGCTTGCCAATTTTGTATTTTGTATCTTGCTTCATTTTATAGCTTGATCATTTCATTCCATTCATTCTCAAGATAAGCAAATTCCTGTACAGTTTTTTGGTAACAATTATACAGGTTTCTTATGAATTGGGAGATAAAGTATTCTGACTAACTTTTCATTTATTTGTTTTATGGGTGCACAGTACTGCCATCTGTTGGTGTAGGAGCTCTTTCAGCTAGAGAAGCAGAAGGAAGGGCAAACACAATTGTTGGGGAAAAGGTAAGACGTGGTATTTAAAAAAGTGCGTGTAGATTCGTTTAGTTCAATAGATTGAACTTTACCGTAGAGTCTATTGCCCTTTTCATTAATATATTTCACATACATGCTATGGCTTAGCTTTGGTCATGGTATTGAAAGTTGTCATGTACCGAATATCTATGTTTCTTTAGGGTTCAATTGGCATTATGTAATGACTATCATTATTTCTTTATATCAGTGGTTTATGCTGTAATATTGATATATAATCAGATCATCTCTGTTTATATTAAGACAATGCTGTCCTTCATCAACTATATATGTGATTTCTTCGAAATAATTCACCATGTAATCATGGCCTTTAAACATTTAATGCTTGACGGCATGCAGCTTAGAGTACTAAGTTGTAATGTCCTGGATTAATTTTAAATTAATTAAGCAATTTAATAAATTTTCTGAAAAGGACATCTATTGAGGAACTTTTTTCTCTTTCCATATCCTTGAATATTCAGATTTGAAAATTCATGGAAACTTGTCAATTAAATTTCTCTTTCCAAACCCTTGAGTATACATATATTCACCAAACTAAACAGAAATTGCATTGAAACTCATGCAACTCATTTTAAATGTTTTAAATAGATTCTCAGGATGAAATGCATCATATTTGCTGTTTAATATTGCGACCAGTGGCAGCCAATGTCTGCAGCAATTTACTTCATAAACAGATATTCAAACTGAAGCAAAATCACTTTGCCAGAACTATGAACTGAAGGATTCTTACACAAACTCCACTATAAACATTTATTTATTAAATAGCAGAAAATTAAATCTAAAATGCAGCAAACCCACATCCTCTAAAGCTGCCACGAACTTCTGCAACACTTACAAACTCAAAAAATGAAGAAATCCTTAACAAATTAGCACAAAGATAACTTCTGAATGAAATTATTCTTTGGTAATCCTTGAATCTCATCTTAGATCACTTGGTGGTCCTATGATTCTCGTCCGTTGATCATGTGGAAACCTTCAAACTCTCATTCTACAATCTTCTTTTCAACTGGTTTATCAACAATTGAAGAAACAAGCATAAGCTTTGATAAAGTCTGCAACAAGAATGATTCAAAATGGAGCCAAATCAATGCTGAAATTACACAAACTCATGATTTTTTGCATTTACTCGCAAGATTTACAGGAAAAAAATGCCGTGAATTTTCAAAAACTTCTTGTTGAGTTAACGAGTTATTCACCTGACATTTTTAATCGGGAGTACTTGCATGTTTTGCGAGTTTTTGCAGCACTGATTTGAACTATTGAATGGTAGAGAAAGGTAATGTTATTTTGCAAAATATGCCTTCATAATCCAGTAATTTGTATCTTAACCCTACAATATAGTATGTAAGATGATATGCTGTAGAATTCTTGTATTCCTGTGCTTTATATAAATTGAATTATGTGTTTTGTTGAGAATGAAATATTTAAAAACTTTAATCCTATGGAATATCAAATTCTAATTCTATCTTCTATGCACATTAATTGTTATGGATTCATCATTCTTTTATTTATCTATTATTTTCTTCCCAATTTTGTATTTTGTATTACAGGAGGCGCATAAATTGCTTCAACCTGCAGATAAGACTCTTAAGACGATGGCAATAGAGTTTGCTGAATTTCAGGTAAATATGTAATACATGCTTTGAGGTGTCGGTTGTCTTTCTTTTTCAGTTTTGATGCCAAAATTGTCAATTCACTACATTTTATTCTTTATATAAATGCACCACTTTGCAATTAAAAAAAAATCCTTTGTGAGCAGTCACAATTGTTTTAATCACAACATTCTCAAATTTTTATCAGGTGTGTGTGGATTTATTTCTCACGAGCCAATCGTATGTGGATATTGCATCAATAACTGTTGTTCCAAGGACTACTGGTGGACAGGTACTTTGGATGATTACTGTAAATTTTTCATCGTATCCAATGTGATGCTTTATTGACTGTGTGCCATTCTTCAGGTTTATTATTATTATCCATTTTCAGCTGTTGCTGATTCTGCAAAATTATACAATGATTTAAGATGGAATATTACAAGGCCACAAGGGTTTGAAGCAGTTATGCGAGTAAGATGCAGTCAGGTAAAGTTGAAAGATTTATTAGATCCACTCATTGATTTGTGAATGTTTGATTAGTCTTCTTCTCAATTTCATCATAGCCTTCTTTGTCGTTATTTTCAGGGTTTGCAAGTACAAGATTACTTCGGCAATTTTTGTAAGAGAATTCCCACAGATGTTGATCTTGCAGGGGTCAGTATATGTGGTACTCAAGCTTTTGTTTTAATTGTAAAGTAGAGACTCTTTTACATCTGATATTGATCAATTATATGCAAGCTTTTCAGATGGCTTGAGAAACCTCCAAATTTCAGGACATTTATAGAGAGTTTTGTGCAGAAATGTATTACAGATCTTCAAGTCACATTTACAGAGAAAGGCTGGTTGGAGGGGATGTGCTCCTTTATTAGGAATTAGAATATGTTTTAATCTAGTTTATTTTTTTCTGCCTCTGACCATTGGTCAGGATGCCCAAGCTAGAGACAAATATTCTAGAGATGTGTCCATATATCTTGCATTTTCAGTTGCAGTGATGGACATGTCATGTTCATCTCTTGTCCATGAAATGTGGATGCATAACACAACACTGAGGCTGTGTACATATTTTCAATATCTATACTTCTCCGGTCTCAGTATGCCTTGCGATTGTGGTCCTTCCATGCACTTGTTAGAACTTTGGACTAAGGGACTAGGTTTGTTGTATACCTTGCAAATCCTAGGTCTACTTTAATTATTTAATACTTGTAATTTTGTAAATAATTGCTGCTGCATGGAACTAGGTGTATCTAGGATAACTCGCAACTCTCTCCTCCTAGGATTAAGTATGAAGTTTTTGTATACTTACCTTCACTACTCTACTGTGTCTTGCAAACCTTTTTTAAAAAGGAGATGTAATGTCCCTTACCGTACCTTTTTGTCTTAGATGGAGAAGTTTGAGTAATATCTATAGTCAATGCTAGATTGTTGTTTTTTTTATACAAAAAACAATGAACCATGTCCTTTTTGTACATGCAACAGTTTTTATAATTTTGATTTTGAAGGGTCTAAAGGCATTTAGAAGTTCTCTTGATATTCTTGTGGTCACAAACACTGTAAATTGAACATTATCAGAGCCACTTCCTTTGCTTTTGGCACTTATCTCTAATTTAATCATTCTTATTTGGACACCTAAGGTTCAAGTATCTAATAAACATAGCCTAATGTGAGATAGATAGGCTTATCTCAAAATCTGAGAGGCCATGCACTACTCACATTTTGGGATATACCTTTAAAAATGCAACAGTTAAGTACAAATGCAGTTTTTTTTTGCTTTCGTTAGCTACTGGAAGAAATAAATGGGCATTTTATTTTAGTTCCATATTAGAAGCATATCTAAGAAATCTGTTACACTAATGGTATGATTCCTAGATTTTTCATTTTCTTCAAGTGGAGGCTGTGAAATTTGTTGTTGTTCAAGGCCTGTGACTGAACTCCAAAAAAAAAAAAAGAACTTTAGCTTTGAATGAAAGTGATTCATTGATGCTTTTCCTTTCCGACTTACTTTTCTTGGTTTATGAAGAGAATCTCAAGATATTACTCACTTTTAAATTTTTAATTATTGTAGATTTATTTTGATGAAATAGTATCATCAGAAGTTTTGCGCTTCCAAGTATTCTTTGAGATTCTGATCTGGTGGATTTGAGTTTCGTCAACAGATTGACTGTGATAAGACCATAATGGTCACCTTTAAGCATGATGACAAGTTCCAAGAAGGTTCTGAATGTTGCTTTCAGGTAAAATTGCTTGAGACGGCTAGCATCATTGGTTAGGTTTACAATGGTATTATTTGAATGTAGATGGAAAGGTCCATTTGCCTGTGGAGATGGAGCTAGGTGCCTAATCAAATGCGATCCTTTTGTGTTTTGTTAGTGTGCAGTACTTTACACAACAGTTTATGGCCAAAGGCGAATACGTGTTACAACTCTATCATTGCCATGCACTAGTGTGCTGAGTAATCTCTTCCGTGGGGCTGATTTAGATGCCCAATTCACTTATTTCTTAAAACAAGGTAAGTTTTCTTTTAGTTTTTCTGTTGAATATGTCAAGATGACCAAGAACTTCTTTACCATTGATCTTTTCTTGTTATGGTTTTGCATCAAAGCTTACAGGGAATCTTGACTGCAAAGCACTGAGACTATGTTTTCTGATGCACTTAATTCTTTTTTCTGATGACATGCTTTCTTTAAATATTGCTATCCCTTGTTCTTCTCCTTTAAAACCAATGGCATGGGAAAGGTTGCAACTTAATTGGGTCTTTCCTCTATATGCAGCGGCCAATGAAATTCCAACTACACCACTTGCACAAGTAAGAGAACAAACGACAGGTCTTTGCATTAGCATTCTTCATACGTACCGCAAGTTTTGTGCAACAGCATCATCGTCTGGGCAGCTTATTCTTCCAGAAGCTCTTAAGCTCTTACCACTCTACACATTAGGTATATGCTGGAGAAGATATCAACAATTTTAAGTGGTTCCTTTCAAAATCTTTGAGTAGGCTTTCTGCTTTTCTTCATGTGTATAACTAATATACATGGTGTTTCATCTATTAGCCCAAAGTTTATTAGAAATTTTAGCATATATCATATTGTAATACTTAAAATACCAAAATCTTAAAACTTCCTTTGAGATAAAGCTCTCTCTGAAAGATATGTACGATAATATTTATATTATCAGTATTAGTTCTTTTTGATGAATGCTTAGAGTACCAATTGAAGATTAGTGGGCATATTCTTGATTATTGAATGTGTTCACCAGTTCAGTTAAATTTTGTGCATCTTTAGATAACCATTTCATGACATAGCAATGTTTTGTATTTTCTGATAGCTATATCTAGAATCAAGTCATAAGATGTGATTATTGCATACCTTCTTGTCTTCTTAAATCTTAAACTTTACTAATGCATAGCATGTTGTTTGGTTCATTTGAGTTCAATTTCTTGAACTGGGACATTATTTATTTCTTGTAAGTTACATAGATCTATTGATGTATAGCACATAATTTGGCTTATCTCCCTGTTTTTCCACAGCTTTAACGAAAAGCACTGGTCTACGTACTGATGTCCGCATTGATGACCGATCTTATTGGCTCACTCGAGTGGCATCTATTTCCTCCTCCTTATCTGTTCCATTAGTGTATCCTCGACTGTTTCCAATACATAACTTACTATCAAAGGTTAACTGTGTGATTTGTAATCTTTTAATTGATAAATTTAGTTTTTGCTATTATGATATGTTTGATGAACTAAATTAATTTTGAATTTTGCAGGACATTGGTGGTAGCATTTTGCCATTAACACTTCCACTTTCTAGTGAACACATAGATAATGATGGTATCTTTTTGCTGGAAAATGGGGAAGATGCTTTAATATATGCAGGAAAAATGGTCAGTCCTGATATGCTGCAACAACTCTTTGGAGTGCAGTCAGTTGATGACATGCCAAACAATGTGAGTGACTCATTTTCTCTTGCATGTGTTTCAAAATTAATTTTCAAGGCTAAGTTTGATTACTTAGACTTCAAATTTTTACAACTAAGATACATATTGTTATATATTTCTTATGATGCATAACAATTCATACCAAGAATGCAGGACTAACATATTGCTATATATTTCATGCTCAATGGCATTGCCATATTTGGCATGCAATATACGCAGTCCCTATGTTAAATTTATTAAATGTAATGGACACAATTGATAGGTAGCATTACTTAGTTTATAGAATTACAAAATGAACCTGTCATAGTATGTTAATGGCAACAGTCTGTAAAGGCTTGGCATTGTGGCCATGGAAGTTCGACCATGCAATCAAAGGGATTCCTAACTTTTCATTAAGATTAAATGCCTTTCATTCTTCTTTGTCAGGCTATGAAAACCCCTTTCCAAACTCCTCGCCAACTCCACAATTCACATGCTATCCGGTAGGAGAAATTCTAGTAATTTCTTTGTTATTTCCATCTGCAGCTTTCTTGCCCTTGTAGGGTGTCTTCCTGTCTGTAGTGCAAGTGGTTCGGCACTGTAATATTTGGGATGTAGAGAACATGAAATTAGAGCAACCAGGTGTCATTTTGTTTACAGTGAATAAATGAAGCAAAGGACACCTAATGTATCCATTTAATTTTGTCTGTTTCATTGTTTTCTTTCAATAATGCAGGTTCTATGTACAGTTTTATTTCTAACATGGCATCAAATTTCTAGATTTGAACATGAAGGTGTGGTACGTGTTTATGCTATTCTTTGGCACACATGATTTACAAGTTGCTGGTCATTTGGTGTGATCTTTTGTACCCCTTTTTGCAGCATTTAGGATCTGAGGTGATTTCAGATCCATGTGTTTGTGGCCACCATTGATCATTGTGGTTACAAAGATCTCAAAGGGATAGTGATCTGCCCATTTGATATGTGACTAGTTTGCTTCTCTGTGGGTAGGCAATGCTAAGATCACCTTATTATGGGTGTGATATTGTGGGGGGTGTGTTCTATTGTTTCTTTGCTTGTGTCCTTCGAAGTTTTTGTGCAGTCATAGGGTGGCATGGCAGCACATTTTGGTGCAGTCTGTAATCCCAAACCAAACAATCGAAACCATTTTGGCATGGTGTTTACCATTTATGTGTTGTGCGTGGCAATTGGCAGTGTGTTGGATGCTCAGGGTCACATACAGAATTGGAGGGCTATGCCAGGTGTTGTTTTGTGGCTCTGTTGAGCATCTCTTACAGGCTGCAGTTGAAGGTTGTGGGAGTGCCAAGAGGAGCATGGGAGATTGGAGGTGGTGTGAAGTTGAGTGCAACTTCAATGCATGTTATGTGTTTTTCAGAGGGTGCAGGCTGTAGGCTATCTGCAACAGTCACTAGCTTGCATCTGCATAAAATAAAAATACAGAAAATTGTATCAATGAAAAAAAGAAACTGCTTTAAAAACTGAAGTTTCCAATTGATTTTTAATTAAATCATTTTGAAAACTTTCTCAAGTTCATCCTCTTTATCTAGCATATTGCTAACTTGGAGTTAATGTTTGGGTGCTCCAGTTCCAGCCCCTAGAGGCTAGATGTATTGTGACTGTTAATGTTTTTGTCCCTCCTGGTGTCGATGGCTCCAAAGCGCCTAAAAATTGTTTGTGCAACTCATGTTCGAGGATGGTCTTTTAGGAGGTCCTGAGCTCCACATATTTGTTGTAGCTGGAATTCAGTTTCAGTACCTCTAGGTTCAGTCTTCCAGCCATTTTGCTGAGCTATTATCTTGTGGTTTAAAGTGCTATTTTGTGGATTCTTTTTTAGTTAATGCACTTTTTTTTGGCTTTGTTAGTACATTTTTGCAAAGTTCTAGAAGCAAGATCCAGAAAACTCGAAAACAGACTTTCCTTTTTCTCTCTTGTTTCTATTTTTTCTTTCAGTGATCTATCATTTTAGATAAACTAGATTTCCCATTAAAGGCATAGTAAAGTGAGGGGTGCTGTGACCCCATTACCCATGCCTTAGATTCAAGACCTTTCCATACCCATCTTTTTGGATGCTACTCTTCTCTTCCTACTCTCTTGCGCCAATCTCTTCCATGTACCACAAAGTATATTTGAAGGTTTGTATCTTAGGAGGATTTTATCAACTTGAATGGAAGCACATTTGCAGGTGTGTTGGACAACAAACTCACAGTTATGTCTATTGGTTAATAACTTAACTGTCGAAGTCCTTTCAAACAGGCCCATGTTGTTTATTCTCTTTTGTTAAAGTGGACAGCCCTTTCCTTTTAAAATTCTTGAGGTGGATGTAAAATACTAAAAATCAATCTGAATGTGAAATTCAGAAATAGTGTAGGCTTTGCTTGAACTCTGTTTGTTAGGTAGAGTATTCCCTGTTGAATGTATCCATTCTTGAGCTCTCCACCTAAGATAATCTCTACCACTACTACGTAACTCTAGACAAGAATGAGGGTTATATTTGAGGTAGTCCTTTCAGCCTGGCCTTTTAAACTATTGAGGTCATTTTGTGATGAAAAACCTGCAAGAAAACAGCTAAAAATAAAAAGTCAACGAACCAAATTATTGAAAGATTGAAGATTCAAGGATAAGGTATAAAAAGCAAATGCAAAATTAAGACTGAAGTTTATATTCAAAGAAAGATGTACCTTGAATCTGAAGATCCTCTTCTCCCATGGCACTGAGAGCAACAAAACCTCTGCTTGGCAGCAATCCTTTCCTGGGTCCAAGATATTGGTAATGCAACACAAGGCTTTGTATGCATAGCCAAATTAGTGCACAGGTCAATGTCTGCAGGCCGAGGAAGTGTAAGTATCAGATTTGATACTTGTATGCACCCAGTGATGAAGTTTGAATCCATCGAGGGTAAATAACTAGTACAAGATCATGGTATCATTAACAATTATATTTATATTTATATCATGTTTGACACATAACAGAAGGTAGGCACTTTGGACCTCATATTGAACAAAGTTCAACTCATAATTTTTTGAATTAAGGGGAACCCTCTTCTCATTTTAAATATGTCGAACTTTTACTAACATAAATACATGTATACACATAAACAGACATATACATATAATAAAAGGAAGTTTCAGATCTCCCAAAGTTCAAGGAAAATTTCTAGGAGATATTACAAACACAAGAAACTTCATCTAAAATCTGGAGACCTCTGGAGACATTCCCTTATGTGTCTCCAAGATAGATGCGTTTCCGATATATGAGAGGAGTACCATGGGTCAAAATACAAGTCTTCAATAAATGTGCAGTTATATGTAATTTTCCTCGTCATTTATGAGAAACTCGTTTAATACACTGGGAATTCACTTTGTTGAGGCTTTGAGGTTCCTGATTGTTCTGTAATGTATTTTTATCCTGCATTCTTTGTTGTGGCTTTAGTGATCAGTATTTCTTGTGCCCTAGAGATTTGCTTTGATTTTAAGTTTATATGTTATTTAGTAAATATTTTATATTGTGTTCTCAATACTGATGCGGTAGAAATACTAATGCAAATAGATGCTTTCGAGATTAGTGTAGGGAATCAATTCTGTTAAGACATTTTCTACGCAAAGTTCTAAATGGTTTGTCCATATGGGTTTTCTGCAGTACTTGTTGCAGGAGTATGATAATGACCATTCCAGAAAACTTAATGAATTAGTTAATGAAATTAGGCGCCAGCGGTGTTCATATTTACGGTATGGTTCTTTATATGGTGTGAAAACTGATGCCATTGTTTGTACGGGTTTCTTTTTGAATAACAATTTCAATCAGTGTTGGTTTTCAAAACAAATCAGTAATTTCACTTGCAAAAAATTGTGTTTTCAAACAGGTTACGGGTGTGTAAAAGGACAGAACCAACAGGTGAAGTGGAATGAACTCTGCTACTTCTGTATTTGGGTGATACGAATGCATCACTTCTGTATCATAACTGCATTACTTCTCAATACCTGTTTATGAAGCTTGTAATATTGCACATGTTTCCCATGAATTCTGTGGTTGCATTTGAATTTGAAACATGTAGTGTTGAAAAGCATGTTATAGTAATTTTTTTTTCTATTTAGAATCGGTATGTCATAATCCAGGGGAAATATGATATTTTAACATGGATGAATTTTGCTTGCCATGCAGAGTTCCTATTCTTTTCCCTAATGGTGGAAGACAAAAATTCTCTTGGATTGTCTTATGTGGAGTTCCTTGTACATATTCACCGGCAAATTCAGAATAAAATGGCCTAAATGATGAGATTGGTTCAGTAATTTTTGATCAATATTTTCTTCAGTGTTCTATTTACCCTTTCCTGGTTTCCTACTTCTTTCTTAGCTTATTTCCATAGAGTTGAGTTTTTTGTACTCGAAGTTGCCATGGAACATAGATTTGATTGCTCTGGTCCTGTAATTTGGAAAGAATTTTAAGTTGACTTTCAGACTGGACAATCTGATTTAATTTTTCATGTTCACGATTTTATATTCAAACCAACTATTTGTGTTGTCCAGAGTTGTAATCAGTGCAGAATATTTATATCTTTTTGCGAATTGTTCAATTATTAAAGGAGAACCAAGTTGCGTGCAATAATTTGTAAAAAGCTTATATCTTAAAAATGATGTTCTATTATTTTCCCGCACTCCGCATTTCAATAAATTTTGTATTCCTTGAGGTCGAGATGGCATACCTATTCAAGCAGCGTTTTATGTGTAATTTGAGCACATCTTTAATATGCAGTTTGAGCAATTCTATTCTTATTTTCATTTTCCTCTGTTTATAATTCTGGAAACTTATTGTGCATGTTATTAAGATATATTTTTTGTTTTTTGTTTTTCTTTTCTTTTTCTATTCTAGATACAAACTTGATAATATAAAACTCCACTTGAAGTTAAAATCTATTTAACTTAAATCTATGTGATGTCTGAAATACAAATGAATTATTATGAACTTGAAAATTTAAAGAGACCGATGTATAATATATATAATCTCTCTCATGTGTGTCTGGCGTTATTTGCATGAATGTTTGGAGATGGGTGAGCTGTGGGGCTGAGAATGCCTGTAAATTGAAGTATATGAGTTAATCAATAATTGTATAGCAATATCATATATGGACATTAGACACCAAAAATTACAGGGTTGGGGATATGGGTGGGGAGTGTTATTAGCATTACTGAATTTAGTAAGCTGTAGTTGGGTTTGTGTACATGATGTAAGGTTTTCTGTTGTCATAATCTATCGAATAAGAATGCTTAGATATCTACCATAATTAGGCATATCGTTAGTGAAATGCAAAGCATTTTTTTTTGGCATCTTTCGGGCATTACAAGCTATCTTTTCCTACATTTACACCATCTAGAGGCTCTGTTAAATTTGTTGATTTAACAAACACTTAGATTTTAGGTAAACAATGAAAGCATGCTTTACGTTGTTGTTTAACGGGCTTGCTATCAACATTTTCATCTGAGTTTCACAACATAACAATTTATTGTTTTAAAGGTTTCATTTGCACTGCTCATCTAAGGTAGTTTTGCAATCTTATTTTCTTATCGGGGACAACAATTTTATATGAATATGAAGAATCTTCAAGAGTAGGATTGATATGATAATATTTTCTGGTTTGGATACGAATGCTAATACAACGGAAATGTTTTTAAATATTTGATAAATACTAAGGTCCACGGTGTTTTGGGGACAGGAACGGGGGATGGTAGGGGACGCGTTTTCGGGAAGTTTTCTAAGAGCCAAAAATAGGGGATGACAGGCGGTCATAGTATACAAAATTTTAAAATGTGTGCGCGCGCGTATGCGCAGGTGTGTAATTTTTTCCAAATATATTAAGATATTATAGAGAGATATATGTCAATAATTGATAACAAAAAGACAATATGCAAATAAATCACTGATTCACAAGTTATGACAATAGTATAAAAACATAAATGATAATATAGCAGTATAAATCAGTATAACAACATTATAACAATAGTCTCAACCATCAAAACCATGGTCTATCAATATAAATATCCAAATCAAAATGTTTCAAACATGTATCCCGAAGTCTCAAACATCAAAATATAACAGGCTACAAGTGTATCACATGAAACTAAGCCTCATTCTAGCTATCAATATCCAAAGGCTCAGAATCATTTGAGTCACCATCTCCCTCTGGCAGAAGTGGATCATTCAATGGTAGTCTGACCAGTCCTGGTTGCACCTCCTTCATTTGAATTTTATCATTTGCGGACACAAATTCAAATCTTGAGGGTCTCTCACATTGCTGCTTTAGCAAAAAGAATTTTAATAGAAGTGTTGTTTTTTGTTTTTTTTAATGTCAATCATCCAAATGTTTGGGGAATGCTTTTTGATTTTGGGGATGGATCAAGAACGTTTCGAGCATCCCCTAGGCATTTTAGGGACGGCTAGCCGTCCCCAAATGTCAGGTGACATTTCCTATTGTTTCTTGTAGTTTTTTAAAATCAGGGATAGTTGGGGGATGCCCCCTTTTTGTCCTACTACCCTTGAAACATTTTGGGGACGAAAACAAGTCCCTTGGGGATAGGAAATGCATCCCCGCGTAACATAGGAAAGGTAATATTTGTGTTTTGTGGACCCTAGGTTATGGCAAGTGCAAACATAATTATAAACGAATCCTATGTACAATTAAATTAGAGTAAAAATGGAAGCTAAAGTTATACATTTACATGAACAATTTTTATTTATTTTTTAATATATTCAAAATTAGATGATACATTTATATATCCCTCTATTCAACTTTTAAAAATGATTTAAACCACTGTACTATGACGCTTATAACATACAATAGATGTATATTTCCAGTGAACTTTTAATTAAATTATTGTAGATTTGTCAATAAGCTCTTAAATTCTTTCGTTACCCCTTGATTTTTTGTAAATAATTAGATATATGGATTTTCCAAGAAACTCTTAATTTGTAAATTTGTCAATAATTTCGTAAATTGTTGCCTATCCTCTTGGGTAATGGGTCCTTAAGAGCTAAATTTTGGGTGTGCAATGGCCCTTTAGATGGACTTTGAGGCAACAACTAGAAACAATGGTAGTAGTTTTTGAGTTTCACATAAGTTAATGGTCAAAGGGGATTGTCAAGTGATCATTAAATCTATGCTCATTGGTAATTGTTTAGATTGTTGATTGAATACTATTTTATGTGAATTAAAGGTGTTGTGTAGTGACTTTAAGGCCCTGGACGCATTGCCAAAAAAGAAAACAAAGGCAAAGACTAATTGGGTTTTCAAAGGTTGATGTTATGGGTTCAAAAGGAAAGGATCCAATTCGTGTCAATAAATTCTACTATTTTTCTATATTCTTCTCACTTTGAATGTTATTGTTGTTTCAAATGAAAACTAGAATAGACTAGTTTACGATGCTTTTGGTGGGGGTTGGTATCACCTAAGCTCCCACACAAATTTTATGTAGGTTTATCTGCTATTCTATAATATTGATTGATGTCTCTCTTTTCGTCTCATTCTTCTCATATGTTACTTCAGTTCTTGGGATAGTTTTATAGCCTCTTATTTGGAACACAATGTTTAATAGTAAAAGGTATGATGGATGATGTTGTAGAGTGACAATGTAAGAATTGATGAGTTGCATATGCTATTAAAAAGTCACACAACTACAAGATGAGACAATTATCTACAATGTCAGTCTAGACTACCCTCAATGTGGAAATAGGGGTGTGGATGAAGACAATGTAAATGATAGGAGATCCTTGTTATTCCTCTCTCTTCCCTAATGGGTGGGAAGTTATCCAAGTAAAGCACACTATGGAATGCCTAAAAGTTTACAATGACTTCATCGTGATTTTTAGAAAACAAAAGATCAAACTTTTTGGCCAACATAGGTGGTAATAAGGGTTTAATGGTACAGTGAAGCCCGTGATAATCAAGTTTAGTCGTGTTGTAGTAGTGGGGGTTTAGTTGGTTATCTTAGCTATATAGATAGCTTTACATTTGTCTAGGTTTATCTATGATAATAGTTTTGGTATTTTGTTGTCTAAACTAAAGACAACTCTCTTAGTTTGTAGGAAATTTTCTTTCATACATATATTAAGATATGTAAGGCTATATAAATCATATAGCAAGAGAATAAATTACATACTAGAAAATAAAAAGAAAATTCATAGGAAAAGCAGTATAAGAAAACCTATCTAAGAGTAATTGAAAATAGGAAATACAATTGGGGAAAAAATGTTCTAAGTATTGAAAACAAAATAGTGTCTAAAAATAAAATGGAGATGAGAAAAATAACCAACATAATCCTTTGGTAATTCACCTTGTGCAAATGTTTAGAAATTGTCAATAGCATAGATGAAATGGAATTATGAAGAACTTGTCATTGGCTCGATGTTAGAATTATTTGTATATACTTTTACTTTGGGAAAGACGACTAATCAAGGTAAGCATTGTGCGAATGTCTTAAAATTGTCAAGAGTATGGATTAAATGAAATTATAAAGAACTATGCATTGGCTAAATGTTAGATTCACCTCAAGTAAGAGAGAAAGCAATAAGGTCATAATAGTGTCGTCAATGTATGTAGTTTCACATTGTCTTATTGTAGATTCACCTCAACTAAGAGAGAAAGAAATAAGTTCATAATAGTGCCATTAATATATGTAGTTTCACATTAGTTCAATGTTAGATTCACCTTAACTCAAAGAGAAAGTATATGCACCCTAAAATGGTTGCCTAGACTTTGGGCCCCATTCTTGCAATTTATCAATTTCCTGAATCAATATTTTCAAATTAAATCAATTTCCTTGATCAAATCCTAATTCTATCATTCATTCGATTTTATTCTATGGGCTAATCATTTTATCTTAAGTCTTTATTTAATTAAAATGAATTCCATCCCCTTTTATTAAATAATAAGCCCCCACTTTCCTCTTATCCTAAGTTGCACAAATAAAACATTATTCTTATTTTATAAAAAGGAGAAAAAGCCTTTTTGTCTCACATGAGGCTCAAAAGTCAACACTTCTTTCTCATTGGAGGAGACTTGTGCACATGGATTGATCCCACTTTCAAACCCCACCCTTGATCAAATCTTTTTCCTTTTAATCTCCATCGTCCGTTGATTCTCACTTTCTATAAAAGAAGAGCTCTCTTCTCATTCTAGGATCAATTCTTTCATACTAATCTTATGCTGCAAGATTTCTTGGTGATTTTGGAGCTTTGGAGATCTTCTTGCATTCTAGCTTTCATTCTTGCATGGTTTACTAGCAAGGATGTTGGCTTAATAGCTTTAGCTGAGAGCATTCTAAACACCCTTGTGACTCCATGTCTAAGGAGCTCTAGGTCGCTTTCTCAAGGTTTCCAATCCATGGATTCTCTTGGAAGTAATGACTTAGAGAAGTGCACATTTTGAGTGTACATTTTTAGCGCCCACCGTGGGGCAGAACAACTCTGTTTTGTCCTTTCTTTTCATGTATTTCTGCTAATTTTTCATCATATTTTGCTTGCTGTTCTCGACTGTTTTCTATATTTTTCTGACAGAGTATCGTACGATAGTCTTCTAGTATCGTACGATAGTTTATTATATACCCGTGCGATACTTTTCTAGTAAAAGTATCATACGCTTATATAGGATTTTGTCGCACTAGTGTTTTACACTGTCGCATGCAGGTAGCGTAGAGTATTGTTCAGAGAGAAAGTATTGCACCAATATACTGCGAAGTATCGTGCAATTTATTTTTTGACAGAATTGTCGCATAGGCCTTGTAGTGAGTGATTTTGGTTATTTCTTTGCAAGATTTGGGTTGTTTTCTTATTGGTTTCGATTTGCTGTGTTAAGACAGAGTTTCATTTGCAGATTATACTTGATTTTATTGTGCTAAGCTTTGTGGGGCTAACAAGTTGTGCTTGTAGGTATGCTCTCATTGCTTGAATATTTGCCAAAAAGAATGCATGTCAAAGCTTCAAATGCACAAGGGCTACTAATCCTTTTTGCAGGGCTGCCCAAAGCATAAAAACAATCAAGTGCTTGTTCATTGCTTTCATTTTCAAGTGTGGCATATATTAGTTGATTATTTTCTTAGGCACTTAATATCTTGTTGTAGGAGTCTTTTGGTGGTAGGAGAGTATGCTCTTCACCCTTGTGGTGAACTAGAAATCTTGACCCACTTCTAGATTTTGAAAACAAGAGGCTAATTGAACATTGCTTGGTGTGTTTGGGAAAGATTTTTGAGATAGGAGAGTATGCTCTTCACCCTTGAGGTGAACTAGAAATCTTGACCCTCAAAGATTAATCCACTTTTTGTTTAGTTTAGAATCCTTTAACGGGCTTGCTCTTGAGCAATCAAGAGGAACGACCCAAGTGGGGACAAGTTAATACCGAGCTATTCCGACCTACTATACAATCAAGGCTATCAAGGACACAAAACCTTGGTAGACGTAGTACTTGTCTTCGTTTGGTGTGAGTACTTGTGGGATTGTGACCATGAGAAAAATGCTAAGCAAGAATGCTTAAGGTACTCTTGTGGCCGCGAGGTCCGTTACTTGCCGCAAGGTAAGGAGTCCCTTTGGGGAGCAAGAGGGGTATTACGAACGGAAGCCCTTACTACGAACCATAGATAGAAGCTACCCAATTTTTCCGCTTAACATCTTGGTGCAAGGATTGATTCTAGTGGACTAACCTGGATCACCCCAAGACTACTCACCATCTGTGTTCCTTTGGTTGTGTCGTTGGCACTTCCACGACAAAGCCAACATCTATTGTGGGCAACCACTTTGTGTGAGGCGATGGGACATCAAGTGTGGGCCGAGTTGTTAAGTATTGAGCCTTTGTCTTTTTAGGCTAGTAAGTGCTTGATTTGTCTTTGTTGTGATCTACCTGTGTAAATGTTCTTGAACATCAAACATCACGGTAGCATTCATAGGATTTTTCGCTTTGATATCACAACTGCTTGTCTTGACAAGGTTGCTTTTGCCCTTATGCAAGTGTTTTTCGACACATTTGATCACTTACTGTTTGCAAACTTGTCTGTTTTCTGCTATTACTGTGTTTGGAGTCGAGAAATTCAACCATCAAACTAAGACTTTAAATGAATTGCCTTCAAAACCTAAGTTTTTTACACTCACTGGTTAAATATCATACGATACTGCATGACCTGCCTGGATTTTATCACATTGACTACCTGGAAATTGTCGTACTACCTTAGTGGGAAATATCGTTTGGACATATTGTATCGTCCCAATACCCTGCGAACTGTCGCATAGAGTAATCTTGTTGTCTATCTGATTTGTCTCATTTTTCAGTCTTCCTTTGGTCGATCTAGATTTTAGTAGGTCTCTTACCTTGTAGTTAGAAGCTTGTTTGTACCTTGGGTTCCTGTGTTTTGACCCCTTGAATTAGTGTTCTTTGATTTTACAAGTGACCTTGCTTGGAATCGATTAGTTAGAAGTCATCCTTGTTGAAAAAGTAAACCTTTAGATTCTTTGGTAACACACTTGGAGAGTCTTAGTAGTCTCTTGTCCAAACTCATTTCCATCAAAAATCAATTTCAATTTCAAATATAATTTGGGTAAATCATCCTCTTGATCCATATGTGCTAAGATACTTATCCTTTGATTGGGCACCTCTGTGGCAGTGTTGGTTTACACCTTTTGCAATTTTCTATCTTACCATCTCTTTTTTGGACAATTGAATACTTTTACTATCCTAGTTTGGTATTGACGTTTCATAGGGTTATCTTATCACCGAGGGTCTTTTCTTTCATGTCGGTTACGACAAGGTATCAAGTCAATCAAGGAAAATGACCTCAAGTTGTCTTTGACCAGTTACCCTTAGTCCAGACTCGTCAAAAGCATAAGGGAAAAGAGTCCATCTTTGATCAATCCCCTAGGAGTACCCCAGAAGCTTGGTTTGATCCTAAGAGCAATCCTAGAGAGTTGAGCACATCCTTAGCACCTTCTCAATCAGATATGGACATGAGTTACACCATGACTAGAAAGGAGAGAGAAGCAATGGATCAAAATCTTGATGACATATTTCAGAGACATAGAGACAACATGCTATTTGGTGATGACAATCAACCAGAATCACCCCTATCAATACCAGATATTTGGATGTCCTTTAAAGGGCTGAAAGGTAATAGAGACGAGCTCACCAAGATGAACGGTCACAACATGAAGACCAAAACAATGAACCTTGTGATGCTCATGTGAATGCAACATTTACCAATGACTTGTTCAAACATTCGAGACCAAGTTCTCCACTCCAAACAACCTCAAGGTATATGAGTGAAAGGCTCAAAAGAATTGAACATGAAAAGAAAGCCTTTTTAGATGAACAAGCTGCAAAAGAAGAAAGGTTTAGAATCCTAGAGGCGGAGAGACAAGCTTTGTTAGAATTGAAAAGGAAAGCCTCTCAAGAGGAACAAGATAGACTTTTGGCTCAACGACTTAATGCCCAATTCAACAACAGGGGTGTCAATAGTGGAAACAACTCTCCACCATCTACTCCTTTGGGAACCCCATGAAGCATAAGGTATTCAAGAACCCCTTCAAGATCTACTAGTCCTAGAGGAAGAAGGACTTCACAACATGCTCACTATAGGAGATAAACACCTCCTAGGAACTCAAGACAACCCTCCCAATGAGCTCATCATGGCTCCCAACATGGAGGTAGTAGCTCAAGTTTTGATGCTCAAGACTTCATGAGGATGCAGCAAGAACCACTCTTCCAACAATATGTGGAGAGGTATCTAGAGCAAAACAAGGATAAGTTCCTAGAGAGCTTGATCAACAAGGGTGCCAAAGTTCCTTACAACTTTGATGTGGATAGAAAGATCAAGAAACAAGGTCCATCTCAAGAAGAGGAGATCAAGCAACTCAAGCGTATAATGGAAAAGGTATTGGCACCTAAGAGTTCCTTTTCACTTGACTCAATCTGTCCTAATCCTTTTGACAAGAGTGTGAGCATGAAGGATTTTCCTAGGAAGGTGGAAATCCCCCAATATGACAAGTATGATGGTAATGGGGATCCACATGACCATGTGCGCCAATTCTACATTATGAGCTTTGAGTTCCACCAGGACGACTCCTATCTCATGAGGTTGTTCCCAAGGAGTCTCAAAGGTCAAGCAATGGACTGGTTTACCAACATAACTCCCCCCGTCAAGACCTTCAAAGAAATTGTTCATAGATTCGTCCAACACTTCACCTACAATATTTTGAGATCTGTCACTATGTTGGACCTATGTAACTTGACACAAAATCAAGGGGAGTCATTTGTTGCTTTCTTGCAAAGATGGAGATGTCAATGTTCTCGATACTCCAGGACCATTCTTGAGAAGGAGAAGATTGACATTCTTATTAGCAACTTGATTCCTGAGATGCGGTATGAAGTGAGGAAAATGGTCTTTGACTCATTTGACACCATGGTCGAAACCGCATGCAGAATTGAGGAAGTTTTGAAAGAGCAAGGGATTTTGACCAACAACAAAAACAACAACAATGGTCAAAATAACCACAATGCTAATAAGGACAAAGGGAAAAACTTGCATTGGAATAAGAACAAACAAGTGGTTAATGATGGAGTGGTGGACTCTTCTCAACCTAAGGATCAAGGTGTTCTTCACTTATCTAGTGCTATTCAAGCAATGAAGCTCAACACATCCAACCAACAAGAACATAAGCCAAGGTACCAAGAAAAGCCTAAGAAAGAGAGGCGTCAATTTTCAAAGCTTGGTGATTCCTATGAGGATGTCTTCAAAATGCTCATTGCCAACAATCTTGCACATCCTCAAGATCCAACAAAGCACCATATTCCCGATGTTAAACCACATTGGTGGAATGAGAAGGCTTTCTGCAAATTCCACAATGGTATTGGACACGATATCGAACACTGTTGGAAACTAAAACATATCATCCAAGATCTCATTGAGAGTGGAAAACTTAAGGTGGATGGTTTGAACACTAATGCTGATCACAAAGCTTTCAAATAGCCTTTGCCTAAATATGAGAAGGGGGAAACCTCTAAACCAAAGAGTGGCAAGGCTGAGATCAACTACACCTACACAGCTGCGGAAAATGTGGTCAATATGCTTGAAGTTGTGGAGGAAAATGTCAACATGATGAGGGACAAGGATCCTTATGGTTATGATGTGGGCTCTCCTCCTATATTTGATGAAGAACCTATGGTTGTGCTAATGGGTCCTCACTCTAAAAGGTCATCCCAAGCTCTTAATGCTGTCATAAGAAGCCAAGGTCCTGTGGTCACTAGAGGTCCTAGTTCCAACCCATCCAATAAACCAAAACAAGTGGCATCCAAGAATGTCACCACAAAATCAGCAGTTAACCCTGAAATGAGCTATAATCTTGTTGGCCAATTGCAGAGAACCCCAGCTCAGATCTCCATCTTTGAGCTCCTAGAATTGTCCCCAACACATAAGCATGTCCTTGAGGATGCCTTGCACACAACAAATGTTCCTACCAACGTAAATGTAGACCAATTCCAAAACATGGTCAATCATATTGCTAGCCCACATTACCTCACTTTTTCAGAAGACGATGATAAAGCTTTGAGCCACCCGCATAATCTTGCCCTCCATATAGAAGTCATGATCCAAAAAACTCGTGTCTGGCGTGTGTTGATTGATGGGGGTGCTGGGCTCAATATTTGTTCCCTAAGTCTGTTGAAAACATTGGGTTACTCATGAGAGGTCATAGATGCCCGAAAGAAGATCACAATAAAAGCCTATGATGAGGTAGAAAGGAGTTCTAAGGGGTTGGTTGTTCTTCCTGTTAGGATTGGCCCCGTTGAGAAAGACATTTTGTTTCAAATTGTTGATGCTGGTCCTCTTACATACAACATCTTACTTGGTAGACCATGGATCCGTGACATGCAAGCAGTGCCATCCACCTACCACCAATGTGTTAAGTTCCCCTACAATGGAGTAAAAATCTATATACTTGGGGATAACACATTATCTGTCAATTCCATTTCAGCAGGGACTCATGTTCCCCTCAATAGAGAAGCAGAGGATTTCAATGCAACTCTAGCACAGTGCAAAGATAAGTTCAAGTCAATAGACCTTGGTATGGGGGGGTATCAACTTGACTCCTTTACAAATCTTCCAGTTTCACCCAGGTCTTATGGCAAGCCTTCCCAAGAGATGAAACCTTCCTCTTCGGCCATGACCTTGTTTGACACATTTGTAGAGTCCTTAGTCCCTATCCAAGATGAGAAAGAAGAGGTGGCTGTTAAGGACTAGATTTAAAAAGAAGATAAGTACATGCACAGTGAGAACTTCTCTCCATCTCCTAAGGCTTATGGAAGAGGGTATACTTTTGTCAAAAATATGGGCTATCTAGGACATGGTCCTCTCAGTCACAAACTGGATGTTAGGGCTGAACCTCTCGATCATTCTCTTTTTGGACGCAAGTCTAAGAAGACGGTTGGCCTAGGGTTTGAAAGTCATGACAAGAAAACTACTCCTATCCCTGATGAGTCAGATAGTGAAGATGAGCCGAGATACACACCAAATTTGACAAATCAACAAGATAGGTGTGAAGATTGGGTCCCTTCCACCAATCTCCTTTGGGGAGATTCAGATAATCCAGTTGCCCATACAACAATTTCAAGCCTAGAACAAGAAGAATCCACTATTGAAGATCCTGTCTAAGAACATCAATACACGAATGGTGTTCAAGAAGGTGTCACCCTTGGTGATATTAGAGCCTCCACATCAAGGCATTGTAAACATGCATGGTGTAAACATCCCAGTCAGGATTTAGATACAAATTCACATGAGCATGAATGGGAGTCTCTCTCTGATTCTTCCACAGTTGACATGGACGTTGATGTTATTCATACTTTTAGTTCTCATCCCAAGGTAGCTAACGAGTCACAGGTAAGATTAGAGGACTGGAACCCACGTATTGCCCTAGTGGACGATTCTTCCCTTGGTAGGACGAATCCTGATTTGAGTAACTTAGAAGAATACTTGACTAATTCTGACTCTTCGGTCACCAGAGATGACATCATCCGTGTTCACAATCTTGAACCCACCATTGACTTACCTCTTGCTAACCCTCATCTCATTGATTGGTCCCAACGATATCAAGAACCCGAGCTCTTGACATTTCAGAATGACTATGAGATAACTTGTTACTTGAATGCAACTGAACTTGTAGTCTCTTCCACTAGTGAACCGGCTACAAGCATGATAGAGCCAAACATCAAGTACCTTAGTCAAAAAATTAAAAAAAATAAAAAAAAATAAGAGTTCTGATGGCGAAAACCACTGTGTGGTGGTGTTAGAACCGAAAATAGTAAAAATAAATGACATATCCAAGGGTGAAAACCTCTCTGAGGCACCTAAGGATGAGGTACTTGATCGTCTCCCAAGTTACTTTCAAGACAGATCTTCAGTGCTCATTGAGCCAACTCAATCAGTCAACTTGGGTACAAATGAGGCTCCACAGATAGTGCACTTGGCTCAGTCTTTGTCACCTCTAGAAAAGGAAGCATACACCAAGTTCTTACAGAGGAAGACGATTAATTTTGCTTGGACTTACTCAGATATGCCAGGGTTGGACACTAGTCTTATTATGCATCAATTGTCCATAGCTCCAGGTGTAAAACCAGTCAAACAACAATTGAGCAAAATGCATCCTCACATAGCTCTTTTAGTCAAAGCAGAATTAAAAAAATCCTCAGTGCAAGATTCATCAGAGCTATTGACTATGCCGAATGGATCTAAAATATTGTACCAGTTTCAAAACATGACAAATCCATTCACATCTGCATAGACTTTAGAGATCTCAATAGAGCATGCCCAAAGGATGATTTTCCACTCCCAAACATAGACATGATAGTGGATATGATCGCGAGTTATGAGATCTATTCCTTGATGGATGGTTTTTTTTGGTATAATCAGATCAAGATAGCTCCTGAAGACCAGGAAAAGACCGCATTCACTTGCGCATGGGGTAACTATTGCTAAAACGTTATGCCATTTGGATTAAAGAATGCAGGAGCTACCTACCAACAAGCTATGACAACTATCTTTCATGACATGATGCATAAGAACATGTAAGATTATGTGGATGACACCTTGGCTAAATCTAAGAAGAGAAATACACACTTAGGTGATTTGGAAGTCATTCTAGATCGCATGGAACAATTCCAACTAAGATTAAATCCAAAAAAGTGTGCATTTGGTGTTACCTCTGGAAAACTTCTAGGGTTTATTATTTCAGCAAAGGGAATAGAGGTAGACCCTGAAAAAGTCCAAGCAATCATGGATATGCCACCTCCTAAAAACATCAGTCAAATGAGGAGTCATCAGGGACGTCTTCAATCAATAAGGAGGTTCATTTCACAACTGGCAGATAGAGCTCAACCTCTCAATAAGAACTTGCATAAGGGAGTTAAATGTATCTGGAATGAGGATTGTCAAAAAAGAATGGACCAAATCAAACAATACTTGGAAAATCCTCCTATTTTAATGCCTCCTATCCCAATAAAACCACTCATTCTATATGTTTTAGCAACATAATCTTCCTTGGGGGCATTATTGGCTCAACTTGATGAAAATGGGAAAGAAAGAGCCATATATTACATTAGTCGTACGCTTGTTTCATATGAGGTTAATTACACTAGTATTGAGAAAGCTTGCCTCGCAGTGGTGTTTGCTTCCCAAAAGTTGCGACATTACATGCTTGCGCACACAATACACCTCATAGCAAAAATTGATCCCCTCAAGTATTTGCTCGGTAAGGTTGCTCTCATAAGTAGACTTGCTAAATGGATGATGATTCTTTTAGAATTTGACATAGAATACGTTGAGCGTAAAGCTATAAAAGGACAACCCATAGCTGATCAATTGACTGAATTCCCAATTCAAGATAATGTACCAATTCAAGTTGCCTTTCCAGATGAGCACCTTATGTACATGACTAAGAGAACATGGAAGATGTTCTTTTATGGCTCTTTTATGCAAAATGGCTTAGGAGCTAGAGTGTTGTTTGTTTCTCCTCATGGTTACACGATTCCTAAGTCATACAAACTATTGTTCCCATGTACAAACAACATTGTGGAGTATGAAGCTTTGACAAATGGGCTCAAGATGGCCATAGAATGGAGAATCACAGAGCTACATATCTATGGGGATTCACAGCTGATAATCAACCAGGTTAATGAAGAATATCAAACAAAAGATGAGAAACTGGTACCTTATAAGAAAATAGTTGATTCATTGAGACGATATTTCACATTCGTCACATTTTAGCAAATCCCTAGAGAAAAAAGTAAAGCAGCTGATGCTATGGATACACTTGCTTCACTCCTCCAGTTAGAACAACATGAATCCAGATTTGAATTCCTGGTGGAAGAGCTACATTATCCTATCTATGATTCCCAAGAAAGCCACATTATTTGTACCCTTGTTGGCCACGAATCATCCCGATATGGTGCCATTTACTCATACCTTCATGATGACATTATCCCTGATACCTTCAACCACTCTGAATGAAGAAACCTTACCCGCAACGCCTCTTGCCATACCCTTATCTTTGGTGATTTGTATAGGAGGGGTCTAGATGGGACGCTTCTTAGATGATTAGAAAATGAAGAATCCGATCAAGTGTTAGTTGACATTCACGAGGGCATCTATGGGGGACATTCCAATGGTCTTTCCATGGCTCAGAGGTTGCTTAGGGTGCGGTACTATTGGCCTACAATGCAGATGGATGCAGTAGCTTTTGCAAAATCCTGTGAAAAGTGTCAAAAACATGGTCACTTGATACATGCTCCAGGCAGGGAGCTTATTCCTTCTGTTTCTCATTAACCATTTCAACGCTGGGCCTTTGATCTTGTTGGGTAGATTCATCCCAACTCATTAGGTGGACACAAATTTATCATCACTGCTACTGACTACTTTACTAAATGGGTAGAAGCTGTCCCACTTTCTATTGCCTCGGGCAAGACAGTTTCTCTTTTCATCCTGAACCATATCATCTGTCGATATGGCGTACCTTATGAGATTATCACTGACAATGGAGGTCATTTAAAAAATAAGGACCTTAAGCAATTCTGCAAACAATTCAAGATTAAATAGCATTGGTCCTCCATTTACTTCCCACAAAGAAATGGTCAGGCAGAGGCTTCAAACAAAACCATTCTTAAAATCCTACATAGAACAGTTCATAAGAATGGTAGAGATTGGCATTTACAGATAAATCTGGCTTTGTGGGCTTATAGAATGAGTATTTGTACTCCTTCTGGGGCTACTCCTTTTCCCCTTACATATGGTACTGAAGTAGTGTTACCTTTAGAGGTTGAGATTCCTTCACTTAGAGTTTCCCTCAAAGGTCTAGTTACAAATGAAGACTACCGCGCCATGAGACTTCAAGAGTTAGAAATTCTTGATGAGAAGCGCAAAGCATCATTTGACCATATGAGGGTCTATCAAAAGCGTATGTCCAAAACTTTCAACAAAAAGGTTTTCCCTAGAGAATTCCAAGTGGGAGATCTTGTCCTACGTGAAAATCCTAAGAACCAACAACATAAAGATCAAAAGGGAAAATTCGAACCTAATTGGCTTGGACCTTACATCATTACTGTTGCTTTTGGGACAGGTGCTTATTCATTATCTACTGAAGAGGGAGAGTAGTTCCCTGATCCTATCAATGTCTTGCACCTGAAGAAGTTCTATCCATGATGCCTGTTTTGTTTGGGGGCATCCTTTGTACATATTTCTTGATCCTGAGAAAATTCCCAAAAAAAATTCATATATGATGCTGAAAAAAATCATAAAAAAACATATAAAGTCTTGAAAAAATACAACAAAAAAATCAAAAATTGCAAAAAAATAGAAAAAGTGCCTTGGTGAAAACTTGGAAACAGGCGCCTTGGTAGCAAAAATACAAAAAAATTGAAAAAATCAAAAAATCTGTCAAGTGGTGAAAACTTGGACATAGGTGCTACTTGAGGCCTTTGCACCCTTGTTTCTTAGCACACGTCCTCGACACTTAGCCTTTCTCCATCATGCCTTGTCCTTGTTGCCTTGGTTTGGAATTGGTCCTTGTCTTTATCTAGGGGGCATAACTGTGTTAGCTTTGGTCTCTTGGATGCGTTAGTCTTTAGGACACCTTGCAAATGGTGTTTTTCAACACCACCCCAACTGTGTTTTTCAACACTTTCCCAGCGTCAAGTGTTTCTTAACACTTATCAGATATCCTACCCACAGTCTACCATGATATGATATTTTCCACTGGCAGATGCGATACTCAAAGTTTGATTCTATGACCTACACACACGCACTTAAACACTTGACTCGCTGAGACTTGCTTGACTTTATTTCTTTGTGTGCTGTCTATGATGATTTCTTTGATGAGTGTTATCTCCCTAATCATTTTCAATGATGCATGACTAGAAGACTGGGGCACGAGGATATGTTTTATTTGTTTTTTGCTTGTGGGTATATTTTGTTGATCTCAACTGTCATGAGAATTTATGCTTGTTTCACTTGACACTAGGATCTACAATGTATTATCCTTGACTATTTTTTGCAAGTGCATGCTTGTAGTCATCTTGACTTTCTTGTGTCTCGATGCGAGCATAATCTTTCTATACCAAACTTAGGGACCCTCACTACACTAGCCATCTTGACCTACATGTCTTTGATGCTTAGGTGGGATTCCCACATATCTATTTGATACAGATCATATTCATATACCCATAGTCATACTAGTGTGTATTGTATGATCTTGTGACGCTACCAATAAAGCTCGATGATGATTATTAGAGTCTAATGGCTTTGTGACCTTGCAAGTAAACCACTTTTCATAGTAGCTTGCATTCTTAGGTTCATATTAGTTTAATTTTGCATCTTGCGTGTGGAGAGAGCTCTCCTTTCATCTTACACGGATTTGTTAGTCAACTGCGCTCACCTTTTGCTTCTTCTTGATCATGTCTTTCGCTCCTTATCTTTTACATCACATCCTTTTCCTGTCATCATAAGGGGTTAATCTTATCATCATATCTATATCATAAAAAGATCATTTTTTAGAAACATGAGTCCATATCATAACATGAGAACTAAACATACATCTATGAGAGAGATTTTACATGAACATATATAAGCATACATCATACATTTGAGCAATATAACAAGACAATAATACTAGAAACATCCATCACAAGTGAGACAAATACACAAGATCAATCGTAAATCCAGTAATCTCATATATAAATTATGATACAAGTACAATATGGGATCCAAAATCTGGATAATGTCTTAAGATATGATTGTACATCTAACACCCTAGACCTAGGACTAACTCGCCCCATCATGTGGAGGTGGTGGTGGTGGAGCCGGTGGCCCCATCCTGTCGCCTGCCATATTTGACCTCCCCATCCTCTCAAAGTAGAGTGGCACCCTCTGTCCCTCAGGCATAACTACTATGTATAGACCATGATAATATGCTTCTTGTGCCACCTCCTTGCGGATCTCCTCAGCATCTGCTCGTGCTGCCCTCTCGCACTGCTCTATCTCAGCTCATGCATCCAGGAGCTACTGATCTCGCACGACAATAGTGGTCCTCAGCTACTAGACCTCAGCCTCCAAAACCTATATTTGAGCACGGAGATCCTCTCCCCCCCTATCCATAGGCTGCTTCTACCCTGCATCCACCCGTCGGTGAGATGGTCTCGTCGCATCATCATCATCTGAAACCTATCTCCGTGATCATCTCCGACCACCTGATCTAGATCCTTATCCCCCCTCTGCTCTCCTCTATCCTCCTGCTCCTTAGTCTCCCCCATCATCGTCATCCCCATCCCCATCAGATGCCTTTGGCTGTGCATTAGGAACTATAAACCTAGGAAATGGTCATCTCTTGCACTCTGCCCTATAAGCTGCATCAACTCCTGCATCCACCATATCAGGTAGATAGTCCTAGGGCTCCTTACGTAGACCTGCAGTCTCCTGTGCTGCTTACTGGTAGTCCAGCATCGGAAACCACCCCAATCCCTCATCCTCCCTACACTTGGCGTATGTGGTAGTCTCCATGGGTACCCTCTGCTATCGCCCAAACTACCTCCACACCCGAGAGATCACAAACCGCTCAACAATCTCTGAATGCCAACCGAGTAGTGGCTGACTATACAACATATATCCGAGCTCCTGATCCTGGTCAGTCCACTGCTCACACTGTCGATATGGTCTCCACTCAAAGACTGTGAACTCATCTAGAAGCCTCCTGTAGTAAGTGAGGTCTCCGATATGGGGCTAGCTGATAAAACCTGTATACCTATAGATATAGGGGCGTCTCCACTCTTGAGGCTGAACTTGTGGTTGCACAATGACTATGTGCTCCCACACCCATATCTGTGCGAGACCGTCCCAACATGCCCAAGTCCTGCTATCCCTATACATTATCTCATGCAGCTCATGGTACATATATGCTAAGATAGTCAGGCCCCATGCCATCCACCTTGGATGTGCTACCAAATCTGCCACTAACCTGCCCCAACCTAGTGGGAACCCTCTCTAGCTCCTGTCAGTAACCAAGGCATGTGCTACTATCGAGCACACAATACATGGAGCCAGAAAATCATGACCATACTCCTCTACCATCTGGTCCCAGTTGAGATGTCTATCAATGATGGTCACATCCTAGAACAGGTACTGGATGGCTTGTCGCCCCTCTGTCGGAGTCTAATCATAGTATACCTATGCCAACAGAAAAAATCATGTCAGTTTTCATCATATGGAAACATTACATTTATGAACATTTATAAACATGATTATAATGACTAGATCACCATGGCTAGGTATCTGGAGGAGCCGATAGACATCCTCTAATGTGATCATCGCCTCTCCAGTCAGTCTATGAAAGGTGTTGTGCTCACTATGCCATCTCTCGGCCAACGTTGTCAGCAACTTGTGATTTTCCTGTATATGGGGCATATCTAACAAGAACTCGAACCCCATGCTAATCAAGTCATCCCTCTCAGGAGTATCTAAATCCATGACACAATGTAGCCTGGTCACTCTCGGTGCTTTGATAATGAGCACCGAAAAAGCCTCCTGCAAGTCATAAACCCACCAACCAAATTTCAGAACATATCATGATGGATGACTAACATCAGTACAAGAAATCTTAAATGCAAAAATTATCTAGACCCATGTCATATTGTTCAAATTAAAACCATGCGATATTTCTTATTCCATTGGTGCAATACTATTTTTTGATATTTTATCATGCGATACTTTCATCAATAGCAGTGCAATACTCTTTTTCTGTATGATAGTTCGCACAAGATCGCATGATGTTTCATCCAGTATCGTGCGATACTGGATTGAACAGCTGTGCGACACTTTGTGGACCCATGAACTATTGCACGATATAGAGTATCAAAGGTGTGTGATACTTTAAAACTATCGTACGATGTTTTACATGCATATAATTTGAAAACATTAAAAACGTGTTATAAATGCATTAAATGACTCTAAAAGGCTAGTTTTTCTGAAAACTTACCAGGGCACCATAGTGAGGAGGCCGGTTGTGCAACCGACCGCGCTCGAATCGATGTGTGTGGACTGAAATCACTTCTTGCTGAGCCATAATCTCTCTTTGATCTCTCAAAGTTCTCAATATCACAAAAGACAAATGAATTTGAAAATGACCTTTTTACCCCTTATATAGCATTTTGACTTTTTGACCCAATTTTCAAAACCTCTCAGAATTTCATGAAAATTGCACCCCTGGCTAATTTCAACGTCTTGGATCCATTTTCGAGATCAAAATTGAAATCTGAGTTCATCTTGATAGTCAAAATCATATTTCAAATTTTCTCCTTTTGCGCAGTTGGTTGATCGTTTGAGGTCTGATTCCTCCGATCTTCGCTGGGGCATCTTCATTTCTTCATCCCCATCTCTTTCAACCTTCTAGTCTTTCATTCATTTTCATTCGCTTCATCTCTTTGAGGTTTGACTTCATTTTTATCCTATATCTTTCTCAGTCAAACCTGTATGCACCCAAAAATGGTCGCCTAGACGTTGGGCCCCATTTATTCGATTTATTGATCCTGAATCAATTTTATCAATAATCAATATTTTCAACATTATCAATTTCTTGATTAAATCTTAAATTCGATCATATATTGGATTTTTATCCTATGGGCTAACCATTTTATCCTAAAGTCTTTATTTATTCAAAAGGAATATTTCCTCCCCTTTTAATAAATAAAAAGCCCCACCTTTTCATCTTATCCTAAGTTGCACAAATAAAGCACTATTCCTATTTTATAAAAAGAAGAAAACACTTTTTGTCTCATATGGACATAAAGTCAACTCTTATTTTTCTACTGGAGGATACTTGTGCACATGGATTGCTCCTCTTTCAAGCTCCACCTCAGATTAAGACTTTTTGCCTCTTAATCTCAATGGTCCATTTCACCTCATTTCTTATAAAAGGAGAGCTCTCTCCCTCATTTTAGGACACTTGTTTTATGCTAACTCTATGCTACATGAATTCTTTGGAGCTTTTTGGAGATCATTGTTGCATTGCATTTTAGAGTTCTTCATTTGCTTCATAATTTAGTTTCCATTCTTGCATAGTAGTTCATGTTTATGCTTTCATAGCTTAGATTTCACTTTCAAGCTTTAGAATAACTCATCTAGCTTAGTAGGAAGGGTTGTAACACATTGCTATTTCCATTTCATAGCTTAGTTTGTACTTCCATTTTCATAGCATAGCTTGCACATTTGCATTCTCATTCTTAGCTTGCATTGCATTGCATTTCCATTTGATTCTTTGGAGATACTGGCACTCTTGCCTTTGTCTTCATTCAAATCTCTCATTGTATGGTTGACTAGCAACGTCACAAGCTCAATGGCTCTAGCTGAGAGCAAATCCATAATCTTGCAACTCCATGCATAGAGAGCTATGGATCGATTTGTGAGGGCTCATTCTTGAGTTTTCTTGCATGTAAGGATTCATAGAAGTGCACAACTTTTGTGTGTACAAAACCTAGTCAAACTGGGGCATATCTTCACTGCTTGATGGTTATTCTATCATCTTTCACCTTCGATTATGATTTCTAGTGATTTGATCAAATTTATCAATTTACTATTTCTCCTCTACCTGACTTTGATTTTGATTCCGAGGGGGCAGTACCTATCAAACTTCAATCCTTGATTCAGCTTATCAATCAAACCTTGAGATTCTTATCTCTTATTTGAGACTTGACAATCACCTATTTACAGGGGTGTTGGCCTTGTCTTTTTCAATCAGCTTATCTTTGTCCTGATCTGTTCCCATCCGTCAAACACACATCTGTGTTGTTTTATGATCCCAAATCGATCTCACACTTCAATTCCATTCTTTGACTACATGTGATCCCAAATCGATCTCACATTAGTCAAAGAGGGGCAAATGTATGCACCCTAGAATATTCGCCTAGACTTTGGGCCCCATTCTTGCAATTTATCAATTTCTTGAATCAATATTTTTTAAATCAATATTTTCAAATTAAATCAATTTCCTTGATCAAATCCTAATTCTATCATTCATTCGATTTTATTCTATGGGCTAACCATTTTATCCTAAGTTTTTATTTAATTAAAAGGAATTCCCTCCCCTTTTATTAAATAAAAAACCTCCACTTTCCTCTTATCCTAAGTTGCACAAATAAAACATTATTCTTATTTTATAAAAAGGAGAAAAGGCCTTTTTGTCTCACATGAGGCTCAAAAGTCAAAACTTCTTTCTCATTGGAGGAGACTTGTGCACATGGATTGAACCCACTTTCAAACCCCACCCTTGATCAAATTTTTTTCCTCTTAATCTCCATTGTCCGTTGATTCTCACTTTCTATAAAAGAAGAGCTCTCTTCTCATTCTAGGATCAATTTTTTCATACTAATCTTATGTTGCAGGATTTCTTGGTGATTTTGGAGCTTTGGAGATCTTCTTGCATTCTACCTTTCATGGCATTTTAGTTTACTTTCCTTTCATGTTCTAGCTTAACTCACCTAGCTTAATTAGCAAAGGCTTGTAATACTTTCATTTTCATAGCATAGTTTCATTCTTGCATCTTCATTTCTAGCATAGCATAGCATTGCATTTCCATTTAGATTCTTGAAGATATTGGCATTCTTTCCCTTGTCTCTTTGAATCTCCCATTGCATGGTTTACTAGCAAGGTTATTGGCTTAATAGCTCTAGTTGAGAGCATTCGAAACACCCTTGTGACTCCATGCCTAGGGAGCTCTAGGTCGCTTTCTCAAGGTTTCCAATCCATGGATTCTCTTGCAAGTAATGACTTAGAGAAGTGCACATTTTGAGTGTATAAAAAGCAATAAGGTCATAATAATGCCATCAATGTATGTAGTTTCACATTGGATCACTATTCAATTCACCTCAACTTAGAGAGAAGGCAATAAGGTAATAATAGTGCCATTAATGTATGGATTTCCCCTTCTTCCAATTCATAATACCATGTAAATAATCTATTATTCCTCAATTCAATGAGGATTTTCGAAGATTGGCGATCTAAGACTACAAAGAGAGCATTAATTGGGATCAAATAAAAGGGTCAAAAGTTTGCGGGGTTTCAAAATCTTATTTCATTGTGAATAATTGAGATAATTCTAAATAACCTAAAATTAAAGAACACGGAGGTATTAAATGAGAAAAGGGTGGACATGATTTGTAAGGAATTAGATGATAAGTGTGTATTCCATTCAAAATTAAATTTTATTTATGAACAATTATGGGAATGTGTGATTTTTCCACAACCAAACTGCCATAGTTTAATCTAGAATTTTTTTAATCAATTATTGATAATTTAAATAACCTAAAGTTAAAGAAAAAGGAGGCATTAAAGGAGAAAGGTAGACATGGTGTTATGAGACAATAAATATGAAAGTAATTATTGAAGAAGAAAATCTATTTATTTTTAATATTAAATAACAACAAAATTAGGGCATTGTCTCTTACACAACCATAACCCAAAGGCGTTAAATAAAGATCAACACCAAGCTAACAACATAAACAAAGGTGTTGGCCCTTACAAAGACATAAAAAAAGCCATTTGAAAAAGGGTCAAGAAAGACCATGAACAACACACTAGTAGAAAAGCTAGTAGCCCACCTTAAGAGAGAATGAGAGATTGAAGAACGATTTTACTACCTTGTTAGACAACCATCCAAGTAATACTATCCCTAGTATCCCCACCACAAGGGGAAGCAAGTGGTGAACCCTCTTTCAGAAACTATAAACACAAGGGGCAGAGTACTAAGAAGGTTTCACATCGTCAACTAAAGGTTGGAGCAGAGCAGGAGTAGTAGATTGAGGGGGTCCACATAGCTAGAGGAGGTTGCACTTGTAGGAAGAGGTGGAGTAAGGTCCACTAGGTTTGAGGAGGCCAAATTAGCAACAAGAACATACTAAGGGGAGTCATCATCAGTCTAAGTATTTCAACATTATTAATATAGCCATTCACATGTATGATGTTAATCAACCTTTGGCAAAAGGATGGTTTAGAAGTCGTAGAGAAAGACTGAATAGAGATGAAGTCATCAAGGGCTTTATCTAACATATCAAAGTCATCACTACTAAACAACCCACCAAAGGCTCTAAAGTCTTTTTGGTGAATAGATTGGCTTTCTTTATAATATTGACTCAAAACCTCACCAAAGTCTTCTCCACTACCAATAGTTGAAAGAAAATTATAATCCTATATCAATTTATTCTCTAAATTTTGTAGGTACAACTCCCCGTGATTGATTTCCAATGAATTTATTTTTGGTATTTTTCTCATAAATGATGGGGCATGCTCTTAACCAAAGAACATAAGAGGCTCCTAATGGATATACATCACCATGTCATACCCATGAATAAAATGAAATTTTAAACTGAAACAAATGCTATCATGACATTCACTCTCACTACTATGAAAATGAAGCACAACTACTATGTTACCAAAATTCCTATACATATATATCTTCACAACGATGAAAATCATACACATAGTAAAGCATACCGAGAAATGTAGTTCTATTGATTGAAATAAATATAATAAGGAAAACCAATAGTGACACTCAGGTCACCAAATAACCATAAATCGTAAAACACAGTTTAACATCTATGATCAATTGTCTTCATTCATTAATCATCCATCTATTCAATAGTAAGTTCTAAATTTAACAATGAACAACAACCATAGTTTCACCTTCAAGTCACACTCTATTGTCACAACAATAGGGGGAAGACAAAAAACAAAAATTACCGATCCCTTGCATCATGTTCAGAACAAGTATGTAAAGGTCCTTTGCCTACGGAGGTCGTTACAATACACTTCTCGGAGAATACAATTAAACAGTTAAAAGACATATGTCATAGAGAGAATATTAAAACTGAAAATACACTTTAAATAAAGGCTACATGGCCTTTCCATCATTATCTTTGTTAGTAATTGCATCTTCATGAGTCTTCTGACTGGAATGCTACCAGAAAACTATTTGCTTGGATCAACCCACTTTTTGCTAGTTTCTCTGCTATGGGATGTATTCAATCACTATTAATTCTTTGATGCAGATCACCTAAGTCTTAATGACTCAATTTGGTGTCACCAATTTCCCTCAACTCACTATCAACACCATTGAGATGATCATACATTATATCTGAGAGCCATTTTATGTAATAGAAAAAAGTAATCTCTGCAAAATGTATCACCAAATTAAGAGCCCAGATTCTTCAAAAATGTTGTTTGTCACTATAATGATGGTGTTTCAGCTCGATCTCTTCATTTCAATTGAAGTGGGAATTTCACCACATATCTTCAGAATCTACCTATGAGGTAGTTAGAGAGAAGATTTTTGAATTTATATTCTTTTAATGTTCCTTATCTTTTAACAGTTTTTATTGTCCTTCTATTTAGCCAATGTCAGAAGCTGATCTCCACAAGTTCCACCCTTCATAATTTTGGGAATTGCACTTCCTTACTCCATTTGTATTCCAAGTGTTTTCCTTCCAACCAAATAATTTTGGTGATGTAGTAGGTCTTTTATCGTCTATCACTTAGATCCTAATAGTTTATCTTCTTCTATCTCCTTCGGAACAATTATGATTTTGAACTGCATGTAGGGACTCAACCTTACTTTCTAAATTTTGGGAATCCCCTTACTATGCTTCAATTTCTTATCACATTGGCATCCTAGGCATCAATTCTCCACAATAGAACACTTAGTGTTTATATGAAGTTCAAACTTGCCACTAATACATGTTGGATTTTGACGAGACTCAGGACTAAAAGGACGAAGACTAACTTGACCAAACATGAGAAACGATCTTCCCGACATCCTGAATAAAGATAAGGACTCAAACTCAAGCTATAAGGATAAAAAATAAAACCACATGGGGACCCATATTCCTAAAATCCTGACTGCACCCAAGTCCTGAATATCCAACGGGCAACCATTTTTTTGAAAATCCTAACACTTAGAGACTTAAATGTAAAAATGAACTTTTAACCAGACTTAAAAATTTTCAATGCCAATTTTACACAGAGGGACTAAAATATGGCAACAACTGGCTCTGATTGGGGACAAGGGCCATTAGGGATGAAGCAAGGACTCAAAATCTTTGGTTCACAAAAACAAAGGACCAAACAAAACTGGAAGAAGAGAAATTAATTAAAACTAGACACAAACCAACACAGAAAGAAAAACCTAGCTACTATAATACAAATACAAGGGTCACTTGTTTTACAGTTGATACAATTTTAGATCTTGCCCGTTATATGATAATGGTAAGATCACACCATCTGGATAAGCCAATTTGAAAGAATTCGATCCACACACCTGATGTATTTTAAATGAGCCTTTCCATAGTGAATCAAATTTTGCATGCATACCTTTGGGTTCTTTTCTCTTATCACAAAGTAAGACCAAATCCCCCTCCATGAGTTTATAAGTTGTAGCCCTTTTATCAAAGATGTTCTTAACCCTTTGCTAATGTTGGCTTATCCTATCAACCATCTCCTCTCTTTCTTCTTCAAGATTTGTCAAATACAAAATTCTCTTCTCAATTCCATCTCAGAATGTAGTATCTTCTAGTGTCGTTTCGAGTTTGCAAATAGGCAATACTAAGGGTAGTGGCAGGCTTGCTTTCGTATCATATGCCATTTTGAAAGGGGAAATCCTGATACATCATCTGGGAGTGACTCTATCCACTCAGAGAGCTTCATACAACTTCTTATGCCAATTCCCATGATTCTCTAATATTATCTTTTTCATGATATTGATCATATTCTTGTTACTAGATTCTACTTGGTCATTTCCCTGAGGATAATAGTCCAATGAATGTGCTAGCTGAATTATGTGATCATAAAATAAATGTGTACTTTCTACTTAAGAAAATTAAGTTGCTTTATCCATAACCAGTTTGACTAGAACACCAAAATGCACTAAAATGTTCTCCTTCAAAAACTCACAAACAACCTCAGAAGTGGTTTTCTTCACTGCTTTAGCTTCCACCCATTTTATAAAGTAATTAGTTGCAGTCAGTATATACATATGCCCTACACTTGAATAAGGGTTTATAGGGCTAATAAAATCCAGTCACCATTTTTGGAAAGGACCTTCAATTACCACAAGCTTCAAAGGTAAGGCAACTAGTTGGGGTTTCCTTGCAAACATTTTGCATTTTTCACATTTTGACAGCCATTGATAGGCATCCCTAAACATGCTTGACCAATAGTAACATTTCCTGAGAATTTTAAATGTAGTGACAATGGAAGAGAAATGACCACCACAAGGTTCTTTGCGAAAGGCTTTCAAAAGCTTCTGATGTTGTTGTATATCCACACACCGCAAGAAGGTTCCATCGATAACACACTTATACAACTTATCATCCCAAATAACATATTTTTTTAACCTTTATTCTCAAATTTATCCTTTGTTTTTGAGAAATACCTTCTACACATTCAACATATATTAGGAAATAAGCAATATCTAAGCACCAAGGATCTTGCAAGCTCACCATTAACACCTTTGGGGTATCCTCACAATAGTCAGATTTGTTCTCAGCTATCATTTTGAAAAGACCTCACCCTCATACAAGCTTGGTGGGTTTAATTTTGATATCATATTCTTTCACCTTTTCTATCCAAGCCCCTCTGGTGTTACATCCCACTTCTTATTGTGTCAGAATCCTTTTCACCATGGGCTCTGGGACATAAATAATAGCATGAGAATGTAAGATATAAAGCCTAAAATATTTTAGGGCTTTGACCACAACAAAAGCATGTTTTTCAATCTGTGAATACTTCAACTCATGGTTCTTCAATAGAATGCTCACGAAGGCTATGGGCACTTGAACTCTCTTAGTTTTCTTGCAACAAAATAACAAACATAGTATGTTCTGAAGCCTAGCAATAAATGATAAATTCCTTATTAAAGTTAGGGTGAACCAATGTAGGATCCTTAACTATGGCATCCTTGATATCCCCAAAATATTGTTTTCTCGCATCACTCCATCTAAATCCCCGATTTCCTTTCATCATGTCTACTATATGCTTAGTGATCTTAGAAAAATCAAGAACAAACCTTCCTATAAAATTGACTTGACTGAAGAATGATTTCACTCCAGTCTTACTTGAAGGAAGGATGAGTTTTTGAAAAGCTTTGACCCTTTCAGGAAAATCAAGAACAAACCTTCTTAGAAAATTGACTTGACAGAAGAATGATTTCACTCCAGTCTTACTTGAAGGAAGGAAGAGTTTTTGAAAAGATATGACTCTTTCAGGATCTATGCAGATTCCTTCCTGAGATACAATATGGCCCAATAACTTCCCTTCACTCACACAAAAAATTAACTTCTTTGGATTCAAAGAAATTACATGTTCTCGACACCTTCCTAGGACCACCTCTAAATAATGTAAGTGCTTTCTTTGTCTCTTTGCAAATACTGTAAGGTCATCTAGGTACACAACTATGATCTTATTCTTCAAATCTTTGAATGATAAGTCCATTGCCCTTTGGAAAGTATCACTTGTATTGATCAACCCAAAAGACATTTTGTTGTAATAAAATGTGCCCCATGGTGTGGTGAAAGTTATTTTTGTTGATCTCTTTCATCAACTTCTATCTGATTATAGCCTAAAAACCCATCCAACATGGACATCATCTTCAAACCTGCCACAATTTGCAATAGATGATCCATGTTTGGTAAAGCATAATAATCTTTGAGGGATGTTTGGTTCAAATTCCTGAAATCTACATAGATCCTAATCTCCTCGTTCATTTTTTGAACTGGGACTATGTTAGCTATCCAAGTTGAATGGTGGATAGGATAGATGATTTGGGCTTTCATCATATTGTCAATTTCCCAAAAGATAGCATCAGATACGTTGGGGTTATAATTTCTCTTCTTCTAGCGAAAAGGAACATAATTGAGTTTTAGGGGAATGTGGTGTTTGAACCGTGCTCCCATGAAGCTTTCCAAATCATCATAGAACTATGAAAATACATCTTGATAAGATGTAAGCATCTTCCTCAACTTCTCTTTTCCATCCTCTGTACAACATTTCCTGACATTTATTATCTTTGAGTTTTGTGCATCCTCGATATTCAAACTCTCATACTCACAAAAGGTGTTTCCCATTTCTTCCCTCTTTCTTCTAATGTATGCATCATTTCTATTGAATAAATTTTCTAATGATATCATACCTGAGGGGATCTTATTACCTTTTAATTGCATGACTCCTTGTTCCAGGTCCTTTTTACTATTTGGGGAGAAATTGGTGCAATGGTTTTCTCCTCCTTCAAAATATTGCTCAACGAACATCTCAACATTCTCCAAGATCCATTGGAGGCGATGATCATCATAGAAGACTTTCTAGGACTCTACATTGTTGGGGATGTTCGATCTGTGCACTAGGTCAACTGAGTACTTATGGTCTCCAAAGTCTGGGTGAGGTAGCAGAAGAGATGCTGATACTGTTAAGGAATCAACTTGGGAGTTTTTTTCCCTAAGGCACCGCTTCTGTTGAAAATGCTCCAAGACTCTCTATCTCATCCCATACCTTGTTCCTATAATTTTTTTAATCTATGATTTTTAACAGAGAAGAGCCCTCTGACCTGTTTCATTATCAATTATGTGTCACCTTTTTCTTTTAGTATTGTGACTCCTGTATCTTTAGCTGCAACAATTCCCAATATAAAAGCTTCATATTATACAATATTGTTTATATTCTTGAATTCCAATTTGTAGGCCAGATGAATGATATTGCCTTGAGGTGGGATTAACACTACTCTTGCGCCATACCTAGAAGAGGCACAACGTCCATCAAATTCTAGGGTCCATAATTGTGATTCCTTTTCTTCATTATGTTCACATTCTAAAAAATTTGGGTTTGGTAAACAACATGTAATTTCCAAGTTCCAATTCTTCATACAAAATTTGTTCTTTCAGATCATCGACCTTCAAAATAGTTAATTTGGCTTTCTCTTCAGGTTTTTAGCCTGACCTTCCTATTCCCAACAAGTATGATTGTGTGAGACCAACCTAATTCAATTTCTCCCCTGAGGTCCTTGCAAAAACTATGGCTTAGTAGCATTCCATAGCTAGCATGTATATCCGCCACCAGGATGGTGAATTTCAATCTTTTAGTAGGGTGAAAAACAAAAGCTACTTGAGCATCTTTGATTTGGCCTACTAGAGGGATCTATTTTGTATCCATAAAATAGCGTATTCCAAAGGTCTTAGTGATAAATCAAGGGCCTTTGTGATCACTGATGACATAACATTATCAGAAGCCCCGAATCTGTTATGCAATTTCTTAACTTATGTCCATTGACAAATAAGGACACATAGAAAGGTTTAGGTTTTTGGTCTGGGATAGTAGCCAGTACATTAACCTCATTTTGAGTTACTTCTGAAATAGAGGGTTCATTTTCAGAAACCATACTTGAGCATGCATTAACATTTACATTCACTGGCTTACAATGTTCCACTAAGCATTGCAGATCTGTGGGATTTGACTTAAAATAATCTAAAGGAGAGATTTGAATACTTGATTCTTTGCATAATTAGACAATATCAAATGAACTAGATTCCTTACCTAGAATAGTGGTACTTTGGGGTGTGGTCATTTGATCTGATGCCTTAGGGAATGAAAAGTTTGAGTTACCATTCCTCTATAAAATAGAGACCCCTTGTTGTTTACCTTTCCAACTTCTTGTTAAGGTAGCCATTGAAGATTCACCAAGTGTTGCAAAACAATCACCTCTACCTTCAGAGTCATACTCATACTCATACTCATACTCTAGGTAGTAATTTTTAGAGTCACCATTATAATTTGTGTTTTTTTCTCCACCTAGAGTGTCCCCCACAATTTCATTAGTGATGATTAATTTCATATATCTAGTCATCTTAGGGTAGGTCTCTTCATCATGATCTGTTGTGAGGTGAAAAATGCATGTGTTCCCCTTTTTAGAATTGGGGGAGATTTGATAGCCAATCACTACTGTGTTGGTGGAAGTTTCCATTGTTTTCCTTCGTGCTGCCTCCTAGGAATATCCTAGAAAGGATGATGACAAGGAACATTTTCCTTTGGTAACTACCTCTTTATATCTATTACATCATTTTTAAAATTGTATAACATAGCTTTAGAGAAATTTCTACTGTTACTGCTATTAGCTTGCAACTCTTTCTTCTATTTCCTGGCTATAATGAAATCATCTTCTAATCCAATAGCGGTGCTCTAAGCATTTGAAAAGGTTGCTACCTGAGATCTTCTCAAATGAAAATTGATGTCAAGAGGCATAGAATTAAGGAAGAAACACTTCAGATCATCCACCGCAGGTCTCTTATTAGTGAGAATTTTGTTAACAATCTTATTAAATTTAGCCACAAACTCTCGCATAGGTATAGAAATTTATTTCTTTATTTGGGTCAGCTGTGCTAATAAGGAGTGCTCATCCTCTGACCTTTTAAATATTGCCTCAAAATATATTTTTATTGTATCCCAAGTGGTAATATAACTGAGAGCTAAGTGGTGGAACCAATCAGCAACCCCGTTAACCAGTGTTTCTAGAAACAAGTAAACCACATCTTCGTGTTGTACTGCAAGCACTCCACAAGAAGAAAATAAATCCGCAATGTGCTCATTAGTAGGCACTTTTCCATTGCCCATGAATTTAGGGGATTTCCTCTTGGACCTATGAGGAAGGTCATTATGAAAAGATAGATTAAGTGGGTCAATAACTACTCCCCAAGGCATCGATTGAGCTATTCTTCTTTGTAATGAGAAAATAACAAGATTGAAACTAGTTCTTGAGGGCACTGTAACACCATGTAGAGTTAGGACTTGGTAGATGGGGGATGGAACGTTCTTCTTCTTTGAAGGAGTAGGAGGGATGCTCTTGCTTCGATGAATGGGCTTCACCAGAGAAAAAATCACTTTCCTAAGTTCTTCAAACAAAAAATATGCTTCCCATGTTTCTCTCATACTTCTTGTATATCTTCGAGTATCTAGATTTGTCGAAACTTATTGAACTCTTATTATTTCTTACTGAGATCGATTCTCTTGATGTGGTGCTAAATTCTGAGCTTGTCTTTGTTGTTGTCTTTGCAAAAAAAACTACAATTTTTTTGCTAATTCTTCTTCTCTTTCTAAGACTAGACTCACTCGTCTGTACAATGCTTCTTCGTGCTCTGCAAGAAAGAGTATTCAACTGACTAATGATATCTTCCTGGTGATCTTGAAACCCTAGATTTGGTTGAAGCAAAGGAAATATGATTTCATGAGGTAGCACCACTTTTCCCTCATGTTTAAGCAATTGATCTTAAAATGATCATTCATTTTGCTAGTAGATTCACAAAAAATATGTTGGTGAACAGATTGGATTTATTTATAATATTGACTCAAACCATCTCCAAAGCCTTCTCCACTACCAACAATTGAACAAACGATTATAATCCTACAACAATTTATTCTTTGCAATTTATAGGTACAACTCCTTGTGATTGATATACAATGAATTTATTTTTGGCATTTTTCTCATAAATGATGGGGTATGCTCTTAACTAGAGAGAAGAAGAGGCTCCTAATGGATATACATCACCATGTCATACCCATGAACAAAATGAAATTGTAAACTGGAACAAATGCTATCATGATATTCACTCTCACTACTATGAAAATGAAGCACAACTACTATGTTACCAAGATTCTTGTACATATATATCTTCACAACCATAAAAATCAAACACACAATATATCATACTAGGAAATGTAATTCTATTGAATGAACCAAATGTAATAAGGAAATCTAATAGTGACACTCAGCTCACCTCATAACCATTAATCCTAAAACATAGTTTAATATCTATGATCAATTGGATTCATTCATTAACCATCCATCTATTCAACAGTAAGTTCTGAAATTAATAATGAACAACAACCATAGTTTCACCTTCGAGTCAAACTCTATTGTCACAAAAATAGGGGGAAGACAAAAAACCAAATTTGTCGATCCCTCTCATCATGTTAAGAACCAATACATAAAGTTCCTTTGCCTATCCAGACCATTACAATTTAGTTCTTGGAGAATAAAATTAAATAGTTACACGACACATGTCATAGAGAGAATATTAAAACTGAAAAGACACTTTAAATAGAGGCTACGTGGCCTTTCCATCATTATCTATGTCAGTAATTACATCTTCAAGAGTCTTCTGACTAGACAGCTATTGGAAAACCAACTTCTTGGATCAACCCACTTTCTGCTAGTTTTTCTATTATGAGATGTATTTGATCATTGTTAATTATTTGATATAGATCACGTAAGTTGTAATGAATCAATGTGTTGTCACCAATTTCCCTCAATTCACTGTCGATACCATTGAGATGATCATATCCATAATATCTGAGAGCCATTTTATGCAATAGAAAAATGTAATCTCTGCAAAATGTATCACCAAATTAAGAGCCTGGATCTCTTAAAAAATGTTGTTTGCCGCAGTAATGATGGTGTTTCAGCTCAATCTCTTCATTTCAATTCAATCAGGGATTTCACCACATATCTTCAAAATCCGCCTGTGAGGTAGTTATAACAGAGATTTTTAATTTTACCTTCTTTTGATGTTCCTTAGCTTTTAACAGTTTTTATTGTCCTTTCGTTTAGCCAATGTCGCATGTTGATCTCCACAAGTTCCACCCTTCAAAATTTTGAGAATTGCACTTCCTATATTTTTTGATGTATGTTGTACTCCAAGTGTTTTCCTTTTGACCAAATAATTTTGGTGATGTAGCAGGTCTTGTATCATCTATCATTCAGATCTCGATGATTTATCTTCTTCAAGATGTATTTGCATGGTGCTATGATGATTTGAAAAGCTTCATGGGAGAAAGGTTCAAGCACCACATTCCCCTAAAAACTGATGCAATAAAGATAAGGACTAAAACTCAATCTATGAGGATTAAAACTAAAACCACATGGGGACCCATATTCCCAAAATCCCTACTGCACCCAAATCCTAAATATTCGACGAGCAACTAGTTCTTTGAAAATCCATACACTTAGAGATGTAAACGTAAAAATGAACTTTTAACTAGACTTTAAAAATTTTAATGCCAATTTTACATAAAGGGACTAAAATATGACAAGTCTTGCACAAAGAAACCAAACATTGTAATAGAGAGTAAAAAAATGCACAAAATCACACTTCTTTTCTTTTTTATTTTTAAATTGAAAATTCAAAGTGCAATGGAATAAAAGTAAAATGTGTGTATTCTTTTTATTGTCTAAAACACACACATGTAAGATCTAACTAATCCAATCAAAAGGTAACATGCATGAAAGAGACATGTTCACCAAAATATATAGTAGGAGAATGGGAATCAAGGGAAAATCAATTCTCACTTTCTAAAGCATGTTAGAATACGAAACCACCCTAAGTTGAATATGATTGACAATTACCTTGATGGAAGGATGCCAATGAAATACTATGCTCTTGGGGTTTCTATTCCTTTGTTGCTTAGAATTGAGAAGCGGAAATACAAAGTTCCTATGCAAATGACTAAACATAGAAACAATTAACCTTACTGAAACTATAAGTGAGGTACACAAGTAGATAGAAGAGAACTTGTGTGCACTTGTGGTCCAAATAAGAGCTAAATAGTATGCCTCTGGATCTGGGTTCTCACTACTGGTACTTGTATCTAGATTGAATTTGAGCTTGTTTTCATGGGGTCTTCACTTAAGGGGAAATACAATACCACACACATTCATATTGGGGGGTTTAAAATGGGCAAAAAAGGGGGAAATATATTTCCTAAATAGGGGGATGGGGGGGTTTTTTAGGGTATGGGGTAGGGGTTTATATAAGAAAATGGGTGTGGAGGATATTGGGTAAGTATTGGAGGGGGTGACAAAAAAAGAGTTTGGGGCAATATTTTTTGAAAATAGGGGGATTCTTTAGTATTTCGTGAGCACACATTCTATGATTCAGGTTCATTAAGTGAAGCCCTCCATGTTGATTTTGTGGGGAAGAGGTTTCTTAAAGAATTCCATTCCTTGTAACTGGGACTAAAAAAGGAAGATTTGGAAATGTTTCAAAATAGTGTCTTTTTCCATAAATGATACCTATTTCTAGTTCTATCTACACCTGCAACTATGAAAATGTGTGTGTGGATGGCTATATAGGGGTTTACCTTGGTCAACCCCCCCATTTTGGTGATTCCTACCTCCATGAATAGTCCATATAAAAAAGATAAGTGTGTATTCTCATAAATTTAGAGTATGTCTAATTTTCTATGAGCTAAAATGCATAAATTTAGAGTATGTCTAGAG